>CM053502.1:58630043-58878026 GCA_028627145.1 Eidolon dupreanum | reverse complement strand
GGATCAATGGCCATCGTCTTCTGGAAGAGCTTTGCTAAAAGCAGAGCATCCCGGAGATGCCAGAAATGAAATGGACACTCTGTTCTGTCCTAGAAAGAAGATGAAGCTGGCAGTTTAGATTGCTGAAAAACAGTTTGAGAAAAGCTTGTAGTTCCATAGAAATTAATCTGTGCCTCTAGATAGAACGTAAGCCTATTGGAAAGCTTCTTCAATTCAAGCAGTTAATAATATATCAAGTCTTGTAGCTTAAGGGATACAATTTTCAAAATTATTGTACTGAGGGAATCATAAATTCCACCAAGAGGAAGGTTGTAGTCCAGATATTTTATTTTCGATTTCCATCTAGGGTGCATTATGACACTCCACATGAAAGTCAAATCGTCCATGTAAAATGGTTTTCAGGTGATAAGTTTACCCCAAGGGGTCCAGTAAAGTAATACATTCAGAGTTATATCTGACTTTCACAATCTATAAAGACTAGTTATCAATTTTTTGAAAGATTTGATAAGCAGGAACAAAAAAATAGCTTATGGATGCTGACATTTGTCTCATTAATGGGAGCAGCATAAGAAGAACATGCTCCTACTGGATTTGGCTGTAAATACACCACTGACATACATTTTGGAAGGTTGCTGTTTTGTGCTGGTGGGAATGTATTTGTCTAACCTTACACCAACTATAATAGACATAAGGAAGCAGTGATATTACTGTCAGCCACATTCAGCTTTTTAAAACAGAGGCACTCACTCTGCCAATATCTGACAGATTCCAGGCCACTGCATATTAAAAATTATGTTTCATCAACACCGTCTGCCCTAGTGGAAGTTTTATTAGGAAATAATTCTCCTGTTGTGTTTGGGGAAAGGAAGAAAAAAATCCCACTTCACCCAATAGGATTCAAAGGAATAATTAATGTTTCTTTCATCCTCAGAATAAGAATGCTGTTGACTTCTCTGGTGTTTCATGTGGAATACCACTATCCTACTTTGCAAGGGTAGAACTAATAAACATATTCAAAACAGGCAGGGGCCCAAGTACTAATTAACTGCCAGTTTGAGTGTTGCCTATTATTGCATCGTTCTGTATACTGTAAGGCATTGTTTTCGTAAGTCATTCCCTTATTACCAGGGGAAATGAATTAGATTTTTTTTTTCAGGATGATAAGATTGGTGAGTTTGCAGAAGATGTTTATTAAAACAGTAATAGTAATAACAAAGTGCACACATTTGCTTGGCTTTGGTTAAATTTTCTAGTTGCAAGTATATTCCTGGGAGGATGCTGGCTGCCCAAACTCCAGAAGAAATGCTTTGAGCTGTTGGCATCATGACTTGAGCTCATGAGGAGAAATACGAGCAATGGCTACACTATTCACCTGTCTAGAATTTAACACTAAACCCATTTTTCAAAAAACTCATCATGCATTTGAACGAAATTATATAGCAGTAATAACTCATTTATCTAGCTAACACTACCAGTAAATGGATTGTTTTCCACAAGAGTAAATCTTCTAAATAATTAAATGATATTTTTATTTTAACCCATTCATTGTAACCATATTGCATTTTAGGCTTTCTAAAATAATTATACCTTTCTATCTTTTGGATTTGAATGAACGCATACTAATTTTTTCCCTGCAAAAATGAATTATTGCTATCAGTTACTGTCCAGTAGTGGCTGGCCAGGCTACTGATCTGCATGTAGCTCTTTGGCTGTGGATCCCAGGCTCCTCCTTTGCTTCAGCATTTCCATCTCCCACTTACCATGTGCTTAGTTGTAAGTTTCATTAGCTGCTTCTAATCAGAGGAGGCAGGATTTTTCAGGTTAGAGGAGGCTTTTGAGGTCCAACACCCTGAAGTGAAATCCAGCTCTACCACTTACTACCTGTGTGAACTTGAACAATTAACTTCCTCATTTACAAAATGAAGAAGAAATACCTACTCTAGGGTGTTGCGAGATGAAGGGATGTTAATACAGAATCCAGCACAGACTTCGGGGGGACTCAGGCACAGTTTGTTAGGGCACACCTAAAAGTAACTTGGTTCTAAGAGAGGACCCTAGGGTTTTGTGACTCTTCACTGGACTGTTCAGGGGGCTAATAAGCCTCAAGAGGCAGTCTGGGAGGCCAGCTAGTTCCTTTTAGCTAAAGCCTACCCTTAGGAGCAAGTGATATGTGCAACTTGATGGCTGAAAAGAGTATATGACTGAGGAGAGGTATAAGGCAGATTTTTTTGTAGCTTTCTTTCCACACCCCATTGCCTAGTAAGTGCAAATAGCTGGAACACCTGCGCAGTGCCTGTCCTTTTATTTCCACTCTTAAATCAGTGACTGATTAATCTGGCGTTTGAATGGGGCTTGTGTTCTAAATTATCAGCTCTTGGGCAAGGTGAGACCCATTTAAATTGTTCTGAACTTCTCACCACATATTTGGGTTGAGAAGGAAGCGATATTATAACCATTTGCAAGCCGGAAATTGTGTTCATAAAACTTTTAATTAAGATAGCCTCGAACCATATTTCTAAAATCTAAATCACATATAATTAACTGTAATGGAAAACAGCTTTCTGAGACCTAGTTTCAATGGCCCTGTCATTGCTGGTGAGGGCATTCCAGGGCACTCCCTGCCAGACCCAAAGAGGAGAGCTATCGCTATGGACCAGGCTTATCCTGCCTGCCTATGTGTGCAGCCTGAGGAGAAAAGTGAGACAATGAGAAGTCCTGGGGAAGTGGGAGCAAGGAATACTTTTAGGAACAGGGTTAAGTAATTTTTAAATTGATTATTTGATGTGTTATATTGTTGTAGAACCCTTAATTTCAGGTTAAGCCTGCTGCATACACTATTCTGTGTTATTGAGGTCAGTGGAGGTTGTGGTCTCCACAGGATGAGAAAGGAGAGCATCCCAAAACGATTCTGACACACGTCCGATGGAGATTCAGCTGGCCCAGGAAGTTAGTGAGAGAGGTAACTCAGAAAACACCAGCACCAGGGATTTACTGATAACCTTTGGGGAGGTCACCATAGCATTTGTCCCACAAGACTTGAGGTGTTTTCATTTAAATAGTAAAGAAAAAGGTGACCTAGCAAGGGGATATCCAGGTTACAGAGTTCTGGGTAACCTGAGGTTATAGGAGGATTTTGAAGTCAACAACTCCGGTTGGTTTTGCCTCAATTCTTTTTTTAGACTTCTCCAATCTGGAGAAAGTGTGTCCATTAATTCTATATATTTCTGATTGGCTGCTGAGGGCCTGGCTATGTGCCAGAAGCTGAGAATATCATGATGGCCATGAGGCAGGCCCTGATCTCAAGGAACTTGTTTTTCTGGTTATTTTCGCATGTCTTCCTTCTTCCAAAGCCCGGTTCTATCACATCTACACTCCAATCTACCTCCTTTCTCTGTGCCCTCACCAATGACCCACTCCCAGAGCCTGCAGTGTTCACTCATTTATTGTACAACTATGTGCCAGGCACTGTTTGAGGCAATGAAGACTCAGTAATGAACAGAAGAGACAAAAATAAAGCAAACATACAGAAAATAAAAGATTAGCATGTTAGACAGTGATAAAAAAAAAAATATGGAAAAGGCAATAGAGGAATCTGGAGGGAGTTTAGATGGGCTAGCCAGGGCAGGTACTCTTTGCAAAGGTGTGAACGTAGGAAGGAACAGCAAGTGTAAAAGTCTGAGGTGGAAGCTCACTCCTGGCACCGGAGGAAGAGCAGGGAGGCCTCTGTGACTGGAGCAGAGGGCAGGAGGAAGACCAGGAGATGGGACTAAGCTGGAAAGCAGACCAGGTGGGTCTTGCTGGCCTTAATAAGGATTTGGCTTTACTCTCTGTAATGTGGGAAGCCATAGTAGGATTTTGAGCTGAGGAGTGACCTGGCATGTCTTACTTTTAGCACACTCTGGCTGCTATGTTGGAGATGGGCTGAAGGAAAGCAAAGGAGAATAATTAGGAGGCTACTGTACAATCCAAGCAAGAGATGATGGTGGCCTGGACAAGGATGTGATAGTGAAGATAGTGAAAAGTGGTCAAATCAAAGTGAGAACCAATAGAATTTGTTGACAGATTATGAAATATGAAAGAAAGAAAGAAAGAAAGAAAGAAAGAAAGAAAGAAAGAAAGAAAGAAAGAAAGAAAGAAAGAAAGAAAAAAGGCCTGAAGAACCTGACTAAACATTTTTCCAAAGAGGACATATAAATGGCCAAGGTGTACATGAAAAATCCTCAACATCACTAATCGTCAGGCAAACAGACATCAAAAGCACAATGAGATATCACTTCACACCAGTTAGAATAGCTGTCATCAAGAAGACAAGAAGTTAGTTGTAGATGAGGATGTGGAAAGAAAGGAACCCTTGTGCACTATTGGTGGGAATGTAAATTGACACAGCCACTATGGAAAACAGGTTGGGGGTTTTTCAAGAAATTAAAAATAGAACCATCTATGACCCAGCAATCCCACTTCTAGGTATATATCTGAAGGAAACAAAATTACTATTTTGAGTGATATCTCCCCCCACCCCCATCCCATGTTCATTGCAGCATTATTTACAATAGCCAAGACTAGGAAATAACCAAAGTGTCCATTGACAGATGAGTGAATAAAGAAAATGTGTTACGTTTTTACATACAATGAAATATTTTTCAACAAGAAGGAAATCCTGTCATTTGCAATAACATAGATGGAACTTGAGGATATTGTGCTAAGTGAAATAAGTCAGAATAAGACAAATAATATATGATCTCACTTACATATGGATATGTGGAATCTAAAAAACCAAACTCAGCAATAGAGTAGACTGGTGCAGGTGAGTGGGAAAAACAACTGAAGGTGGTCAAAAGGGACAAACTTCTAGTTGTAAGGTACATAAGTTCTGGGGATCTAATGTACAGCATGGTGAGTATATTAACAATACTGTATTATATACTGGAAAGTTACTAGGACAGTAAATCTTAAAAAAAAAAACATAACAGGAAACTATGTGAGATGACGATGTGTTAACCTTATTGTGGTAATCATTTCCTAATATATGCATGTATCAAATCATCATGCTGTATACCTTAAACTTACGCAATGTTATATTGCATTTATATCTCAATGAAGTATGGTGGGGTGGGGTGATTCCTAATGATGGTAATTGTCTTTACTTAAACAATTAAAAGTGCCATCCTTTACTAAATCAGAGAAGACTGTAGGAAGAGCAGATGAGAAAGATCATGAACTTGATTTTGGACCAGTTAGAATGTGAGAAGCCTATTAGACATCCAAGTGGAGCCGTCAAGTAGGCAACTGGATATCTGACTGTAGCCCAGAAGTCTGGGCTTGAGATGTAAATTTTGGAGTAATTATAACGATTGACCATGGACTTAAGCTAGACAAAGAGGACGTGAGAGGGTTTAGGGACAGTGAAAGGGGGAAAGAATCAATGGATTTGGAGCAGGGAGGACAAGCAATGTCTTCCGAAAAAGCAAGTTTCAAAAATATGGAAGAGTTCAGAGGCGAGGTGGAGGATACAGGGATTTTGCTCATGACCAACCTTGTATTCCAGAGAGCACAGAGGAAGAGTTACAGAAGAAAAGGGAAGATGGGAGATGGGGTCAGAAAATGTTGTGTATCAGGCTTAATTGTGCATGAAGTGTCCAGGGATGAGGAATGATCTTTCAGGTCAGGAAAAGAAGAAAACAGGGGAAAATGGCATGGGAAGTCCCACGTATTCCTCCCCAGGCCCCGCGAGGCAGCGTGAATAAGAACTGCGCATGCGCACCGGGGAGAGGCGTAGCCGGGAGCGGTCTGCATTCAGAGTACAGGGCTGGCTGCGGTGTGCTTCTCTTTCTAGCCTTGGCGCTGGCTGGCCCGTGCTGGTGTTCTTCATTCCGTCTCAGTCTCAAGCAGGGGCTCTTTTCCGCTGGACCGGTTAGCAGCGGGCTTTCCAGGCTCTGTCCTGAGCTGGGGCCCCTCTTTCACTTGCGCTGCTTTGGAAACACCAACGCTCACCAAGGGTCCTTCTGGGGCTGCACGCAGGTGCAGTGCTCACCCTTCTTCAAGCTCCTAAAAGTAGAGACACGTTTGGAACTCAAGGGGTTGCCTGGACCGAGCTCATCTTCCATAAACCATCCCACCTCCCCAACGTCTTTATTTCTATTTCCTTTCCCTCACATCCACCCCCTGAACCAGCCGTAAATGAAGCCAGACTTTTAAAAGCCAGCGTTCCGCGTTTCTTAGGTTGAATTTTTTAAAGTGTGTTTAAGTCAGCTTTCCTCTTTATGGGACTTTCAAAAAATAATTTCTTTTTTAACTATAAGAGTGATAGCTTTCTGTGATAAAAGGATTCCCTTGTCCTCTCCTAGCCCTGGGAAGCATTTATTTTCCAATAGAATTTTTCTGAGGACTCTCTTATCTGGGTACAGTGGTCTGCCCACAACCTTTCTTCAGCCCAGGGTTCCTATCCTCTTTCCCACATTGTCTGGGCTCCTCTTCTTGACCCCCCTACTTTGTACTGGCTCTCCAGGACCCCGCTCATCTTCGAGCAATAGTAAATGCAAAAAAAAAAAAAAAAAGAAGAAAAGAAATAAAGAAAGAAAGAAAAAAAAAGTCTCTGGGCAGAAGAGAGAAAGGGGAAGGAAGATGGTGTTTGATTTACTACCCAACCAGGAATGATCACGAACAGAAAAGGCTCATTGCTCAGGGTGCTGTCAGATCAGAAATACAAGGGCAGTTAGGACAGAGAAGAAACCCCTCTAGTGAGTGGCTGGGTATCTCTCTAGAGAAGCAGTCTTCTTTAGTTATTGTTTGCAGCTCTGCCAACAGTTTTCCTGTCAAGCAAAATGAAGCTAATCATCATTAAATGTTCATTATCAGCTACCACTGAGTTGGATGAGAGCAAATGATTACTGGAGTCTGGTTTTTTAAATTTCTTCCAGCACAAGTGCACAGAATTTGACCATCCTGACCGACAGGCAGTTGGGTCTACACCTCTCTTCTTCTGGGCTCTTCAGAATATATTTTTTAAAGATTAGAGATTACTATCCCTCTTGTGATACACTGCACCTTAACTGCTTCAGTGTTTTCTCATATTAAATAGGTCTCTTTCTTAATTATGATGACAATCCAAAGCTTGAGGCACTTTGGAAAGTCATCCATCTGCCTCTGCATGTGTGAGTGTGCACATGTACTGTGGTGTGTATGTGCATGTGTGTGTTCTCCCAGAAAAGAAAAATCATTGTCTGCTGTTTGAAGTATTTTATCATGTTGTTCCTTTAAGAAAATAACCAGGGCAATAGGCATGGGAACAGGTTATACGTAGAGGTTTTTTTACATATAAAATGATAAATGGATATAAAGTTTAAATAGAGAAAAACACATTTTAAGTTGTTTTAACTAACATTTATTGTCTACTAAATGTTGCAGGCATTATATATACAAGAACTGGCTTAAACTCTACAATAGCCCCCATTGGGTAGGCATTATTAACCACATTTTATATATTATATATAAGGTGAAGTAACTTGCTGAAGAATATGAGTTAACAAGAGACAAAACAGAGGTTCGAACCCAACTCTATCTTACTGTAATGTCCATATTTATGCCTTACATTAAGATGACTTTTAAAGAGTCCATATGGCCTATCTATAAGGTGAAAATGTTTTTCACCTCACAAATAACCAAGGAGAGTTTGTTGAGTACTGACTGGGTAGGCGGCACTTCACACATGCAAATGGGATTGAAGTTAATTCTCCTGAATAACAGCTGGGTAGGTGGCATGTCTCTTACTATGTCAAGCTTACTTCTCAGGCAGCAAAAGATGAAATTGCTGATGTTTTTCTGAAGGAAGCAGAAAAGAACGAGGCATATTCTACACAGGGAAAGAGCAGATTTGGGTTGTGTATCTGCTCTGATATAAATTGTCCTATTATCTGGAACTGTGTCTCGGTCTTGGCTCAGAGGGCAGTCCTAGCTGAACTGTGTTCTGGCTGGAACACACACATATTCCTCTTCACGCTTTACCTGCCCCTCCTGATGCAGATGAGGAGCAGGCAGCACCACTCCCCAAGGGTCTCCACTTAGGCAGCTTTGCCCAGTGTCTGGGGTTAGTATCATAAGCTATAGCAAGTTGTTCCTATCTTCTCTCTGACAGTTTGAAAGAGCCACTGCCATATTTAATCAAAGCTACTTGCTTTTCCCAGAGGAAATCTTTCTTAGAATATTTTCCTTTCCTGTAGACTCTACTAGATTTAGATACGCTCAAAACAAAACTACATATATAGATATAAACATAGGTGTAGATAGATATAGTCATATATAACATATATTAATGTATTAGTAATTATTGCTAAAAATGTATAATTATTAATTATATTACATATATTGTAATATAATCATAACTATATTATATATAATTATATCTATGTAATTATAGATAGCTACAGTGGAATATATAGATATAGGTATAGAAATACACATATAACTATATATATCCTCACTTCTTCATTGTTTTCAACAACATAATGTAATGTGGAAGTACTTCTGGCTTAAGATAAATCTATATAACTATACCTATATCTAAAACTATATCTACATATCTATACCTATATCCCTATCTATATGTTCCTCTCTCAAGGCCTACCTAGCAGGAGAGTAGGCATTTATCTCCTCTCCCGCTGGACCTTGCTGACAAACATTTTGTCTTCATGCATTAGGTACATAAAGGATATTTATCATATAGACCCCATTGTTCTTGCTGAGCCCAAACTATAATAGTTTGGGGAAACCCAAACTATTTGATTGTGCCAGGTACCTCGCCAAGGCCGCTGCCACTGGATGTCTTTGGGCAGCAACCCCAAGTCTTACCCTGGTCTAAACAACATGCCAAAGGCAAGGAGGTAACTCAGAGGCAGGAAAACATATTCCAGGATCCTGGAATTTGTCCTGCTATTGGCCGTCTTTCCCCAAAAGGAGCTGCCAGAGCAATTAAAACTCAAACAAAAGAGGGGCCATGCACACAAGGACTGCCCACCTCAAGGTTCTGGAAAAGAGGCCCCAAGGGGAAAATAAAATTTAGGAGGTTTGTTGAACTCACTGTAGAGCTGATCCAAAATTTAAATTGATTCCATAATTTATTGCATTTTAATTAGCAATCACAGGAGACCAAGTATTGTTTACTCTCTTGTTAGAAGCCCTAGCTGGAAACAAATACCGGAGAGTCTTAATAAGGATGAGTTATATTTACTGTTTTCCATTTTACAGTCTTGTTATAATCATCACAAGAAGAGATTCATTTAGTGCTCATCTGTTCTTGGTATGACATTTGTTGACCACTAGGGTGACATAAAATCAGAACATACCCCATAAGCCAAGAAAGAACCCCTCCCCACCCCCTCATTCTATGCTTACTCCTTCACTGTTTTCAATAATATAATTTAAAGTGGAAATACTTCTGGCTTAGGTTAGATGACATGAGTTCCCATGTGTCATCGTCACCCAAAATGCATCTAAATGAGTGCTGTTGGTTATTTATTTAGAGCAGAATAATGCTACAAACAGCAGACAGCTGCATTTATATGCACCGCAAAAGTGGAAACATCAGCTATGTCAGACAGCCAAGAAGCTGTCTGTATACTAGTCACCCATCCAATGGGTTAGCGCACTTGTTTTGTTTCATTCTATATTTTTGTTTTGGAGGTTAATAGAATATTAGTTTTTTTCCCCAGGGCCAGAGGTTTCGGGGTTCCCAAACAGCTCTTGCTGTTATTATTCAAGCAGGAAGAACCCTGAGCTTCACTTGTGGGATGGGGCTCTCTGGGACAATGCACTTCTTTGGGAGCATTCTGGTCCAGGTTCCTCCCTGGGAACATTATAAAGTACTTTTTAAATACCACTGTGTGTTATTTCTGTGATTCCCATCGGTCATTCCAGCTCTGCTGCTTGGACTGGGCACCCTCGCAGGTAATTGAGCTCATTATCTCAACTCTAAAGGATATTTCACTAAATGAAGTAGGAGGACTCTATTCCAAAAGGCCACCTTCAAAAAAGGAATGTTTTGTGTAACCCGAATACACTTACCCTTTTGAGGCTTTTCACGCAAAATGGACTTTTTTTCCCCCAAAAGTAGGTGAAGTAGGTGCCATTGTCTATTTACTTTTTTTCTTTTTTAACCCAGTTTTTTTCCGCCCAGCCACAGAGGCACCAATCTGATGCTCAGAGTTTTAATTAAACCTTGCTCCCTGTTAAAAAGCTCCTATTGTTCTTTTCATTTAAATAGGATTCTTCTTAGATCTTTAACAAGACCACAAAGGAGTAATAAATCTAAGTAATTGTCCTTATTAAGAGGAGATTATTCTCACAAGACTATAACAGTCACCAAAGTAACTAAAGCCATTTCCAGGTAACACTTAGAGTATCGTCCTCTTACCCAAACACAGAAATGCCTCATTAGTCACTTTCTTTGCAGCTCAAATTAAATTAGATGGCATTCTGTTTATTTTTCCTATCTTTTGCTAAGAGAGGGCGATTTTCCCTTTGATGATATCAATCAGGAAACCTCAAGTCCAACTGCACTGAGTTAAGGGAATGGAGATGACCTCCCCATCTCTCCCTCCCTCTCTCCCTCCATCCCTTCCTTCATTCCCTCCTTCCTTCCTCCCTTCCTTTCCCCCTTTCTTTCTTCCTTTCTCTGCTGATAACTGAATTCCTGCTATACCAAGCACTCTGCTAGGCATTAGTGGTTCAAAGGTTAAGGGCATAGTCCCTTGGGTAGTGTGCTATCCATTCATTTAATATATACTAAACATCTGCCAGGGGTGAGACACTGTAGTAGGGACTGAGTTTTCAGAGAGAAAAAAAGCCAGACACAGTCCCTGGCTTCTTAGAACTTGATATGTTGCAGGAATGTAGACATGAACCCGATAATTCCATAATCAATTAATTGCAACCAAGAAAGTTTGAGAAAGAGAGGACAGGGTGCCATGTGAGCATGCTGCATGGAGTTAGAAGCAGTCCCCTCAGAACTATCCACTTCGTTTGCTCTATTACAGATGGCTGGACCTCTGCTTTCCTATCCTAAAAACTGCCAGAGAAGCTTTTTCGTTTCCCAAGTTCTTGTATAGGGAGTGGCTCCTGATGCTTTCAGTTTTTATTTAAAACCCATGCTCTAAACTAGTCTCCCTTGGTTAGAGAAAGCTGACTTAACATGTCTGGCATAGAATTGTCAAAGAAAAAAAAATGGCAAATATTTATTTCAGTAATGCACACATATATACATATATGTATACACAGGAGCCTGCCAAGAAACAGATGCCCTGAGGAGTTTAGGGAGGGAGCTTTATACCAAAAAAGAGAAAATACTGGTTGTCAACTTTATGTCCCCAGTCTTTGTTTTCAGATCTTGAGGACACAGTTTACATCAGTTCAGCTCTTCTACACCCTTCATGTTGAGTGTACTGTGATTTCTTCTTCAGGAATTGGTAACAACTGAGAAGTTTGGTGCCTTTAAAATTGTGAGTAACAGAAATTGAGTGTTACTTGCAAAATTTTTTCTTGGAGCACAAAAGAGAAGCAACCTAGAGCTGTGCAGAGATGAAGACTGAAAGCTTTCCATTGGAAATGGAAAATACATATCATATGACAATAGGAAAAATAAGCTCTTTTTCACCCAACCGATAAGTCAAAAAGTTTTCTTAAAGAGCAAGATCAGCAGCTCATCTGCCAGGAAGCCTTGACTCACTCAGTTTTTGGCATGTCCATGGGCTTGTCTGGACTGCAGCCCTGCAAACTCAGAACTTTAACAATCCACCAAAAGCAGATCTATTTTTGATGGTAGAGACTCATTAGCAGGTGGTGAGACTGAAGGATAAAAACAATACAACAGGATACAAATTGGCAAGAAGAAGTAACTATCATAGAGAACAAAATGCTCAAAAGTCTGCATGAGTACATTCTTTTCCTGAAGGCAGACTGAGTCACGATCAGAAAGTTGCTTGTGGAATAGAGAAAGGATTATGGAATCAGAACAGGAGGTGTTAGGTGACTCTAATGTTCAGTGAAATCAAAATAATATAGACTGATGCCTCCATCTGTCAAATGGAGCTTAGAGATTAGAATTCAACTGGCCTCAACCCTTCATGTTCACCTTCACATTACAGACACCTTTGCTAATGGGATCCAGTGACTCGGATTGTTGAGTTAGAAACCTTTAACCTGGATGTATCTTCCTGAGGCAACACTTCGCTATTTACAATAAAGAAGGAAAAATCTTCATCTTATATTTGAGCATTCATGATAAACATTTATAATTAAGTTAAGAATCAATAGTTAAGTGTGTTCTAGAAACATGACCTCCATAAGGTAAAATTTCTTTCCATGGCTTCCTATTGCCTCTGAAAAGTTTGTTTTTTGGGAGAAACAAGATAATACAGTATTGGCTGATCAGAGAAAGTGAAGGAAAAGGAGTACTAAAAATAGTTGAAATAAGTAAAAAGGAGAAAATAGAAGGGCACTGAACAAAAGTGTATCTATTTTATCACTTTGGAATGTAGTCCCAATTCCTATGCATGGGCACTCAAGGCCCTTTGCTTATTTCATCAGCATATGCCCCTGATTCACCCCGTTTTCTAGGCTTCCAGGGCTGACGAGCTACTCTTCTAGGGGACATATTCTTCGTTTATATATGTGCACCTTCCCTGCCTTATTAATGGGCTTTACATTGCTAGTTGGAGCTCTCCTTCAAGGAACTTTACTTCTCTCTGATGTTGATCTTATTGTTGCGCTCTCAAAGGGGAACCTTACTTCCTGATTCTTAGGGAAGTAGGTGAGGTGAAGGAGTACCATATTGAACTGCCAATAGGCACTACCATCATAGTATACTTCCAGCTATCAGCATGAACAGTGTTGGGATTTTGGCAGGCACTAGAATGCATGTGTGTGAAAACACTCACACTTCCCCTCTGTTGTCTCTATTTTAAGAATATTTTGAGATCCTCTAATGAGAAAATTCTTTTAAATGGAGATGTAATTACCTAAAATAACAAAAAGAAAATTTTGCATTTTCTCTAAGCTTAATAGAGTTCATTATTATAACTTGTCTAGGGCAACTTAGTATAACAGATTTTTAGTGACAAATATTTGCCGATAATGATAAAAAAAAAACTATCGAGTCTTTTAGATCTAGCCAGAGAATGATGTTTTTTAAAGTTAAGATTGACCTGCAGTTCAGAGTATGCCATATATTCTGGGCTTATTTATGGGTCCACAGAAAAATAGAGTGGATTTGTATTTCTAATAGTTCCCTTTACAGAATTTTTGCTGTGTATGTTGTTACATTTCTTATATTGCTAGATGTATTTCCTTTTTTAAATTTTTATATTTTTATTTTCTTCAATTATAATTGACATATAATATTAGTTTCAGGTGTACAACAGTGATTAGACATTTATGTAACTTATGAAGTGATCACCCTGATAAATCCTGTACTCATCTGACATCATACATAGTTAATATAATACTAATGATTATATTCCCCGTGCTATACTCTACATTCCCATGACTCTTTTGTAGCTAACAAATTGTATCTTTTAATTCCCTCCCCCTTCACAATCCTCACTCCCTAATCTGACAACCATCAAAATGCTTTCTGTATCTATGAGTTTGTTTCTGTTGTTTGTTTATCCTGTTTTCTAGAATCCACATATGACATTTGTCTTTGACTCCACACAGCACAATACCCTCTAGGTCCATCCATATTGTTGCAGATGGCAAGATGTCATTCTTTTTAATGGCTGAGTAATATTCCATTGTATATGTATATCACCTTTTCTTTATCTGTTCATCCATTGATGAACACCCAGGATGCACCCATATCTTAGCTACTGTAAATAATGCTGCAATAAACATATGGATTCACATATCCCTTCAAAGTAGTGTTTTTGATTTCTTTATATAATACCCAGAAGTGGGATAACTGGGTCTTTCTTTGTCTCTTGCTATAGCCTTTGTTTTAAAGTTTATTTTGTCTAAGTATTGCTATCTCAGCTTTTGTGTTTTTTGTTTGTTTGTTTCCATTTTCATGCGACATCTTTTTTTATCCCTTTACTTTCAGTCTGTGTGTGTCTTTCTTTCTGAAGTGAGTCTCTTGTAGGCAACATGTATAAGGGTCTTGTTTTCTTATCCGTTCAGACACCCTATCTTTTCATTAGAGCATTTAATACACTTACATTTAAGTAATTGTTGCTAGATATGTAGTTATTGACATTTTATTATTCATATTTTTAATTTTTTAAATCTTATTCTTTTTAAAGAAGTCCCTCTAACATTTCCAGCAATACTGGCTTGGCGATGATGAACTCTTTTAGTTTTTCCTTGTTTGGGAATCTCTTTATCTGTCCTTTGAGTCTAAATGACAGCTTTGCTGGGTAGAGTAATCTTGATTGTAGGTCCTTACTTTTCATTACTTTAAATATTTCCCTCCTGGCCTGCAAAGTTTCTATCAAGAAATCAGCTGACAGTCTTATGGGAGCTCTCTTGTAGGTAACTGCTTTTCTCTTCCTGCTTTTAAGATTCTTTCTGTTTTTAATCTTTGGTGTTTTAATGGTGATGTGTCTTGGTGTGGACCTCTTTGAGTTCCTCTTTCTTGAGACTCTCTGAGCTTCCTGGGGTTGTACATCTATTTAATTCACCAGGTTATGGAAGTTTTCAGTCGTTATTTCTTGAAATGGGTTTTCAATCCTTGTTCTCTCTGGTATCCCTATGATGCAAATGTTGATAAGCTTGATGTTGTCCTAGAGGCCCCTGAAACTATTCTCACTTTTTCAGATTTTTTTTTTCTTATTGCTGTTCTGATTGGGTGTTTTCTTCTACCTTATTTTCTAAATCACTGATGCGATCCTCAGCTTCAACTAGTCTGTCAATTCCTCCTAAGGTATTCTTCATTTCGGTTATTATAGTCTTCATTCCTGACTGGTTTTTTGTTTATGTTCTCTATCTCCACCTTTATGTTTTCTATATCTTTTTAAAGCTCTCACTGAGGTCTTCTACTCTTCTCCTAAGTTCATTGAGCATCCTTATAACAAGTGTTTTGAACTCTGCATCTGGTAGATTGCTTGTCTCCATTGTGTTTAGTTCTTTTTCTGGAGCTTTGTTCTGTTCTTTCATTTGGGATATGTTTCTTTGTCTTCCAATTTTGGCTGCCTACTTGTGTTTTTTTCTATGTATTAAGTAGGGCTACTATGTCTCCTGGTCTTAGTAGAGTAGCCTTATGTAGTAGGTGTGCTGTGGGTCCCAGTGGCCATCTTTTCTGGTCACCTGAGCTCCAGTGCTCCAGGTATGTCTCTTGTAAAGGCTGTGTGTGCCCTCTTATTGTAGTTGAGCCTTGGTTGATGTTTACTCATCAATGGGAGGGATTGACCCTCGGGCTGATTGGTTATAATAACTGGCTGTGACCAGTGGTGGAGCTGTTGTGTAAGGGCTGACCCTACAGAGCAAGATTTCCTTTAGCAGGGCTCTGACACCTGCCCTGTCTGCCCTTTGGGTGTGTCATCCTCAGATGTGACCCTGGGTGGTGCTCTGGCTCAGACTGAAGGCAGCCACCTGGCATATAAGTCTGGGAGGGGCCCTGACACAGGCCAAGTTCCTCTGCAGACTGTGGCCATCACCCAAGTTTGCTTTGAAAGTACTTCGAGAGGCCAAGATGCAAACTGAGGCCAGCTGCCACTAATGCCAGGCTTGGGGCTACTCAGGAAGAGGTATGGGGCATGCTGAGGCCAGATGCTGCTTGTTTAGGTTTTGTGAACCTTTGAGAGACTTTAAGAAAGTCCACAACATGAACCAAGACAGGTAGTTTGTATGGAAAAGCCACCAGAAATGGCTTGGGTGGGTCCACAAGTTGGGAGGGATGAGGTCTCAGGGGCAAGGTGACCTATATTAGCTATGTTGATAGAGACTCAGATATGGTGCCCACCGAGGTCTGCAAGCTGGGTGGGGGAGGGTTCAACAAAGGAACATCGCCCTCTGCCAGCACTTCTGTCTGGGAGGAAACTGCCCCTTCAGCCCTCATCCTGAGCCAGACAACTCAGTTCCTCCCTGTATGTCCCTGGTGCCTTTCAAGTTGCTGCCCCAGCAAGTAAGTCTGTCAGTGAGTAAGTCTGTGCTCGGGGCCTTTAATAGGAAAGGCTGTGACTCTCTCAGCCCTCTGTCTCACTCAGCCACTATCTCTGCTGGTTTTTCCAGCCAGAAGTTGTGGGGACTTCTCTTCTCGGCACTGTTAATCTGGGTTAGGGAGCCCAGTGTAGGGCTGGGACCCCTCCCTCTTCCAGGGGGACCTCTGCAGCCGAGATATTTCTCTCAATTCTCAACCGCCACATGCAGGTATGGGACCAGCTCGTTTTATGTCTCCACCCATCATACTAGTCTCAAGGTGGCTTCTTCTGTGTGTCCCCAGTTGTAGGACTTCTGTTCAGCCAGATTTCAGGAGACTCCCAATGATGGTTATTCTGTAGTTTCATTTTAATTTTGATGTGATTGTGAGAAGAGGCAAGCATAGCATTTACCTACTCTACCATCTTGACCAGAAGATCCCCTCTCCCCTTAGTCTAGATCTATTTCTTGACAAGCAAGAGGCTGTCCTCCATTTGCTCCCTGTTTTAATGCATAGGGCTTTCCTATGACTCTAGGCAGGAGATAGGCAATTCAGAACACCTCTGTTTAAGGGTCTCCGGTTTAATGAACATAGATATATAAGAAAAATAGCCTGGTAGATGGGATAGGAAAATTCTAGAAAGAATAGAAAAGGACCTTTTAGTTTTAAAATTGTCCCCAGTGGAAGTGGCCCCCAATTATGTGTAGGAGAGACTGTTGGTGCTCACTCAGACCCATAGGTGTGTATGCCATTTTAGGGCCTGGCCCCTAAAATGCCCAGCAAGATCTTCCATGGTCCTTCGTCTTGCCATCTCCATGCCTGGAGCAAAGAACTTTGTTATGTCAGAGCCATTCACAGTATCAGGAGCTGGAACCCTAAACTCAAGACTTAAGAGTCATCCAACCAGTGACATTCACATTGGACTTTATGTAAATGAAGAAAAGCTGCTGAGATTCTGTAGTTGTCTGTTACCACATTTAACCTACCCTAGCTTGACTGTGGGAAGCTGACTAATCCAGTGAGTAAGATGCTGCCAGTACGTCATGGATTTCATCTTCAGGCACATCTGTCCTCTTTGTTCTGATATATGCACATGGGATGCACCTACCACCCAGGTCATTTTTTTTTTCTGGGAACCTAGCCAGCTCCCCGCATTCTAGCACATTTGTAAATAATTTTCTTATTAAATAAATATTCCATTTGGAAACACCCAACAGCCTTGATATTGTACCCAAATTACCTGTGACTTGCTCAAGGTGGACTTCGCTTTAAGGCTGGGTCTGAGTCAAGCTTGAACCCAAGTGTAAGCCAATGCTTGGCACATATCAGATTCTCCACAAACATTGATTGAACATCCAGATCCTGAGGGACAAGCAAGAAACAAAGTCAAGAGTTAGGAGTTGGCAGAAAGTGTAGTGGAGCTGGCAGGAACAATCTGAATGGAGAGCTGGCAGAGCCGTGCCTGCCTGCATTGATGGGAAAGGGTTGCATGGCATATTGAGCTGCCCAAAGATACATTTTTTTAAAGCCCATTTTTAGGTTCATAGCAAAAAAAAATAGAAAGTACAGACAGTTCCCATATACACCCTGCCCCTACACATGCATAGCTTCCCTCATTTTCAACACCCCCCACCAGATTGGTACATTTGTTACAATTGAATCTAAACTGACATATCATTTTTACCCAAAGTCAATAGTTTATATTACTGTTCATTTTTGATGTTGTAAGTTCTATACATGTACATTTTTGACAAGTGAATGAGATATTTATCTACCATTATAGTATCAAACAGAATAGTTTCACTGTCCTAAAAATCAGAGGTACATTTTTACAGTGGACACAAAGAACAACTGTGTCTACAGCTTTCTCTTAGGAGACATTTTCCCAACACACAGCCAAAAGACCCCAAGAATTTTTTAGATATCCATATGGGAAAGGACAGTCCATCTAGGATCCTGGCAAATGTAAATGGAGCCTGTGGCTCCATTCCCAGCATTCTCTGGAGTTTAGCTTGTGAAAATAATAAGAATCCTATAGGATCAGTGATCTCACTCATTTGGACTAGAGTAAATCTCTTCTATATTACTACTCAGCCTCTGAGAATATTATATTGGGTCTCATTTTATTAAAGAATGTCATGCATACCCAGAAGTCGCTATTTAATTTTTAGCTGCAAGATACAATTTTGAAAAACCATTATCTAGAAAGTGCAATAATCAAACAATGTAATCAGGAATGTTAAACCTTCTAGGAATATTGTTTTAAATGCTTGCCAGCTGGAAGCAAGAGTTGACAAGGAAGTATGTGGCTTGGTCAGCTTTCTAATTTGCCAAAGTATCTACACTTCCAAAAGATATTTTGTTAAAATATGATTTTTCTCTGCATGATTGTTTTGAAACTATCAAAAATGCAAAATCTTTACACAAAGAAGATAGATTTACATTTTCTATTTGTTCCAGCCTAAGATTTAGGATTAAATCACTTTAAGAGACATAATTGAATCCTCTCTCAGAGGAGCCAGACAGTCCACATATATCACCAAATGCCTTTCTGGCTGTTCCGTGAGATCAGACTTATAAATTTTGTGACATATGGAAAGTATCAGAAAACCACAGCATGCATTTTAAGAGGGCCCAGAAAGCAGGACTCACACTGTCATGAAACATCCCTAGTAATTCACCTATTCTTCTCATCACCCACCCATGAATCTCCACAGAAAGAGCCAACTGGGTATTCAGCCAGTGGTTGGGAAGCTCAAGGGCGATCAGCTATTTGGGGTGATGTGCCAACCTCTGCCAAAAGGGAGTCCAGCAGGGCCAGGAGTTACAGTGCAGTGCCGCAGGAAACATAGCCCCTTGTATGACTCAGAACTCCTGTGTATAATACCTATCCATCTCGGTGAAGTGCCCATTTTGTTCCCACACACTTCTTACATACTCCTCTCTCAGCACTTGTTTCATCGTACTGTCATTTACATGTTTATCTTCACTACGGGGCATTGAACATGGAAGCCAGGGCCTAGGCCTTATTTTCTCTGTATACCCTGAACTAGCAGGTACTTAGCAGATTAACAGATGAACGTGCCCAGCTACTTGGGGTGACTGGGGATGGTGCAGGGATTGATTTTAGCTCTCGGCTTCTCTTATTCATACTAGCTTCATGAACTTAGGCAAGATACCTAACCTTTCTATGTCTCAGTTTCCTTGTTTATAAAATAGGAATGATAATGGCACCTATCTCATAAGACATGAATATTGAATGATTTACTCATGTATTAAGCTTAAAATGATATCTTGCAATCAATAAATCATAGCTAACAAGTGAGTTCTCAAAAAACGTGAGCTGTTCTTATCACTCATAATAATGTCATTCTAAATGGCCCGATTCCATTGAACTCCCTAGTATAATCCAGGTCTCTCCTCCAAGTGAATAAGTGAGAGTAATTGGATTTACTTGGGGGAGTGATTTGCTGGGGGTCTCAAGAATTCTGATAAAGAGACATGGGGATTTTTTTCCTGGAGTGGCCCTGCCTTAGCTGTTTGAATTACAGAATAGTAGGACTTAATCAACATCTGCTTGATGAAAAGAGGACCAGAAACACAGCTGTCACAATTCTCCCTGACACTGTCTCTAAGGGGTCCTTGAATTGGACCGGGCTTATATGTCTCTGAGAGTTCACAGACCCAAGAAAGACTCTGAAGGGAAGTGGCGAATGATGAGCATGAAAGCAATGAGTCCCACCCACCCTGTGAGAAGCATGGGGAGAAGCTTGGCCACCAGTGGAGGTTCATTAGTAATCTCAGAGGCAGAAACTATTAAACCTCAAACATTTCTAGGCAAAAGAGAAAGGAGATGTTTGGAGGACAGGGAGCAGGCATGGGTGGGGGTTAGACAGAGGTGAAAAGTTGTCCTAAACATGGAAGCAGGTCTCTCTGCCCTCAGACCTGCCTGGCCCTCTGAGCAGGGGGCTCTGCACTGGGGAGGTAACATATCTAGGGGTGTCTGAAAATGGTGAACAACAACAAGCCACCCTAGAGACATTTTCACTGGAGATTCTCCCAAAATAGAAGGTTCTCAAGCACAAGAGAAGAGCTTCCGTGATGTTGGCCCTACGTCCCCAGACAGGTGACCCGGGAGCAGGTACCAGCTCTCTGTCTGCTTGTTTGGGGCCTTTGAGTGGCTGCTAACCTCACTGAGCCTCGGCCTCTCCTCCTGTAGAACAGAGCTAATGTATTTCCCTCACAGAGCCATTGTCAGTCTCTAATGAAATAAAGCTTATGATATTTTCTGAGAGTGGTAGCATAATAGATTAATAGCAGTCACTTTATTTACAATGATCAGTATTTATGATGCTTAAAGACTGCTGGGTGAGTAAAACTAAGCCACGTTTGGTCTTTTGAGGCCAGCAGCCATGGTAGCAATGAAGGGAGTGTCACACCAGCTTCAATGTTTCTTTCCAAACTAGTTCCTCTCCCTCCTCCTTCCTGCATAGCCTGGATAAGACTGGCTGGTAATATATGATGGCAATTTAAGGTATGGGGGACCAGACTGCCTGCTTTTGTACCCTGTCTCTGTCACTGAGTAGCTTTGTGGCTTTAGGCAAGATACTCAACCTTTCTATATCTTGGTTTCCCCGGCTATAAATTGGGGATGATACTGGTGCCTAGCTCATAGGATGTTGCAAACATCAAATGGCTGATTACGTGTATTATATGTAAAACGATAGCTAAGAAAGTGAGCACTCAAAAATGTGAGCAATCCTTATCAGTTATGGTAATATTCCAACTGGCCCTACTCCATTGAGTTCCCTCATTCAAAAAGCACTAGGACCTTTCCACCCTGGCAGAGCAGCCAGGAAGCTGGGGAAAAAAAATTAGAAATCTCTGCAGAAATGAAAATATCTTTTCAGGGAGGGAGAAAATGAGGCGGCTGCATGAACATGGGTGGCTTGTATGATTCACTTGGAACCCAAACCGGGGTGGTCCCTTTTCCATCCACTCTGACTTCCTGTGGAGGGAAGCTTGGATTCTCCCCTATCTTAGATCAGTGGGACCAGCTCTCTTCTGCTCCTAACTCATCCAGAAAAGAATCATGTACTTTAAGACTGGAAGGGACCCTAGAAGGTCACTCAGGCCAATGGGATGGTGGGGGTTCCTGGGGAGAATGACAGTTGACTGAGGAAGTTCTGTTTTTGAGGGGAAAAGCTACTATCTGCCTCCCAGGGCCAAAGGGACCCCCTGTGCTATGAAGGGAGGATTAATAGTGTATTTCAGCAGTTATATACACACTTGTTGAGCACCTACCACAGTCCTATGCCATCAAGAGTCTCACGGTTTAGTGGAGGTAGGCACATGGCAAACAGGTCATTGCAACATGATGTGGTTAGAGCCATGTGGGGTTCTGGAGGTGTCAAGAGCACCGGGACAGCCTGGAGGATCTGTAGAAGGTGCTTTGGAGGAGTTGGTGATGTTTGAACTAATTTTGGAAGGAAAAAAAGGAGTAAACTCAGGGAGGAAAAATGGAAAGATCCTCCCTCAGAGTGAAGAGAATGGACAAGCAGAAGCCAGACATAGTGAGTGGCAGCAGAGAAGGCTGGGGAGACCAGGGCCAGAGAGTGCAGGGCCTCATGTGCCATGTCAAGGACTTGAGCTTGGAGAATGAGAGCCATAGAAAGGGTTTTCAGTAGAGGAACTATGCTACCAAATGTGCAACCTGAAGAACTGTTCAAGGGCTGGCTTGGAGAACAAAATGGAGTGGGCAGGCTTGGAGGAGATTGTCTGCTACCTCAAGGCTCGTCCTATGCTTTTCCCTGCTTACCTGGTGAACAGTAGGATTTGCCAGAGACCTAGGGCGCCAGAGTCACATTGGCACCCACATGTGGCCAACAAATATGTCTCCATTTTAACTGTTCTTAATCATCCAGGTGTTTCTCTCACTCTGACACAACCCGTGTCCTTCAGGGTAAATTCAATTGCTCTCCGGGGCATGAAGCTTAGGCTATCGCGCGTGAACACGACTCTAGCCCCTCGTCACAGTGTTTGCCTTAAGAATGGGCAAGTGGTTCAGTTCAGGCTGCTGAGACCCAGGGCAGCATTCCTAGGGGCTCCCGAAGGTGAAGCGTGCAGATTTGAGGCCTGGTACTTCTTCAACTGCTTTCTAACATGAGGGAAGACAGCCCTAGGAGAAAGCTGGCCATGCACAGCAGAAAGAAATCAGGAAAACAGACCTGAGGCCCTGAGGATGGGGTGAAACCAGATCAAACCAGAGGTGAGGCACAGCTCCCTCTCCCCAGAAAAAAAACTCTGGACTTTTCAGTTATACGAGCTGATAAATTCCCTCTGTTTATAAACTTTTTTGTCCTGGTCTCAAAAACTCAGGGCTCAGGGGCAATAATAGTTTAGGGCACAGTGGCCAGAACTGACCAGTTCTAAACTTGTAAAAAAAAAAAAAAAAAAAAAAAGCCACTAAGAGATTTTCCTGACATTATTTTAGAAAACTTAACAACTGTTTTAAATTAAAACCATTTTTGCAAAGCTCTCTGCTAAATTGGATTTACCTCTCAAATCCACTTTTTTTCCTGGGTTCCCCCTAAATCAGTGATGTCCTGCCACCTGCTGGTCACAGGGAAGAATGTGCCCCAGAAAGAAAATTTCCAGAGTGTCAACCTGGAAAAGGCCTTCAAGATCAGCATGGGAAGGGGAAGGGAGAGGGAGAAGCAGATAAATTGAATCAAATACATGGTAGCTAAAGGAAACTGGATTTTGGGTGGTAAACACATAATAGAATATGCAGATATCAAATGATAATGTACACCTGAAAATTATATAACTGTATTAACCAATGTTACCCCAATAAACAACAACGACAACAACAAAGATCAGCATGGGAAGCAGAAAGGGGATATTCATTCTCTGCTAATACCTGTTTGTAAGCTGTCTGAATTTTAGTTAACATGTGTTATGTTTTAATTAAATTTATTGGGGTGGCACTGGTTAATAAAATTATATGGGTTTGAAGTGTACAATTCTATAATACACCATCTGTATATTGCATTGTATGTTCAGGACTCAAAGTCAATTCTCCTTATGTCACCATATATTTGACCGCCCTTTACCCTTTTCTACCTCTCGCCCTCCCCCATTTCTCTCTGGTAACCACTAAACTGTTGTCTGTGTGTATGAGTTTTTGTTTGTCTTATTTGTTTGTTGCTTTCAGTTTTATATCCCACATATAAGTAAAAGAATGTGTTATTTTATAATCAGAAAAAAACACAAATATTCACTTTGCAAAGTATAGTATTTCATATCTGTGATGTTTATTTATCATATTCTACTGTTTTCACCAATACCTGTTGTTTCCTTGCAAAGCAGCAAACTATAATAAACACACCACAACAAAAACCCTTCTCATTCTCTTTTTCTTCATATCTAGAAACACACACACACACACACACACACACACACTTTGCCCCTACTAACTCTGAAGCAGTAGCCACTTCATTAGCTCTGCTTCCAGGGTGGGTGCCAGCCCATTTCTAGCCTGTTAGATCTTCTAGGCAGAAGTCAGACCCCAATTCAGTGCCTTTCTATTCAGGAAACACTTATGAAGCTCTTCAGGTATGCTCCTTAGAGTCTCTCTTTAGAAGCTTGATACAAAGAATAGCCACAGATTCCCTCCTATTAACCCTGAGAGCGATGGGACTTGACAGCAGTTCACTCTAAAAGTTCTCTTTGCAAATCCTCTTTTCCTTTTTTTAGTGGTTAAGGAATTTAAGAGTTGTTCTTGATATTACTTTGAAATTTCTGCACAGTAGCCCTTTGGAATTTAGTATCTATTATACTGATGCCTCAATCAAAACTGAGATAGTAAGAACTCCATCATAAATGCTGTTGTAAGTTCCCTCTTCACTTCCATTTGAGGTGGTCCCGACCGGGACCAGGAGACTAGCAGCTGCTCTAACTCACCAGTAGGTGGCACTCCAATCAGCCTTATTGCCAGGGCTCTGCCTAGGACCCAACTTGGTGCCAGTGCCCTCTACCGTCCCGTTCCCCCCAAAACCCTCCTTCCATTACAGCCCCTCTTAAGCCTGCCAAGGATTCACCTAGGATTTTGGCTTCTTTTCCCCACTAAGCCCTGAAACTAACAGGGGCCTGGATACCTGCCTAGCTCCTGCTGGTTCCTCCCCCAGGGATCTTTCCTGTGTTGCCCCAACTCCAACCCCCTCACTGCTGGCTGCGCCTGATCTGGCTGAGTACTTCCCTGGTGGACTTCCACAGCCATCTTCGCCTCTTCATCAGAACACCTTCTATAACCACACCCTCTTGTACCAAGCCTGAATTTTTCAGACCGCTTAGGACACAGCACCCTGGACTGTCAACTTCATGGGAATTCACCCCATTGCCAAGCTAGTTTTCCCTGGCCTCTTCCTAGCTGGTCTAGGAGCCGCTTCCTCTCTCGAGGTAGTGTGGAGGCCGCTTCTCTGTATTCCCAGTACATGCACATTTCTGTCCAGGGGCCTGCCTACTCCAACCTCACCTCTTATCCTTATTACCCCAGCTTTCCCCAGCGACCTCACTGACTTTCCTCCTTCTCTCAAACAGATGTGTTCAAAGCTATGGGAAAGAAAGCTCACACCTGCCTCAGGGCCTTTGCCCTACTGTTCCCTCTGCCTTCTGCACCACAGCTCATGCCTACCCCTATCTTCTCATTCATGTCTCAGCTCAAATAACATGTCCTCAGAGAAGCCTTCCCTAACCATTCTGTCCAGACTATCAATTTCCATCACACTCTATGCTCTTTCTCTATGTTCTTCATATACTCATCACTCTCTGAAATTGTCTTATATACTTTTTATTTACTTGTGTATTATCTAGATAGATAATAAACTGTACCTAGAATACAAGCTTCAAGAGGATGGAGACTTCCTCTGTGTCATTCACTGCTATGTCCCCAACATCTAAAACAGAGCGTGGTATTCGTGGGGACTCAATCAATATTTGTTAATGAATGAATGAATGAATGAATGAATGAAGTGTGCCCAGGCCACTCTGCTTGAGTGTCACACTCCCTGTACTTTCAGTTCAGTTCACGTGCATAAAGATTCAGTGCCATGTCATCTGAATCTAATTACATTTCTTAGACTCTGCTCCTTGCTTGTCTGTAGAACCTCCAGTTGTCCTTAGAAGCCAACCTTCCCACTATTTCAAGAGTCTTCAGCTTTAACCCACTTGGCTGCCAAATGGTACCTGACATTTTCCTCTAGTTCAGTTCCGGGTAAGGTGTCTGCTGCTAAGGTTGCTGAGGCCCACGAGCCCAATGAATGTGCCCAGGCCTTGCCACAGCTGCCATCCCCCTCAGATGCCCGCCCACGTTGTGTGATGTTGCCCTTCACTGTGCCTCAGCTCTGGGCATCGAGTGCTGGGTGATGTGGACACCCTTGAGTTGACCTGATCTGTGTGACCACAGTGTCCTTCCCCACCTTGCCCATCTCTCATCCTTTAGGAATCAGCATTAACGACTGCTACAGACTGAATGTTTATGTCCCGCCTCCCCCCCAAATTCATGTGTTGAAATCGTAACCCCCAAGGTGATGGTATTAGTAGTGGGGCCTGCTAATGGGAGGTGGTTAGTTCATGAGGGACGTGTCTTCATGAATGAGAGTAGCGCTGTATGAAAGATTAGTGCTCCTAGGGAAGTGCTCTGGGGGAGGGAGCAATGTAAAAGCTCTACTCACAGCGTCCCCAGCTCCTTCTGCCATGTGAGGACGCAACAAAAGGTCTGTGACCTGGAAGAACGCTCACACCTGTGCTGGCACGCCAATCGCAGACTCGCAGCTTTCGGAAATGTGAGCGATAAGTTTCTGCTCTTCATAAGCCACCCCGTCCATGGGGTGTTGTTACAGCAGCTCAAACGGACTAAAACGATGACCTCTGTGAAACTGCCCCTGTGTTTGGAACAGGAGACACTGGGCACGCTCACCTGCACTAGGGGTGCAGCGCCCTCACCTTGATTCTAGGCTCCTCTTGCCCAGCCTCCCCAGGGGTCCTGTTTCCAGCGCTCCGCGTTGAGCTCCACTGGCTGGTTATACCAGGGTTCTTGGACTCTCTCCCTTATGGGGCCTTGCGTGAAGTGCACCTGGGTTCAAAACCTGGCTTCTCCATTCACTAGCACTGTGTGACCTAAGGCAAGCAACGGAAACTCTCTGAGCTTCTGCCCTCTCTTCTGTAAAATGAGGTTGGTGATAGCATCTGCTCCACAGGGTAAGTGAAAGGCTCAAATGAGAGAGATGGTGCTGGTAAAGCATAGATAGGGAAAGGAGCCTGGCACAGAGTTAGCATTCCACAAACGGCAGCTGTTATTATCTGCGAAAACCTAGGCTGCTCTCAACATTTTTCTCATCTCTGGATAGAAGATACACCTGAAGACAACTAATTTTCCTCAACTTTATATTCCCAGGACCTAGGATGGTGCTCCATTCACAATGGGCATTCAAATGCTGTTGAGCTGAAGGATCTGAAAGCACTAAGTTTTCTCATTTAGAATTTATCTTTGTTAAAGACAAAAATTATATGTTGGTTTTGGAGGGGGGGTTACAGCATGACTTTTTTATTGCAGTAAGATATATGTAACCATAAAATTTACCATTTTAACCATTTTTAACTGTACAGCCTGTGGCATTAAGTATATTTACATGGTTGTTCAACCATGTGGTATTTTTTTTTAAATATCAAGCAGCCACCACATGGCCAGAAATAGAAGCTGAGTCTACATAAACCCAGTGGATGCGAATAAAGAAACCTCCGCCAGCAGGTCAGCTACATTCAGATAAAGGCAGGGCCTGTTCCCCCAGCACTCGGCACAGTTCTTTGACATAGTAGGTACTCAATAAATGTTAAAAAAAAAAAAAAAGTCACCAGAAGAAGTGAAGAAGTTACAAGCTGGCAGGAAAAGAGGACAGGGCTTTAAGACATGTTTACGACCCACGAAGTTTTCTGTATGTTTGTTTATTCAGTTTTTAATAAGCTGTTTGAATAAGATGCCATCTCACAAACAACAATCTATATTATGCAGTAAAGACTAGAAGTTTCTGGTAACTTTGGACCTGAGTTCTTAGATGGCAGCATCCTGCTTTTACCGAGTAATGGCTGCCCCTGTGGATGGCATATGTGCTCTAAGGTCACTGCTGTTCCTTAGATCACTCCTCTGGTCTCTTAGGCATTTGTTTTTTGTTTGTTTGTTTGTTTGTTTGTTTGAGACTTGCATTAGAGACAGATGAACTGGGCTCACCACCCACCTTCTCAACTTACTAGTAAGTCAGTTGGCCCTTTGAGCCTCCATGCACCCATCTGTAGGATAAGAAAAATGGCAGCATCTTCCCTGGGTTTCGGTGAAGGATTATGAGATAATACATATAAGAAAATGTCAAACATTAGCCCTAAGTCATGAGCCTGCTACCCCCACCCCCAGTCTTTTGTGCCTGCATCCGGGGCATATGCATTTGCCAGCTGTTTGGCAACTCCAGGTTTTTGTACATCAAATACTCACCTGGGGAGACGCCAGCATTTGAAAAACCTAAGGCACTATCTGGTCAGCACATGGCAGCTGACAGGTACTCCAAGCACCTGTCAGTCATCTTAGGGCCTTCGCAAAGTTCCGGCCTGGGTATGACACAGTTGAGAGCAAGTCACCCAGGCTCAGGGCTGCTCTCCAGTATCTTCTATCTGAGAGCCCTTCAACACACTGGACAGCAGCCCAACAGCATTCTGACTCCACATCACACTTCAGTGCAGAAATGAACTGTGTATTTGCCACAGTTACTAGGATGTGGGTTTGGCATTAGGGCATCACCAATTTCCCTTCACTTCCTTCCCCTTCAGAGCTGAGGCTTAGTTTCTGTGATAACTTTTCAGCCTCAAAAACTAGAGGAAATATGGGCTCTTTCCCTTTAAGGCCTTTTTACAAACTTCTTTCTCACAATTCACCTCAAAACTCAGGTCAACTGTGTTTCATTAGTAGCATCTTGATACTGAAAAAGAATTCAAGACAGGCAATAAATAGAAAGGTAAGTCAGGTGATATGGTTTTGAAATGAAACAAGTTTGTGTAGTAACTGGTTCCAGATTGCCTTACAGTCTTGCTTGGCAGGTACAGATTTATTCCTGATAGTGAACCAGATGTCACACTTGCTCTTCTAAGACATTTGCTTTTACCCAGCAGTTCCTGATGGAATAGATACGAAGAAAAGACTAGAGCCTTGTTTAAGCAGGGAGTAGAATGTTTGCATCCTGACACTGGAGAGGATCTGATCATCTGAGAGCTTCCAATCTAGGTCTTAACAGCTTTCAAAAATCAAACACGTTAAAACAAAACAATATAAAACCAAAGCACAGAGAGGCAGTTGCACATTTTGCAATCACTTGTGTTAAGGAGAGAAAATGTGTCCATGATATAAAAACCACCTACGAGCAGAGATGTGTGATTTAGCCCTTCTGGGAAAAAACAAGACCTCCAAAAATTGGTGAGTAGTTTTATAGAAAACAACCAGAGTCACTTGACAACTCTTCATTGTAACAACAGACCTGGAAACCCCACTGAGACTCATTTTAGCCAGAGTGGCAGCCTTCTCCCACACCGGGGTCCGGGCAGCATCCCGCCCTGGCTGTTTGCTGCACCCTCATTTCTTCCCTCTTTCCAGGGTGCAGTCCTGGTGGGACTTTCTGAGTCTACAGATGAAAGTGCTCAGGCCCTTTAGTAAGACTTACACCAACCCCACTACAAACTGGTGTAAGAAAAAAGCACAGCCCTCAGAACCCTTAGAGCACTCATCTGTGGACCTTCTCTCCAGACCCCTGTCATCAACAGGAATCAGCTCCCAGCTCCTGATCCCAGTGTCTCCTAGCTCAAAATCTTGAAAGAGGCTGTTTGCTCCAGCTTTGTTCACATGTCCATTCTGCTCCAGTTGGCCCTGCCCAGGTAGGAGGGTCTTCTGTGCACATAGCTGTCGCGGCCTATCCTCAAGTTGGGAGAGTGAGTAATGGAGAGGATCATGGGCTGGCCGGACGCTCTAAGAGGAATCTGCCACTTTACAAGACTTGGTTTTGATTAACGGTTGTGGCGGGGGGTGGAAGAAGTTCCGTGGGAAGTGATCCTCAGAGAAAGACATTATGTAGGGGTGATGAGAGATCACCCAGTAAACTGGGGGGCTGCAGTTAGGAGGAGGTTGTATTCATTTTATGTGGCTGCAATAACAAATTACTGCAAACTTAGTGGCTTAAAACAACACAAACGTGTTATCTTACAGACAACTGGTCTCGCTGGGCTAGGGTAATGTTATCAGCAGGGCCTTTCTGGAGGCTCTTGGGGAGAATCTTCTGGCTTCTGAGGCCACCAGCATTTCTTGACTTGTGGCACCTTCTTCCATCTTCAAAGCCAGCAATGTTGCCCTTGTCAACCCCTCTTCTTGTCATTTTGTCATCACAACTCTCTCACTGACCACAAAAAAAGAAGTTTCTCCACTTGAAAGGGCTCATGTGATTAGACTGAGCCCAATTGGATAATTCAGGGTACCTTCTTCACCTCATGTTTTCTAACTTTAATCATATCTGCAAAGTCCTTTGTTATGGATTTAATTGTGCTTTCCCCTCCCCTCCCTCCTATTCATACGTCTTAAACCCCAGAATGTCAACTTATTTGGAAATAGTTTAATCACAGATATAATCATTTAAGATTAGGTCATTAGGGTGGGCCTTCGTCCGATATGATGAGTCCTTATTAAAAGAGGAAATAGACACAGACACATATTGAAGGGAGATGGTATGAAGAGATACAGTGTGTCTATGGCCATGCCACTTTGAACGTGCCCGATCTCATCTGATCTCGGAAGCTAAGCAGGGTTGGGCCTGGTTAGTACTTGGATGGGAGACCTCCTAGGAATACCAGGTGCTGTAGCATTAAAGAGAGAAAGAGAGAGAGACAGAGATACAGAGAGACAGAGAGAGAGAGACAGCCATCTACAAGCAAAGGAGAGAAGCCTGGGACATATCTTTCCCTTTTAGTCCTCAGGAGGAACCAACCTTGCTGACATCTTGAGTTTGAACTTCTAGCCTTCTGCTTGTGAGAGAATAAATTTCTGTTATTCAAGCCACCCAGTTTGTGGTAATTGGTGACAGCAATCCTATCAAACTAATATATCCCTTTTGCCATGAAAGGTAACACATTCACTGGCTCTGGGAATTAACACACAGACTTCTTTGGGAGAGTCATTGTTCTGCCTACCACAAGTTTAACCACCAGATCCCAGCCAGTTGTAATTTACTTGACTTTGTCTTAGGACTGTGCCCTGTAGCTTCTATGTCATAAATGAAGTAACGGCCTGGACCACAGGCTCATTGGTCACAAACACTCTGCAAGCGTGAGAGCAGAATGAAAACAATTGGTCTTTGCAGGGGAACATTGTCCAGCTTCAGGCACACCGGTGTGCGTAAACCACAATGCAAAGGCATTGGTATTTATTGCCATTTTCAAAGGAGAGACATTGTGTTTGCAGGATCCAGTGAACCAGACATTGTTACCCACTTAATTACAATTAATAAAAACATACGGGAGCCATCTCCACAAAATAGCAGGAGTTTTCTACTATATTCTCTTCCAAAGAACGGTGAACTTGATAATAACCCATGATGAGAATGCCTTTGCGGCAGTCTGGGAGTTCAGTAAAGAACTTCCAGCACATGGTTGGAGCAAAAAAAATCTGAGATTGGACACATTGAAGGGAATAAGAGGAACGGTTTAACTTTACCGATGTCATCCTTCACCCAAGGCAGCACAGCTCAGTGCCAAGGGAGACTTTCCAGGTCTGTGATTTCTTTCATGGATGAGAGTGAACATGTGTGAGTGAGCACCTGGCTTCCCCCCAACTGTGCAGAATGCTGCCAAAGAGGCCCACTTCTTTCTCACCCCGTCCAGAATACTGAGGTGTGCTGCACAGTTCAGGGGTGGAGAGGGCTGGGAGAACAACAGACAGGGCACTCAGAGGACATCAAAAGGACACGGGTCCTACTAAGTGCTTCATGGAATCCATCAGAGAGGCCACCCACAAGCCACTGAATATGCCTCACCTGCAAATTCCTGAACTCATGTGATTAGATTAGGCCCAACTGGATAATTCTGGATATTCTTTTCACCTCATGGTTTCCTGTGTTTTGGAAACTGGCCCATGGGCACCCCAAACACTCCATTGGCCTCACTCATGCACACCCCCACCCTGTGGCTGATTCCCTGTATGCACTGAGTGATGAGTGTGAACCCTTGTGGATGGCTAGTGAGCATGGGCAGAAAGCCCACCTGTCTCTGCAAGACTGAGAGAAAGCAATGAAACTTGGGCCATCAGCATCACCCTAAGGAAGACAGATGGGTGTCTCTTGGCACTTGGCCTGGCTTTGAGAATCAAGAGCAGCATACAGTATTAAGAATTCCCCCGAAAGAGGGAACAAAAAGCAGGGAGCAGGCGAATCCACAGCAAAGGTCTGGGAAAGCCTCAGAATCCCCAGCAGGGCTGACAGTAGGCATTTCCCTTCAAAGCCAGTCAGTAAGGACTGACTGGAGGGGGTGACTGCTTCAAATACAAGATGGCAACACACACCTTCACAAAACATCAAAATTCAAGGAAACATTACAACACCTAGGGAACACAAACATTTTCCGGTAACTGACCCCAAAGAAATGAAGATTTGTGATCTTAAGTGTTCTCACCACACACACAAAAATGGCAAGTTATGTGAGAGATGGATGTGTTTATTTACCAGATTGTGATGATTATTTCACAAAGTACATGTATGTCAAATCATCACGTTGTACACTGTAAATATATATAATTTTATTTGTCGATTATTACTAAGTAAAGCTGAAGAAATGTTATCAAATTCTTGAAATTGTAGAATCCGAGTAATTGGTATTGATATTGCCTGTCTTCTCTATTTTATCTGTTTATAAAAATAGAAAGTGTTTAAAGTGTGTAAACACAAAAAAAGGAAGCCAAAAAACCATATGTGCTGTTACCCTCCAATGGGAGTTCGCCATAAGAGAAGTGGCTCCCCTACACGACAGTGAGCAAATGTCCCTTACAGCCCTTCAGAGCAACCCTACAGGCCCCTCTCCCCGGCTGGTTGGTTTAGACCAGATGCCAGAGAGCAGAAACTGAAGTGACACAATTGTCAGAAAGACCTGAAAACCAACACATTAACCAGAAAAGTAAATCTTTGACTAATAATAAAATAACAGATTCATGCCCCCAGGAAAAAAAAAAAAAGTGTTCACCTTCTTCACTTTTCCTGCTATGATTTTAATCAACTCTTCTTTCTAGTGCAACATTCTTAGTTGGTTCTCTGTTTTTAGTCTCTTTCTTCCTGCTTTTCATCCTTTAGCAGCTGCATTTGTAATCAGGAAAAAGAGAAATCAAACACAGACACATGCACAAGACACTCAGATGCACGTACACACAGATCTGATAGTGTCATTCACCTGCTTAGGCTTAAAATCATCCAGTGGCTCCCCATTATTTATAAAGTCTAAGTTTCTAACTGGCATCTGAAACCCTCTCCAGGTGCGCCCAGCCTCAATTTCCAGCTTCATCTTTCACTGTTCCACACAGTCAGAATCTATTCCAGTGTTTCTCAAAATATGCTCTCTGAGCACCAGAGTTAGCATTCTGGGGTGCTTGTGAAAAATCCCAGTCCTATTGACTCAGTCTTTTAACAAGCGCTTGAAGCAATTTTTACGCATGCATAGCTGGGGGCTGCTGATCTAGAGTACTCTTTTCCCCTGTCTTGCATGCTCTTCTTATCCACTTCTTTTGAGGCATTGTTCATATAGCATCTTCTTCTCATAAGCCAAATAAATTGCTCCTCTAACTCTATTCCCTTAGCACTTTATACGGGCCCTATGATACAGCTTTGTTTTAGAGGCATTTGCTACAGATCTGTCTCATCTGCTGGATTATGAATTCCTTACCATTAGGAATCATGTCTTATTCATCTCCTCCCCCTGAGTTACTATACAAATTCTCAGCTTCTACAATGGGAAATGTGTGACTGACCATGTTTCCTGTTCCCTTTGCCACCTAATGTGCTTAGGGTCAAATTCAAAGCTCGAGTATCACAATTATGAAGGCCGCCATTGGCTGTGTATCATGTCCTCTTCTCCCCATGGATGTGACCTATTTTAATTTATATTTCCCTTGCCCAGAATTTTAAAAACCTGTATTTGGCGATTTCATTTTATATGTTTCTGCTACAAGCTGCCTCAGATCTTTTCTGGAACAAGGTGAGAGAGAGATAAATGATTTATCTCAGTATTTCTACCACCCAGGATGGCGTCTGGCAGATAGAAAATACTCAATAACTGTTTGTTAAATTTAATCAAAGGAATAAAGTTATGTGGATTCTGTGACAGCTATTTTACTCACCACTTAGAAGACTTTTTGGTTACTGCTGATTTTGATCACAGTGTTTGAGAGCTAAAGCTGCCGGAAGAACGCCTGATGGATAAGTGCCTGTCACTGTACAAAATTCACCTGATTTCAGCAACCCAGTTATCTCGGTTTTTCACCTTGATCCATGTGCAAGGCACCTTAGGAACTCAGGATACTCATAGACTCTGTAATGTGTGGTTAACCTTAAAAGATGGTGAACAGGTGGGTTTCTGCCGAGAAATAAGAAGGGAAGCAAGGAGAATGTGGGTAAGTGAGCGAGGAGAGCGCTGTTCGAATGAGATTGCACAAGAAGGAGCTAAGGACAAAACACAGGATGCTGAGGAAGAGAGGCCAGAGATGGAGAGGCACACAGGGAAGTGGCATAGACCAAGTGTGACAGCTCAAGGGCAGATACAAGACTTCTGTCTCCCAAAGACACACCGTTGTGACAGTGGGCGTGCAAGAGCGTGGTTAAAGTTGTAGACAACAACCTACGGCATAATAAAACAATGAAAAGATGGGAGAACATCTTGGGAGAGGGAAAAAATTCACTTTTTTTATACTCATTTTCCTTCAATTTACATCTAATATTTCTTCAAGAAAAGCCATCTTTTCAATCCCTATGTATTATATAAGAAGAAATGATAGCAGCACCCAAGTCTCTTTAAATTGGAGATTTTTTTTCCTAGGAAACACATGAGCATGTGTAGTCTTGACTTTCAGTTGTCACCTCAACTTTCTAAACAAGTCCCTCACGCTTCCAGTTAGCTATTTTCAAAGCAGTATTCAATTGGAATTTGTTTTCCTTTGAAGAAAAATAAAGGAATACTAACCTACCAATTGTTGCACATAACCAACGACATTTAAAACCACATGTCTAATTTAAATTTGCTTCCAACATCTGTTTCAATCAAAAACATCAATTCAGTGTGTTTTCTCCATGAAAACCTAGAGAACATGAGACAATTCCTTGAACAACATAAAAGAAAAGTGTTAATATTAAATAGATTAAGACGGAAAGTTTGTAGGAATGAATTTGGTCACCTTGTTACCATGTGACATGTGGTGCAACATAAATCCTGGTTTGTTAAAATAAAATATGGTTCTTTCCCCCAAAATGAAATCAACAGAAGACCTGCTAATGACAGTTTGGAATATCTGGTTTGTTTATGTTGTTCTGGGTCTGTGAGCTATTAGTGCTGGCTGAGAGTTTGGTCCAGGCCTCAAAGAATTGAGGCAGAGCCCTCATAGTCAGCCAAGGCAAGGAGGCATGTTTAACCTACAGTCCGAGGATCCACTGGCAGGTTATGTGAGACTGAGAGTGAGGTTAGGGCTTATGTGCCAGCCTCTCTAAAGCAGAGGCCCACTGTTCAGCTGCAGCTGAGTCTCTAGTTTGTCACCCTCAGACCAAGCCAATGGACCAATACCCTCAAACTTGTACGCCCAGCCTTCCCACATTCTGGACCCATGAATCACGCCACGTATGTGGGCGGACAGTAAAGTCAAAGGGACCCAGTGCTTGGTGTGAGATCAGTCTGGCTGCCATAAGCTTGGGAATGAAGGTGGGGCAACCCACAAGTTTCTCGGTCTGCTAGGCTATCTCAACTTTCTTTGAACCCTTCCGTAATCCTCTACTTCCTGAAATCTTATGACTGCTTCTATTTCCTCTGTAGCACTCTGGTTTCCCTTCTGGGACCTCAGCTCCGTTAATGGAAGCCCCGACACCTTGTCAGACTTTGGCCAGATCCACCTAGAGCCCAAAATCTGACCCATTGAAAAACAGATACACTGTCCCCAGCCCCACATTCCTACTAGGGGCCTGTCTGGTTCATCCTCTCTCCAGTTGTAGTCCCTAATAATTTCCTTTCCATGCGGCCTTATGCCTCACAACTACTCCTGTAGTGATGTCAAATCGTGATAAATAATACAAGTTACAATTTCCGTAGCTCTTGCTATGTGCCAGGGAGTATGTTAAGAACTTAATAAACATTATCTTGGCTCATTCTCACAACAACAGGATGAGGTAGATATGTCTTAATTTAACAGATAAATAAGCTAAGCCTCAAAGAATTTTAGTGGCTTGCTCAAGAAAACAAAACTCCTAAAAGATAGAGCCAGGACTCAAATCCAGGACTAAAGGAGGCTACAATCAAAGTTCTTGACTCTGTCTCTTACAATGGATGAGAAACAAAGAGATAATAGAAGTAACCTGGAATCTGAGAGCTGTTTCACTGAAATTGTCTGGTGTACATGTCTTGTATACCACTCCACATACCTGCAGCCATACCTCTTTCTCCAGCTACTGAAGAAGCAATTAGTTCTATTCAGGCTTTAATCCGCATCATAGCAATTAGTTCTATTCAGGCTTTAATCTGCATCATGCACAAGCAACCTGGCAGTGTCTTGCTTCAGCCTGTGTCTCATCCTGTCACTTCCTACCTGTATGGTGTCTCTGATGTCACACCATGAGACACCATGGCACAGCATTCCAAGATGGACAGCTCAAATGCAGGGGAGTTAACACTGGAGTCACTTTTGATGAGGGGCAGATGAGAACTGAAATATGAATGTTTCCCTTCTTATGTCTCCCATAGCATTCTAACATGCATTTCTAACAAGCTCCACAAGGTCAAGTCCTAGATGCCCATGCTGTAGTCAACTCAGCATGTTTCCTTTCCTTTTTGTCTCTGTTGCTCTCCCCTCAGTCTCACCCCTGAGATCACATTCCCAAACTACCTGCATTCCTAAAACAGATTACCTTTGTCTCAGGCCCTGTTTTTAGAGGAACCCAAGCAGCTAGACAGAGAAGTGTCCATTTTTCAAGAAAACCAGTTTGTTCATTCACATATTAATCTCTGCTAGTGACCACGGTGATTTTTCTCTTCCTTTCTGTTCAGTTCTTGTCATCCTAGAGACATAATGTGATCCTGAACCTCCCTCCTTCCCTAAAGTCACTACTGATTAAAATGTCCTGAAGAGATTATAAGGAAGATCTGACTATGGCAGACTGCAGCCAGCATCTCTGAGCCAAGGCCATAGTAAGGGCGGGGCTTCCGTAAGACAGATGAAGATGTGAATCCAGACAGAAGATAAAAGCTTTTCCTGCCACAAATATAGAATCGTTATTTTGGGGAAGAAGAGTCTCCCAGAACTGACATCCAAAGATTACTGCTTATCACATAAACGCAGGAATCTGGGCTGGGGCTGCAAGTCTATCTTTAACCTGCTCCCACCAGGCATCTCCACATCTCTCTTCCTGTAGCAGTCAAGGTTCCAGACTCCTTGTTTCCTTAAACCTCTGTTCCCGTTAATCAATGTTGCCTCTTCTCCCCACATACACTCTCAACGGGGAGGTCAGTGTCATCACTGTCGGACTGAAGATGTGCCGAGGGAAATCAAGAAGATGAAACAAATCAAGAGACTCCCCACTGCAGCCACACTTGACATCTTATCCCAGCAGCAGAGGTGTGCAGTGAACATCCCTGAGTGCCCTACTTGAATTCCTTCCATCTTCTTGAGCACAGGCAAAACTGAGGAGTGTGCCAGCCTTTTTCCCAGCCCTGAAATGAAATTTATTCATTTTCCCAGATGTTTATTTAGAGTTGATTTTATATGGAGACTTTCTGCTAAAACAAGCTTTATCTTTTCAATTGTTTTCTTTACTGGTGACTCTTATTTGCTTTTAGATGCCATCGTTCATTCTCTTATTCTAAGAATCCTCGACTTTAATAAAATCACTGTACCTCTAATAAATTATATAAAGAAATGGCACTTCCTTTATTTTTTTTTTGCTAAATTTAATAATAATCTAATAATTACAAGTATCCTAAACCACTACAGTAGTAATCATCTCAATGGCCATTATATTTCAGGCTGTGTCCCAGGGCTGCAGACCTCCAGGGAATATGGCGCTATTTCAAGAGATCCTGTAATCAGATTTCCCGACACAGATCCAGTCGTAAATATTAAGACCAAGATTCACACTTTGTTAGGTTCTTTTGGTCATAAGGAATAAAAATCCTTTCCAGTTACCTGAAGTAATGGGAGTTTGTGATTCACATGTCTATTACAGAAGGGTGATAGATAAGCAAAGAATCTCATGGAAACCAAGGAGCAGCTCCTGTTCAAGATCCAAGACAGGCCCAGGATCCAAGTGGTTTAGTCCCTTCTTCAGTTACAAAAGTCAAAGGTCTCCATTCCCGTGCTCTGTTGTTATAGTGACTCCCATTCTCACCGGCCCAGCCCTGAGTATCTTTGTGTATTAGCTCATTTCTCCTCCCTGGCTCTCTCGGTACCTCCTCATTCAAATTGAATTGAAGTAATTTCCTGGGTGGGGCTTCTCAGACAAGACCATCTCACAAAAATACATCGAACCCCTGGATGGCTTCATTTGGTGGCCACTCCGGCATGGTCCAGTCCAGTGGCCACTTTGTTTCAGCCCCAGCCTCAGGCTCTGCTTCTTGCAGCAGGGGACTGTGGGAGAAAGGACAAGTTGGGCATCTTGCCAGATGCCTCTGATACACCAAATTCCTAAGTTTGACCCTTAGAACATTACTTTTGTGGAAAAAAGATTTAGAACTGTGGTTCTAATTTACTTCATATATTGTAAAAGGATAGGATTTATAGTCATCCTCCAAACCCTGTCCTGGAGCCATATCAGACAAAGATTTTTAGAAATTTGTTTTACCAATTCCTAGAACAATAAACTGCTGCTCAGAGTCCCTTCAATTTCTAGCTTTTAAATGAGGCTTGTCTGCTTACACAGGAAGTATATACAAAGCAGTCTTAGGCCACAGTTCCAGGATAAGTTCTCCATCCACCTTTATCTGCCAATGGCCTTCGATATCTAATCCTTCGGCTTCGTTCTCTAGTTCCCACGGCCTACCCCGCCCATCCTTTTCTTTCCCAGGATCCACTCTGCTCATCACCTGCCGCTCAGGGTAAGAGGACCTCTCTGCCAACCATGATTCACCAGCGCCCCCTCCTTCTACACACCCCCTATTCCAGTCCTTCACCTCAGCCCTCAAGGGAGGAGATTCATAATTCAGGGCAAAATGGGAGCTCTCCCTTAATGAGCTTTTGGTTTGGACTATATGACTGAGGAACCAGCATATTCTACTTACCTCAGAGATTCATTTCGAGGACTAACTAATGTAACCTTCGTAAAGTGCTTCGAATAATACCTGCATTTATGATTACATCTTGGTATTGGGAATCCTCTTGGCTGTCTCTTCAGTAACTCTTCAGAGAAGGATCTGCTCCGTGGAGTAGTCCAATTTATGCAGAGCAATTATGTGCTAGCGACGAGGGCAAAGCATTTCAATAAGAAAAAGCATAGACTACTGCTGGTAATATTTAGTAGTGATATTTATTGAGAGTTTATTAAATATAAGACCCCACACTTAGTGCTTTGCAATTTTTATCTAATTTATCCCTCATGAAGTAAGTACCACCATCATCCCCACTTTATTCATGAGGAAACTAAGGCACAGAGAGATTAAGTTATTTACCCAAAGTCCCTCAGTAAATAACAAAATAAGTATCGAAATCAGTATTCAAACCAGATAGCCTCTTCTAGAATCTGAACTTTCTGCCACTAAACCATTCTGTCTTCAGTTAGAATAGTGAATATCTAAGCAGGAAATGGCCTTGGAGATCATCTTGCCTCTACCCCCTCATTTTATAAGTGAGAAACTGAGGTGCAGGCACTTCATGATAATATTTTTTTAGACTAATTTCATTAGGATCTGCAGAAATTCTATCATCAGATTCATTTTGCCTTGAGGCAGTTGGTTCTTCTCATTATCAAAGCAAACTTCCATAATCAGATGTAACTTGGAGATATTATATAACATCTTAAGAATCAGTTTCTTAATATGTATGGTGGTTGAGTTTGATGAGTGATTTCTAGACTTTGGATTTCAGGGACCAATAAAATTTCAAAAAACTAGGGGACAAGCACAGATTTGCCATTTTATTTTTTACAGCCAAAGATTTTAAAAACCCATGCATGAAAGAGAAAAAACAAAAATAAACTACCATCTAAAGTACTATCATTATTCTATAAATGAAAGAATATTTCAACCAAAAAACTAGGAAGACCATCTTAGAATAAAGAATAAGTCATTTAAAATAAATATCATTAGTTGTATGAAAAGACAAAAAATCAGCCTGATTATTTTTATTTCTTCACAGACCAGCAACAATTTCATCATGAATCAGCATTCGAGAATCTGACTTAGATAACCTTTGAAGTTCTCTCTAGCTTTTAAACTGATTCTGAGTATCATTTCTTCCTTTACAGTATTTAAAGGTTTCTAGCAGTTAGGTCTTTTAAAATTAATCCTTCTTAAGCTTGTCTTTAAAGGCTTTGTTACACTGTGTGTGGAATGACTATTAGAGATTTTGCGTTCAAAACAGCAATACAGGGAGATATAGTTATCTGTCCCCATCTTAACACCCTTCAAGCTTTCTAGTTTCCATCTCTCTCACCCTAGGGAAGCAGAGCAATGATTCTTAACACTGACCTTCCCTTTCTTCCCAGGCTCCTTTAGACCAAAGGAGCCAGGTTTAAGCTACAACTGAAGATTTGATTTTCTATTGACTGAGAGCCTCTGAGATTTGACTTCTGCTCAGAGTCTAACCAGGATATTTTGCCAACCCTTGGACTAAGAGGGAGAAATTCTTTAAAGAAGGAACACCTGACTCCATGTAATAACCTGGGAGAGGAGCTGAAGTCTGGCTTCAGCTATCCTTTTGAATTTATTCCTTAGAAAATTTATTTATTTGTTTTCTACTTCATATAGCCATGCTTAACCAATCTGTGTGTTTGGGGTGAGGGGATGCTTGGGAAGAGGTCAGAGGATGTCAGGACTGGAGCATAAACTTATTGAGGGCAGAGATCTAGCCACCCACGTGCCTCTGCATCCCTCGCAGGTTGCCTGGCCACAGCAAGTGCTTAACAAATGTTTAGGGAATGCACCAAGTTTTAAGCACACAAATTTAGTAGCAACAACCTTTTATTGTGTGACTACCAATATCAGGCACTGCAATTGGTGCTTTACAAAAATTGTTTCTGATTCTTACTAGAACTCTTTTTGGTAAGTGAATCATTATTCCCATCATATGGATAAGGAAATTGAGGCACGAAGTGGTTAATGGACTTGGCCAAAGTCATAGAATTAATTTAAGTGACTGAGCCAGATAGTCTTCAGCGTGCTGAGCTATAGAACCTGCATATAATCAAGCTCCAGGGAGAGGAGGGGAAAGACGGTTGGCATTTCCCTTCAAGGGCTTAACAGAGCCCCTTTCTAGGCCAAGTCCCTGCATAGGCAGTGAGGCAGTTCTGTCATAAGAGAGGAAGGAATCATTGACCTTTTAGACTAGCAGATCTCTGAGACCATGTAGGTCCATCAGGAAGTGAGGGGTAGTGCCCAGTCTAGGACCAGCTCTCCTGACTGCCTGTCTGGTGCTTTACTCACCTTCAGACACCAGCAAAAAACGGAAAAGTTCATTGTACGCATCAGGACAGGCAAACTACTATAAACACCACCACAAGTATCAGTAGCTTAACAAAATAAGAATTTCTCATTTGTGTTAGTCCTATGTAGGTAGGTGGGCTTTTCCTCTTTACTCTGGGCTGGCCCTCTCAGAGGTGCTGTCTTGGTGCTGTCTCCAATCAGCCAGCAAGTGAAAAAAGAGAGCAAGAATTATATCTGGGAGGGTTTAACAGTCCAGGCCTAAAAGAGGCCTGCCTTGCTTTCGTTATCCAGAATTTAATCAGGTGGCCACGTCTAATTGCAAGGGAAGCTGGGAAACATAGCCTGACTGTGTGCTCAGGAAAAAAAGCACTCATGGACACACTCACGAGTTATAGAAGTCTCTTCTAAGAGCAGCAGCTCTGAAGGAGCCTGTCCTCGGTTTGTAGTTTTGTTCTGAATGTACCATGGGCACTTGAATTTTAGGTCCCTATAACATAGTTATTTAAACAGTTTTCTTTTAGGTCACTGCAACTAGCATGCTTGCAAATTAGGGTGGAAGAAAAGGGGACAGTGGCAGTTTTAAGCAGCTAAAAAATTTCATATGACTCTTTAAGGTTTCTTGTCTTGTTTTGTTGTTGTTTGACTGGGTTTTGTTTTGCTTTGCTTTTTTTTGTTTTTTTGTTTTTGTTGTTGTTGTTGTTTTGCTAACATTTTTGTATAATTACTGGGTGTTATCTTAGTTAACCCTCATCGCAACCCTGGGAGGTGGGTACTATTATCATCTCCATTTTACAGATGCGAACATGGAAATCTAATGCGGTGCAGAGACTAACCAAGGCCACAAAGACAGTAAGTATGAGACCTCAGGTTTTAACCTGGAGCTCTCCCACCTTCTCTCAACCCTATGCCATCCATTCCATTGTCCTCTGGCTGCCAAGCTTGTGGCCAGAGCTGGAGTCCAGTTCCAGCCTAGGACAGTCCTCTGAGATCTACGCACCATTGCCATGTGAATTTCATTTGTTGACACATTGAGGTCACCACGTGCCCCTCTATTGATGGAAATTGCTGGGGCATAGAGGCTCCTACAAACATTCTGACCAAGTGAGGAAACGTCAGTGTTGCAGCAACTCTTCCTTGATTATAAAACAAGTTCTTTCATGTTCATACATTTCTGGTCCACATTTTAGGGAATAATTTCACCCAAAATAAATTCATTTATGCTCAGCTCAATATCTCTTAAATAATTTTTAATTCTGTGGGATATTTCAAAAGGAATACTATAGCAGCTCTCTTAAACCACCATAGTTACAGGCTAGTCAGATCTTTCATTACATGCTTTTAAATACTTAGAATGCCCTGGGAGTGAAGCAGTGGATCAATTAGGGCAAACTGACTAAAGGTTAATTTAACAGAGCCCTGAGCAGATGCTCCGTCTGTCCTTGCAGCTCAACGGTCTAACAAGCTGAGCTACTTTGACTGCGTAAACACCATTAAAAGCATAACTGGACCTGGGTCGTATAACCACCCCGCCATTAGAGAGTTGCTTGAAGAACCCTATTAGAAAGAAACTATTGGGTAGGAGGGTGGGGAGCCACATCAGGAGAAGAGAGTTGTTGAGCTATTGAACTCTAATTGAACTATAAACAAGGACTTATTATAAACGCTGCTCCCAGTACTCTCGGCATGTGACCCCCTTTGGGAGTTTCATTGTAAGCAGAATTTAATCACACACCTGTCTTTCTAGGGCATCATGCCACTCCACTTGTCTAGTTCAAAGGTGTGAATAATAGATTTTGAGATCATGCTGCTTTCAAAGGTGGATTATGGAAGGAGCATCCAAGTAGCCTAAGGTTGAGACCACTCAGAGGTGGTCCCATGGCTCAGGGAGTGGGTATAGAATGGGTTCCAATCCCATGCACTCTTCTCTGGCAGTGACAGCCAACACAGTGACCAGCAGCCATATGTTAATTTCTCAGGAACACATTACCTGGTTTTCAAGTATTCCCACAGAGGTAGGGGGAGCCCCGTGAACACCCCGTGAAAAATTACTTCTCATCTAGTCCAATGGTTCCGTATTCTGTCTGTGTATCAGAATTTCCTGGGAGCTCTTTAAAATACTGATGCCCTCCTCAGCAAGATGTTATCTTTCACAAGCTTTTTGGGAAGACCTAATGTGCAGCCTGAGTTGAGAACCATGGGTGTCACCCGACTCTTTCTCCAGCAGGGTGGAGTGGTTTTGTCCTGGACATCTTAGATATAGTAAAAGCGGAGGTGGGCCTGAGAGCTGCTAACCATGGCTAACAGCAGCCATTGGTTGGGCCAGCTGTACCAAAGGGCCACAGGGAAGATGGTGGAGCTGTATAATCCTCAGTGGTTAGCTCCCAGCTGAAGCCCTTTGTCTTTCCTTCTTCCTGCCACATTGCCTTACTTCTTGCCACATAACAATTTAATGAACATTTATTGAATGTTTTCTATATGCCAGATGCTGGCCTGAGCACTATAGAGAGAAAAAGAGGAAAAGAAAGACGTGGTCCTTATTCTCAAAGAGTTACCGACCTTCATCCGGGAAGCAAACACAGTAGAGTGAACATCAGTTTCCTGCTCATTAACAACTCTTAGCAAAAGTTCCACGGGATGAGATAAAAACATAGAATTTTATAACACTATCAGGGTTTATTGGTACTTTTCCCCATTATAGAAGTAATTAAGAATTGTCAGTATCAATTCCCTCTCTCACTCTCTCTTTCTCTCATGCACACACACACACACACACACACACACACACCTTCGAAAACAGGAAAGGACTAAACGTGGTTATTTTAGGTATCAGTGACAAGACTGTTAACTTTTTTACATGGAACCTGTTTGTAGGAAAACCTCAGTGAGCTAAGTTTAATCAAGGCCCTCGAGTCCTTCTAATTAACCCCAAACCAACAGAAGCCCCCATCTAAGCTCATTAGGCCTTTTCACATGACTGCTTCAGACTCCCACATTCATTCAGTCAACTAAGACTTTAGTCCTGTTAAGGAACAGACACCACACTAGACCCTGAAAATGTAATAGTGAGCCAAAAGGACCATCTCTCTGTTCTTGTGCTTATTATCTAGCAAGGAAGACAGATGTCAGTGTAAAATTACTCTGTGGTAAGATGTACATGAGGTATGTGAGAATGTTAGAATGGGAACAGACTTAGGAAGTCAAGGAAGGACCCATGAGAACTTGGTCATGAACCTGGGCATCACATCTACAATGTGATGGCCTGGTGAAGAGGTTGGGGGTGAGTGGGTGTGGTTACGTTCCAGCCAGAAGGAAAATTATAAGTGAACTAGTGAGGTTGGGTTAGACTGGTGGTTCTCAAAGTACCGTCCTCAGACCACTGTGGGTACCAGAGATCCTTTCAGCAGTTCTGCGAGGTGAAAACTATCTTCCTAATTATACTAAGATTTCTTTGCCCTTTTCCACTGGATTGACATTTGCACTGATGATATAAAAACACTGGTGGGTAAAACTGCTGGGCCCTTAGCACAAAGTAAGACAGTGGCACCAGACTATATGGTAACCACTGTATTCTTTTTCCATGGACTTGAGATGGGGGGCACAGAGGGAGAAGCCAGTTTTGCTTAGAGATGCCTTTGGTTAAGCAGTTAGAGCTATTTCTTTTATTAAATCGCTACCTTTGAGTACACATCTTCCTAACATTCTGGGTGACAAATGGGACACATACATAAAGCACTTCTACTGAGTACAGAAGTACAACGGTCGTCTTGAGGGAAAGGATTTGTTTGATTTCTTGAGTTGTAAACAGAACTAGCTGCTTTTATCATGTAGCAGTTTTCCTTGAAAAAAACTAGTGACAAACTATGGTTATTCAAACTTGGCTTCTTGGCAGATTTTTTTTTTTTTTTTTTTTGAGAATGAATAAAGTAAGCTAGTTGCCTCAAAAAAAATAACTGACAGTGTTTGTTGCCAAATAGAAAATTGAAGCTTTCAAACAAAAAATTAGAGTTTTAGAAAACTTATTGCTACTATCAATGAGCTTGAGAGCTTCCTAATACTTAAAGATTCCAATGAGATAGATGCTGATACTAATTAATGTGATTTCTAATATGTTATGTAATGAAATATATCAACATTTGGAAGACCTGTGTAACTCAGTGAATCAAGCTTTTCCAAATAACCAATGCATGAGGTTACAAAATTATATGAAGATAAAGGATCCATTTAAAGTACAAGGTAGCCTAACGGATTTTAATGTAACAGAGTATGAAAAGGTCATTGATATAGTTTCAGATTACCTACTGTATCTAAATTTTAAGAAACTACCACTTGTTTTGGTTTAGTATCAAAAGAGAATATCTGCAATCATCAAAAAAGGCTATTAAAATATACTCCTTTATAACTACATTATCTGTGTGAGGCAAGATTTTTCTCTTTATCTCAGCAACATCAACAAAACAGATTGTGACTGATTAAATGCAGGAACAGATATGAGAATCCAGCTGTCTTCAATTAATCCAGAGATTTACAAAAATGTAAAACACTGTCATTCTCACTAGTTTGTTTTGGAAGCTAGCTGTTTTTAATAAAAATGTGTTATTTATGTTAACATGTAATGGTTGTACTATTGTTATTTTAAAATGAATTAGCATATAAGTTTTTAAATTTTCTCAGTTTTAACTTCTGATGTGGAAATATTACTAAATACAATCCATTTAAAGTTCTTTGGGATCATTGATAACTTTTAAGAGTTTAAAGGGGTCCTAAGACCCAAATGTCTGAGAACTGCTGGGCTAAATTATTTTGCAGTAACAAAATTGTCTTGAATCTCAGTGGCTACACAGAACAAATGTTTATTTCCCGCCCATGCCCAGACAATCAGGCAACTCTCTAAAGACAGCTGTCTTCCATGTGCTGACTCAGCAACCAGGTTACTCCATCCTGTGGTTCTGCTGTCTCCACATATGGCCTCAATGATTGCAGCTGCAGAAGAGAAAGCTGGAAGATGGCACATCATCTCCTAAATCTTCTGCTGCATGTCATTTCTACTCACAGCTCACTCGGCAGAACTGGTCACATGGCCCCACCCAACTGCAAGTGGGCTGGGAAATGTGAGAAAGTTTGTGAATGTTTGGTGGCTCTGTTCACTATAGAACAAAGAACTTGAAATGAGAAACTGAATCTCTCTGTTGGAAGACCTAATGGGGTACATGTAGTGAAGTGAAGCACGACTCAAGCAAAGGCTGGGGAGCCAGACTGTGTAGGCTAGTCTCATAAGCCATGGTAAATATTATAGCCTTTTTCAGAGCAATGAGAACTGATGCTTTAAACAACAGGATACGGCAATCAGCTTTATCTGTTGATAGACTATTGCAGCTGTGGAGGGAAATGAATGCAGGAGGACAGAAGTGGAAGCAGCAAGGTGCCGTGCTGATTAATTGGATCATTGGAGAAAAACAAAAGCCTTGATTTGTGGCACTTGCCAATTTCTGTAAATACTATATACGTGCTTCCACCATGGCCAATTCGAAGTGAGCCTGTCACTTCCAACATCAATTACCAATTCGATGTCACTGAACATAGAACTAGGAAAAGACATGTACAGTCAGCTCTTGTGAGTCAGCAGAGTAGCCTTCAGTGCCACTGAGCCAAGAAAATTAGTTAGGAGGATACTCCAGACAAAAGATGATGATAGTCTAAACTTCCCTCTCCTTTGAACACAAAGCTGGAGCAAAACCCACGTTCTGTGCATGTCAGTGATTCCACCACAAACACGACTACCACCACACCAAATATCACCGAGATTTTCCAACTATTGCTATGACATATAAGTGTGAAGGATGTGGCTCTCTCCCCTCAAAAATCAATTGTCTTGCCTCTGGTACAAAAGCATGGGCCTAGATCCTTTAAAAGTGTGCAAAAAAATATCTCTGTCGCTCTTAGCCCATCTTCCCAGAGCCATGTTTGTAAACACCCTCAGATCTTCTGGTGTCACTTTCCTACCCATCTGTTCCAAGGAGGGTGCAGCCCAGAAAGCTGCCAGAAAGGCCCCACTTGGGTTCTCAGCCTCCTCTGATTTACATAAAAAGATTCACAAGAATCAAAATAGTTACAGTCTACAACTATAGGTTATTTTAAAAAGTCTTTGCAAGCTTGTCAACGGGGTGAAAACCTTAGGTTTGGCTAGCTGCCTCAGAACTGAACTAGATGACTGTCTGACAAGGACGAGGACTGTAGGGTCCCTACACCACGGCACTCTTGCCCAAGTTACTGGTTTCCTGAGGCTTTGAAGCCTCATCTACCCAACCTTGGGTTCAGCTAGTTCACCCAGGCTCTTTATCCTTCTCCCTTCTACTCTGTTCAAGTTTCCAGAGCAGAATAACAGCTTGTGTGTACCTAAAGTGGTGCCTGGGGTGCTGCTATTTAAATAGCTCTGCTTCTAAACACAACAGGTGTTGCTCACAAGCTAGCTCCCAAATTTTAACTGTTGGTTTTTTTTTTTCCTCCAGAAGGCCATATGGGTTTTTATTTAAAGAGCTTGCCTGGCTCAGATAATAATCTACTTCTTCTTTGCTCTTCCTTCCTTCCTTCCTTCCTTCCTTCCTTCCTTCCTTCCTTCCTTCCTTCCTTCCTTCCTTCCTTCCTTCCTTCTTTTTCTTCCTTCCTTCCTTGCTCTCAACATCTCTGTTCTTTTCTTTTCATGTAAATCCAAAGGCCAAAATCTTCCTTAACAGATTCACCCATCTCTCCTGCTGGTTCTGTAAGTTACTGACCCTTGAACCTAGAGGGACAAGGTAGTATTGGCTTCAAAGTTCCCTTCTGGCCCTGCCTGCCAGACAAACCTCCAAATAGGAGCTAGAGACTTCAACCTAGTTCATTGATAATATCTGTGTCCCTATAAAAAGTCTTACATAACCCAAGTCATCAGATATTGGAGTATTCAAAGAAGGGCAACAAAGATAGACATGTTAGGCAGATGGGGAAAAAAATGTCATAAGGAGCTAGATGCCACCAAGTGCTAACATTCTGTTTGGGATAAATCAGAAGTATGAGTCTGAGCAACATGGGCTTAAATTTTTATGTTTTAGAAATTTCAGCTTTTATTCTTAAATTTACTGAAACCACTAACCAAATAGAAGACCTGAAAGCAAAAGAGGGTACACCTCTTTACTTTGCTGGAGTTGCTTAATCCAAATATTTGTGCCTATGCAGGCACAAATTTTGAGTGACTAGATGAAGAGACCGACTTTTTATACAGCTAAGTAAAAACACTTTTTGAAAGACGATATCACCATCATTTGATGAAATAAAGCACATTTTTATATTCAATATTTCAATGAATTTAGCATGATAAAAACTGAGCACACTGTCTTTTTCACCTAGCAAAAGACTGTTGAAAATTACAGTCCACTTAACAGCCCTTGAGAACCCAAATCTCAGTGCATCCAACACCATCTAAAAGAAAGAGACTATATTTGATAGGTATCCCCATTGGATCTATGGAGAAATGCAGCTCAGAGGGGTTAAATCACTTGTCCAAAGCCATACAGCTAATAATGTCAGAGCTAAAATTCAAACCAAAGACAAGCTCTTTCCATGAAAAAAAAAGGAGGGATGGGAAACAGTAGATTCTCCCAGCCCTAATACTGAATAAATTTTACTTGGTCTATTCTTCCTGCTATATAATTCTCTGCCTATAAGATAATTTTCCTATCTTTTTGATTTTACAAGGAAGCCCATTACCTTGTAAAGAGATTCTGGAATAGTCTGTGTCCCCTTGTAAATTATTAGCTTCCTTGACTACAAATCAACCCCAACAGTTTGGTGATCATAAGCCCATTTTCTGAGGCATTTCTGGCAAGTGAAGAATGGGTTGTGGGATTTTTAGACTTGAAGAACCTGATTTTCTAGTCCTAGAACTCAGAAACAATGAATATGCTGACAAGCACTGACAGGGCTGTGAGGAAGTTCTGGCCAGGCTGTGACCCACTGGGATGGACCCTCTACCTGCCAGCCAGATGGATCTCCAGCAGTTCTTCTTAGCCAGGTGATGTTGGTATAGACTGTGTGACTTTGGGCATGTCACTACACCCTCAGCTGTGCAGCAAACAGGAAGGATTTGTATAAAATGATCTTGAGGGCTTCTTCCAGGCAGGCAGTGACAATCACAGGGCACGTTTTGCTGCTAAACTAAGGATCAGGTATTTGTCTCTTTAAGCTACACACAATCTGGGAATCAAAGAAGACTTTCTTCATTGTTGTTTTTTTTCCTCCAGTGTCCTCCACTTTTACCAACCCTCAGTAAGACAAATACTGGGCCAGCCAAAGCTATTTCACTTTGAGGAGTTTTCATGTGTAGCTAAAATGTAATTTGCATAGCTCAGCAGTACACAGTATCCTACAGCAAGGACTAGGTGGTAACATTATTATAAGTCCTTATCTACTGCTTGATCACCTCCGTTCATTTAGTAGAGTGACCTCAGCCCGTGCCTCCAAAATATCCCTTATGGAGACATGTTTCACACTCAATTGATCAGCTACTCTTACCACACTGCTTCAGCCTTCTTCCTCCTCTTGTGTCCCAAGGGCTTGAGCCTTGAGGTGACTCACAGCCAATCAGGAGGCAGCCAATGTTCCCAGGGCGCATGAACTCTGGATGATCTCAGAGCTCCCAGTCCCAGCATGGAACAAGGCTGGTTGGGCTCTCCTGCCTCAGAGGAGAAGGGAAGGGCCCACCCCAACACTGCTTGGCTGGAGTCCAGGGACCCTCCAATAGGTATATCACCTTGGCCTCTAACTTGCTGTCTCCAGAGGGAGCCAGTAAGTGGCAGATGCCATTCATTCCATCCCCCTCTTCCTCCCTCTCCCTTCTCCTGTGGAAACTTCCCCTATTTCCTGCTCTCAAGCAGATGTGTGGATTGAGGGGTGTGGGTAGGCCAGGTTTATCCCGGACCCATATACCACTAGTGTAGGAGTAATGAGTAGCTCCATGGAAGGAGAACTGGGTAACTGAGGGACGGGGAAGAGAAGAATTATTTTTCACTATATACCCTATTGTATAGTTTAAATGTTATACCATGAGCATAAAGTGCCTGTTCAGTAAATTTTAAAAAACAGAATTTAAATAATTTTTAAAAATCATACTACAGGGATTTACTTCTATTTTCCATTGGGACAGCTCAGTGTTGCCCAACCATTAGAGAATTTTTTTTTTCTTTTAATGTGTATAAGACACCATTGCAAAGTCTCTAGTTAAGATTGTTCTTTCTGTAACCATCTAAAGTCACTTTTGGGATCTGCCGTGAAGCAACTGAGCATGTCAAAGGAGAAGAGAGTTGGAAGAGTTGAAAAGAGGACAGGACTTAAAGCCAGGCCAAATTAAGTTTGAATCCTGGCTCTACTATTTACTGGTTTGAGCAGGATTTTTAAGTTCTCTAAGCCTCAGTTTCCTCATCTGTAAAATGGAGATAATAGAATTGGCCTAATTAAGTTGTGAATTTTAAATGAGATGATGCATGGATAGTTCTCAGTGAAGTAACCTACATAGAGAAATATTCACTAAATTTTTGTTCTTTACATCAAGATGTGTTTTTATGTGTGTGCATGTTTGTTTGTTTGTTAAGACTAAAGTAAGAGAAAGTGACTAGTACTAAAAAATATCCACGTGCATTTTTAATGTTACTTTTCCTCTAGATTCCTCTTCTTTGTGGAGAAATTCCCTGTGAGGAACTGTCTGCTGTCTGGCCTTTTTGACTGCTCTATGAATCAGGTAATGTACTCTTTTTTGTCTGCTCATTACAATGCTCTTATGTGAAGAAATCAGTGGGAATAGCAACAAAGGGAGGACTCAAATCTTCTCTAAAGTTGAAAGGGTCTTTGAAGTTTCATCAGTCCACCCAGCCAGACAGCCAGCCAGCCAGCCACTGAAAATGCGAAGTCCTGGGATTGTAGAATTGACCAATACAGATGTGGTCCTTCCTTTCAGGGAGCTTCCAGTCAGGCACAAGGAAGGCGTGAACCCAAGTCTGTGTTGGGCTGACTCCTTTGCATTCCAGACTTAAAGGCTTGTAAGAAAGCTGTATTTGTGCTCACCAAGCAGACTCCAGCTGGATGAATTAGAGTTCAACAGACAAATGTGGGAGGGACAGCCCCTTTAATGCCGTACATTTAGGAATCAATCTCAAACTGTGGGAAATAATGCGATTCCTTCAGAGTCTATATAACATCTAATGACTTATTGGTTTTTCGCCTTCGTGGGCCTGAATGAAAGCGCTAAAAAGAAGTCCAGTACTTTTCAGCCTTCCTTTACTCTCAGGCAAATGCTCTCCCTGCGGACATGATACTTGAGATTGAATGTGGCCAAGCAAGTGAATGGTTTTGGAAATAGCAAAGGGTTCTCTGAATCCAGGATATTGCTGCCACTATTGCAGCTGCCACTGAGGGTGGGAAGGAATCCGAGCTCCTTGCGGCTTCAGTCTGTATTTGTATGACTGGAGCTTCAAGGAGTTACATCCCATCCACTCAGTCAATCAGAAGTGACAGAGCATGCCCTCAGTGCTAGGTGCTGGGATACAACGCCACACAACACTAGATTCTCCAGCCAGAAGGAAGTAGGGCTATAAGGAATTACTCAGGGCATGCTGACAAAGCAGGTGGTCTTGGCCCGTACTGCCTGAACTTACACAAAGTAGGCTTGATAAGGTCTTCCTTTGTCTAGCTGTGCTGCCCTAGTTGTTCAGAGTTGGTCAGGAAGGCAGCATGATGGAAAGAGGGACACAGGGACTCAGGAATACCTAGGGTCCAGTCACACCTGATGACACATTGTCGCATTTCTCTAGATCTCAGACTTTTCAGTCATTAAAGAAAGGATTTTGAAAAAAGAAAAAGGAAGTCTAAGAATACTCTATTTCCAATGGAAGCTCTGATCTATGAGTCAGGAAATAGCCTCTGCCATGTCAGTCCTCCCTGAGGTTTGCTTGACTGGCTCTTACACATACACACACACACACCATTGCCCGCAAAGTGAGGACATTGAGGTCACTTGTTTCCAATAATGTCTTTCATCCTAGTACTAATGAATGTCAGCTAAGGGCTTAGCCCTCAAAATCCAGGTAAAATTGTTTAGCATCTGCTACATATCTCATGCCCCAATTCCCACGAGCTGTGGAAGCCCTCCTTTCTAAGATTCCAGAGGGAGCAGTGGAGGGATGTCTCTCTTCCCAGCTCTCTGGCTTCTAAACTTTGAGATACTAGGTAGGGGCCTGTTCTCCATTTCCCAAGTTTGTCCTTGCCATTGCAAATACCATGTCCTAATACAGGCACCCATGAGTGATTCCCCTACCTGGACTCCAGAGCAAGGGATTGTGTCATACTCATTTTCCTAAGTGTTGCACTAATCCATACCTGGCATCAAGTAGGTGTTCAACATTATTTGATGAGTAAATCAAAGGAAGGAAGGAAAGGTATCAAAGGTGTCACTGAAATTACTTTGAAGGCAGGTCGAAGCCAGCCCAGGAGAAAAGTGTGTTGAAATCAATAAAAGTTGCTTCTCATCCAGGATCATCCCTGCCTTGCCTGCTTCTGGTCCTTTTTGGGGTCCTGGTCCAACCAGAAGCTGTTGAGATATTAACTGACAATTACGTTGTTGATAGAGGTTCAACATATTTGCTCCCCTGGCTCAGCTTATTTGCTTTAAGAGGCTTCCTGAACCTCTGCCCCACCCTTCCAACTGAATCAAGTAATAGGGCACTACTCTAACAGGCCACTTCCACTGGGGCTAATTCCTACTAAACCAGACCCAAAAGTGACTTTGTAAATCTCTAGCTGGGCTCCCTTAACTTTTTGTACAGAATCTGCTTCCAGAAACATAGGGAGACTCAGAAAATGTTTGCAAAATGAATAAATAATGAAAAAATGTAGTATGAGTGTAGTTATTTTGAGAATCAATAAGAAAAAATAGTGGAAATGCTTATAAGCAAACAAAAGAGGGGAAGTCAAAAAATTTTAACAGAGGGAAAATGGAATGTTCATTCAAAATTATTGAATAGATAATTCATTTGGCAAAGCATGCTGAGGAGAACTGCATTCTCTAAATCCAAACCCAGTGTTTTCTCATAGTGCCTTTTTCACGTCTGTCACATTATTTTTGTTTGTGTTTTACAGCCCTTTGGGAATTACAACATCAGTTCATTGTTTGCTAGGTTTCATAAATCTCCCTACCCATCAAGAACATACCATGAAGCACATACACTAATTGCTTTTTATATATTCAAAAATTTACATTATATTTTGTTTTGCAAACTTTATGATACCCCTTTGAGATAACTGGAAACACCTGGGGATGTTGCGAAACCAGGCCTAAGAAGGGCCTTTTCACAATATGCACAGCAGGGCTCCGCAGTTAAGAAAGAATATGTAGTTCCCTGCTGGCAGTTCTCTTCTTGCTTGTGCTTCTGCTCCATTGCTTAAAATTCACAGTCAACTCAGCTAGAATCTAGGGACTAATGCAGGATGGTCCAAATTATTAAGGAGTCAAAAACCTATGCAGAAGTAAGCACTTCCCTTCAAAATAATCCATTGATTTTGGTGAAGAGTTATGACTTCAGTTATCAAACTAATTGTTTCTCTTCTTTACTTGACCTGCTGTAGACCTATGGCATCCAAAACTGTAATGACTAGCCACTTAACGGCTTCTTAGCACTTGAAATTGGTTAGTCTGGTTTCTGAAGACTTAGTACCTAAGAAAAAAATCTCATTACTAATTTTAAGATTGATTACATATTAAAATAATCTTCTTAATATATTGGTTAAATATACTGTATTATTATAATTAACTTCACCTGATTATTTTACTTTTTTAATATGGCAATTAGAAGATTTAATAATACATGGTTTGCATCATATTTCTATTGGACAGCACTGGCAGAGACAATGACAATATACACTTAGTAGACTATTGGATTACTAACAGAGTAAAGGGAGACTTTATCCCAGAGGGAAAGATAGTTTACTTCCAACAAAAACAAAATTTTGCTTGAATGATAAATTCTGCCATAATTTCCATTTTCAGTGCAATCCACTAATTAGCTGATGCTCAAAGTTTATAATGAATGAAAATCACTTCTACATTATAGCATTAGTAGGCAGTATACATACATCGAACTGCCATTTCCTCCTGAATGAAACACCACACCTAAACCTTTGTACTGGTGATATTGCCTTATGTATTTTCCTCCATCATCTATGGACTGTGGCTCCTTGAAGACAGAGACTCTATGCTAGTCATTTGTTAATCAACCATCCTGGTTTGCTCAGGACTGAGGAATTTCCTGGACATGGAACCTTCAGTGATAAAACCAGGATAGTCCAAATTTGTCAACAAGATCTGATTGGTTACTCTCGTGGGAAGAAAATCCCCCAAACCTTTCAATATTACCTGTGTTTGATATGTAATAAGTGCTCAATAAATGCCAAACCTGAGAACTAAAACCTGTGAACTTGTGCTGAATGATTTCCCATTTGTGTATAAACACTCCTGAAAGAACAGAAGTGCCTTCCAAATCAAAGAAGGATTAGTATAATGATTAGTTTGTTTAGAGCATTACAATTGACCAGAGGCCATTGTAATTGAGATCCCCTTCCCAATCAAAGTTCCCTGTCAGTGGAACTTTTATCTCCTTCTCTTGGCCTACCACCATCCATTCTACCACAGCCCCGATGTACTCCTGATGACTTAGGGGGCCCTGGCCATTGTCAGGGACCTACTCAGGTCCCCTTTATGACCACCAGCTAGAAAAGACAGCTAATTGCTTGAGCTGAAGGAGCCTCAATCTATATTTGTCTGTCAAGCAAAAGGTAATACAGTGTGTGTTTCAGGTGTGGGAGAAGCTAGGGGAATATGGGAAAGACTGAGTAGTTAAGGGTAAGAAAGAAAAATTCCCTGATCTGTTACTGGCTTCATCCAAAATATTAGATATACATATTAATATGTGTGGTATCTGGATTCTGTGACCCCAGCTCAGAAACTTTTCCATGACAGAGGAAATTCCACAGAGTGTTTAGAATCAGTCTTAGGTTTATTTTATTTTTTTATTTTTTTATTTTTTTATTTTTTTGCTTTACCCAACCCCTGTCTCCTCTGGCAATTAACAGTTTGTTTTCTATATCTGTGAGTCTGTTTTCATTTAGTTTGTTTGTTTCTTTTGTTCCTTAGATTCCGCATATATGAGAAATCATATGGTATTTATCTTTTTCTGTCTGACTTATTTCAGCATAATACCCTCTAGTTTCATCTATGTGATTGCAAATGGTAAGATTTCATTTTTTAATGGCTGAATAATATTTCGTTGTATATATGTACCATAATTTCTTTATCCAGACATCTATTGATAGATACGTAGTTTGCTTCCATATCTTGGCTATTATGAATAGCGCTGCTATGAATATAGTGGTGCATAGATCCTTACAAACTAATGTTTGTTTTGTTTTGTTTTGTTTTGTTTTGATAAATACCCAGCAGAGCAATTGCTGGGTCAAAAGATAGTTCTACTTCTAATTTTTTGAGGAACCTCCAAACTGTTTTCCATAGTGGCTGTACAAATTTGCAACCCCATCAATAGTGTACAAGGATTCCCTTTTCTCCACACCCTCTCCAACACTTGTTGTTTTTGATTTATTGATGATAGCCAATCTGACAGGTGTGAGGCGATATCACATTGTGGTTTTAATTTGCATTTCTCTAATGATTAGTGACCTTGAGCATCTTTTCATGTCCACTGGCCTTCTGTATGTCTTCTTTGGAGAAACATCTATTCAGGTCCTCAGAGTCCTACGTTTAAGTCCTGCCTCTGTAAGTTGCTGAACTTCTCTGGGTTTTAGTTCCTTACTTGTAAATGGTAACAAGAGTACTTACCTCATAGGCTTATTTTAAAGAGTAAATGAGCTGATAGATGAAAAGCGCTTTGTACAGTTCCTGGCACATAGGAAGCACCAACCATAATTATCCTGTCACTCAAGGTCAATAGAGAAGGTTGGTACAAGGAAAGAGTATGGACTATGGAGTCAGACCTGGAAATAGTTCAGATCCATACAATTGTGGTCTCAGATAAGTAATTTAATATCTCTGTGCTTCACTTCACATATTTGTAAGATAGAACTCCACCTTGTAGAATTGCTGTGAAAATTAAATGGGACACAATAACTATGCTGCCCAGCACATTGTGATCAATCAAGTTAATTGGTATTAATCAATCGGGGTCAAAAAGTCCCTTTCTATGTTCAACTGATCCCTCTACAATCTAAATCTGAGACACCCAGCAGATTTCCTATCTCCCAGCGCACCCCACACTCCCAGCTCCCATGTGCCTGCTATCTCATCTCTAGAAACTGACCCTGAAATGTTAAAATCCTGTCCAGCCCTCAAGATCCAGCTGGAACCCACCTCCTCAAATGTCCTTTCCTCTCCCCAGGCAGAGAAAGAAGGTAGCTCTCTCCTCAGGCAATTATCCCCTCATTTAATCCATTCCAATGGATCAAGTTACATTGCCCTTGGATAAATTCGGCATTCTACACCAGTAGTTCTTAGAAATGGCAACATAGAGAAAAATAATGATAATACAGTGAGTTTCATCAATCAATTCTCATATCCTTTCTCCTTGTTGAAATTAGTGCTAAAATGTTTTTTGTTTTATAAAAGCACGGTGACAAAATGATAGTTACTATGTTCTAATGTCTTTACTTGGCAAAATAGAAAATAGGTAGCCCTATGTTGATCACCAAAATGTTTTTGGTTTTATTTGTTATTTTACTGATTGACAAAAAAAAAAAAAAAAACCAAGAAAGTTAAGAAAGTACTTTACAGTGTACAATAGAGAGAAAAGAGATAAAGGAAATGGAAAAGGAGAGATGTAAGGGGCTGGTCGGAATTTGGAGGCTCCATGTGGCCACCTTCTGCTGTTTGAACGGAGGCTCCAATGATTCTGTCCAGGTGCTAACCAGGCACTCACATAAAACAGGCTACAGTTAAGAGTACATTCATTATCTAGAATCAGTGAATGATCCTCTCAACAACAGGTTACATACAACTCTAAAGCAATGATTTTCAACTTCCATGTGCATCAGAAATGCCTGAAAAGTTAGTTCATCTCTGGAGTCTGAGACTCACCCGCCAGAGGCTGAATCAGTCTATCTGGGGCATCTGCATTTTAAATAAGCCGCCTGGGAACTGCTGATGCTGGTGGTCCTCAGGCCAGCCAGACATTGCAAACACCAATACTTCTAATTCCGGTCTATTCTGCATATTCAAAGGCTTTATTCACTCCTAGCCTCCATCTTTCCCAGCCTCTGTCCTGATATTGCATCTGCTTTCACGTGTGTGTCACTCTCATATGTCCATACCCTTTTTTCTCTTGGAACCTTAGTAATGAAAAGGCTCTAACAGTCCTAGGTTGGTAAATTCCCCTGAATCAAAAAGTGAGGTCTTATTTCAGTTTTTGGCAGCCTATTTAAAAGTCACAAATATTGTAAATATCTAAGTAGTATATATTGCACCTCCCCCATCACTGCTTCCATTCCACCTCTAATGAGAGGCAACTGCTCTTCCTCAGCCTATTGATGCTGTGCCAGAAACAACAGCATTCTGCTTCTTAGAGTATGTGCTTACAAGTTTATTCATAGCCAACTACCTGAATTATGTACCCCAGGTTTCCAGATGCCACAGGAAAGAAAACGTGGCTAAGAGAAGTTACCTTCTCTGGTTGATTTAGAAAAAGCAGAGAGAGAAGCTAATGCGGAAACTGGCTCTTTTGTTTTATCAAATTAACTAATCTTACTGACTTCACCTTCAGCCTATGCTCATGATATTTATCTGTTTTCTTGTTTTAGTCACCATTTAGTTTTGCTGTCGGATTTTAATCATTTCTTTGCAAAACTCCTGACCAATATTCATGCAAATAGCCCAAAAGAAAGAGAAAATAACCTTTGAGGTTGAAGGTGGGGGCTTTAGCAGCCTGCATCCTGATGTTTATCCAGAATCATAAAGACTTTTGAAAAGACTTTGCAGGTGGAAAAAGCTCTTGAAGTGGTTGATTTACAAAATGCCAGCTAGGGCCCAATCTCACTCCTCAAACACTTGAGTTTCTGGAGGAGTAAATTTTAGGGCCTAGGAACAAAGCCTAGATTTGGCAGGTTTAGGAAGAATAGGTAAAGCGAAGAATAATTGAAAAAGGATCATTGGAAAAGGAGACCTTGTGAGTGAGGAGTGTGGGGAAAGGGTGTTCATTCCTGTGTTGAAAAAAAAAAACAGAAAGGGACTGTGCTTTGCTTTTTTTCAAATTTATCTATTTATTTGTTTATTTACTTATTTATTTTTTGGCATAAGGCAGATGGACATGGACTGTTGATTGACAGTAAGTAAATCCTTGAATAAATGAATTTCTAGCATTGGGGAGGGGTTGGTGATGGAGGGAGTAGGAGGATAGTGGGAAGTGGCCTGTGCATATGGAACAGATAACTTTTTAAGGAAAGGGGAATTAAAAGCAAGAAACTCAGGGCATTTAATAACTGTGGCATTTTATTCTTTCCTCATGTGGATTATTGGGGATTATCTCCTAAAAGCAAGAGCTCAGTCTAGTGTTACTGTTTTACTCACCCTTCCTGTCCTCTCATATCAAATTTTCTGTCCCTTCCACGATTTTCAGTTGGTTAACAACAGATCTGGAGTGTGAAAAATGTTGTCCTGATAAATGGAAGACTCCACGCAACCAAACTTCTCTAAAGAACAGGAATGGGTTTTATGTCAAATTCAACTTTATAAAATCCTAAGGCCCAATTAGAAGGATTAAAAAGTAGATCCATAAAAGACTTTTACAACCAACTGCAGTCTCCTAAAGCACAGAGCTGCTGAAGCTCAGTAGAGCCAGTTAGTGGCAGAATGTGGGCTCCAACCCAGGCCTCTGCAGGAAAGCACCAGCTTTTCACTACACCATGTGATCTCTGCAGGTTTTCAGACTCGTGCTTATGAATCAGGCGAATATCTATACTTTGCCTCAAACATTACAAATCACCTAAGGGAGAAGATGTATTTGAAATGGGAAATTCTAAATTGAAGCTAGCACAGGAAAGTTTAGCTTCCTAAAAGTTTAGTTTGGGATTATAGACATTTGGGATAATCTGAGAAGGTTAAAAAGATCATAATAGTCTCAGAAATTATGATCTCCTGAAAAGAGCAATGGGCTTTGGAGCTAATTCCTAAGTGTGGATTCTAGTCCTGGTCCAGTTACTCACGTTTAGTTTGACCTGGGACAAAGCATCTAAGTTCTTTAAGTCTCTGTATGCTTATGTAACAGGAATAACAACATCTCTCTCACAGGGTTGTTATGAGTACTTTAAACATAATGTACTGAAATCTCCTTCCTTCCATATATAAATATCCACTCTTCTTCCATCTATCCTTAAACTCCTTATCTGACTCAAACTTCTCTGCTGCCTACATGCTGCAGGAATTTATTCCAGGGTGTCATAGGGAGATAATTTGATGAAACCTGCTAATATCAAGGGATTTCCTTAACAAACACATTGGCAAGGCCTGAAAGCTCTGAGGGAAGCTGTTCCAGGTGGTCACCATAACTTCCACCTGATCTGAAGTATTTCACCACCAAGGAAACTGCTTCACAGTCATGGTCCAGATTTAGCTGGAAACAAGAGAAGTAGGTGAGTCCCCAGGCCAAGATCTGAGCCAACAGAGAGGACCTGGTGTCTTTAGAGGCAGAGTAAAGTCAGAGGAAGGGAGGAACGCTACAGGCATCCTAGTTCTTTAGCAGGGATTTGGGGGCAGCAATCTAGTCAGATGGGTGGTTCGAAGCTATGTTTACGTAGCACTACGTATTGACAAAGTTAATTCATAAATAGAGACCCACAAAATGGAGGCCACCCCAGTGGCTCAGCCTATGTTACAAATCTAAACCCAAGTCAGCCTGAACTTATAGGAAACGCCTCACTGTCAAGAAAGCCTAACAAACACCAGAAAGGTCCTCCAACTCAGTTTTAGCTAGCTTGCCTTGCCTTAGAAAATAGAACCTGCTAGCCTTATCAGGAAATCTCTAGGCAATCATGCCCTGTTTCCTGGTTGCCTTGTCTACTGGTCTTGCCCAAAATCCCTCTGGAAGAGTGCTCAATTGATTGTGAGGTACAGGCCTTCCCCAACCCATGGATTGTTTTCCCCTCAAATAAAGGACAACAAACTCGTTACTAAATTGTTTTTGTTTTGGCATTTAACAGTATAAAAAACAGGGAAAATATCAATTAGACCTAACAAAGATGATGAAAGAAGGAATAATGAAGTTTAAGGAGGAAAAGTGGCTGAAGCTTCTGCTCCCTGAGCCTTTCCTGGAAAGAAGGTACAAGATGACAAGGTACAGTGATTGCTGAGACGTGGAGAATTGGGAAAATGAGCCAGTCCAGAAGGAGGGAGGCCTTAGCACAAGGAGAAATTTGGCCTGAGAATTTGTATTTTTTAATCTTCCTCAAGGACTCAGTTTGGGAGCTTCTCCATTATTGGTGTCATATTTTGCATGACAGTGAGCCAGCACAACCATCTGCCAGGTCTCAATTCCTGCTTTCATTGTTATGTAAAGCCCATATCCGTGCTCACAATTTTTTCTTTTGCGGGGACATTAATGAAGCATTATAGCCATAATTCCTAAGACCAATAAAAATGTTTTGGACCTAAAAAAAAATTAGCTTTAAAGTAGGATGAGAAAATTTGCAAAATTAAAATTAATAAGTGTTTAAATGCCCTAAAATTTAATTTTGTCAACTACTCAAATATAACTCAGCTCATATTTTATTATACATAAATTATAGTCAAATATTTAAACTCTATTCCTCAGTTTCTTCTTCTACATAATGGGTATGTACTTTCTCATAGGTATATTTTAAATCCTCACTTGACATCTGTGGGAATAGATGTGATGCTATGTGTAAAGAACTACACAAAAGCCCTGGTACACAGTATGCCAGTATAATGTTATAAACAATGTTGTTAATGATAATGAAGATGGTGACAATGACACTGATGATGAAAGCCACATTTTCCATATAATAGACTGAGGAACTCTCAGTATACTAATCACTTATGACACTGATAGCCCTCTCTTTAAAACACAGTGGCATGTCAATCCCAAGCCAAACCATAGTTCTCTATAAATAGTCTCCCACCTGTATGTCTTGGTATGGCTGATGATGTTGTGGTATGATGTTTTCAAATCACAAAGTGTGCCAAGAATTTTCACATTCATAATCTTCTTTACTCCTTATTGCTGCCCTTCCAGGTAGGCAATAAGGTAGAGTCCTGGAGGAATCAGGCTTGAGTTCCACGCTAGCCCAGTGATTTCCAACAAGTCTTTTAACCATTTTAAGCTCAATGTGCTCACTAGTGAATCAGGAGAGCATTCATTTGTTATGGAATCCATAGTCTTGTGGGACTTGAAAGGGAGACTGGTATGTCAAAGTGACAAACCACGATGCCCACATATAAATATCTGATCTGCCCTTATTTTTGGAGATGAGAAAAGTAACACTGACAGAAATGACCTAAGATACGCAAAATCTCTCCTCTTACAAGAGAGAGAGGCTGAACAGGAAATTGGGTCAGTATGCCTTCTTTCACACAGCACAGTTTCTTGAACCGCTAACATTCCCTACAGGCCCTTCATGGCAAAGGCAAAGTAAGGAAAGACTCAGGTCATATGGACCCCTGTGGTTGGGGTTTTGTAAAGCAGATTTGGCCAATAGATCACTGCACGTGGGCCCTCTGTGGAGCCTGGCTTCCTGTATCAGCCTCTGTGCCAAGCCAAAGCCCTTTGGAGATATTTAACTCTTTGCTACATTCCAATATGTACTAGAGTTGTGAAGAGCAGTGGGGTCTGAGGTTCCTACTGATGCCCTTGCAGCCATCATGAGTTGGATAATTTATTTCTGCTTGAATTCTAAATAACAATAGCTGCCATTTCTTGAGTGTTTTATATCGGATATTTACTCACATCATCTCATTCAGTTCTCACTACAGCCCTATAAGGATGTAGGTACTATTATTATCCCCATCCTTCAGGTGAGAACATTTAGGCCCTTACAGATTAGGTTACATTTCCAAGGCCATGCAACTATGTAGGCCATCTCAGAAGCCAGTTCTCTTAATCATCCCAGTGTTTCTAAAGAAATGGCCTGCAAATCAGTATATCAAAATCACCTGATGTCTATGCCCTCCCCCAGTCTTTAAATCATATGCGGGAGAAGTGATAACAGTATGAGCCAGGAATCTGCATTTCAGTATGGTTCACAGTTGATTCCCAGAGTCATCCAAATTTAAGAACCACAGCCACACTCCCCAACCTTCTTGATGCATTATGTCAAAAGACAGACAAGGAAGAGAGCAATTTGACCTTTAATACTGAACGCATCTTTGGCATCACTGTAGAAAACAAAAGCCAACTTCCTTTTCCCTTACAATTTGCTAAATAACCTACACAGTTTCTTTTTAGTGGGTCTGAGTGGGACAAGGTTGTTCCTGTTGATTGACATGGATTTTAACATGAATATTTAATGGGCAGGGCAGCCAGACCGCTTGGCTAATGTAATATTTCAAGCTCTACTTTCTTACTGAAGGGATTTGCCTTCCCTTAATGCATGTCTACATCCTGTTCCAGTCCTTCCAACAGCATTTTCCACACAGATAATGCCAGTTCAGGGAGCCTCTTGTTCCCAGCTCTCAGTTTAAGATAGCACTTACTCTAATCTGAGATAAGGTTTTTTGTGCTGCTGGAATGCCACTGAACATTGTCTTGATTTTTATTATTTCCTGTCCAGGCCCTCCATGCCCTCTTGGTTAAAACCCATTGACAGTCAGCTTGGCTGATGTCATTCAGATGAATTGTTCACACCTTTACCATTCTATCTCTATTTCTATCTCTGTCTCTGTTTCTATTTCTGTATCTCTCCTTCCAGCCTCTGATGTTTCCCAACTTGCAAATTATTTGGATCCAATATTGTACTTGGGGTTTATTTAAGCCAATTGGAGAAATGAAGCACTCTGTCATCAAGATATACAATTTTTGTTTTCCGTGTTTCTGAAAATTCTTGAATAGTGATTTCATACAGCTAACATATGTAGTGGCAAAAGATGAAATACTTTCCCCTAAGATTAAAAACAGGCAAGAATGTCTCTTCTCACCTCTTCTGTAAGGCAAATAAATAAATGTATTCAGGCTGGAAAGGAATAGGCAAGACTGTCTTCATTCACAGATGACACAATATTATTTTCAGAAAATCCCAAAGAATCTACAACAAACTACTAGACCTAAGAAACAGGTCTAATTAGGTCACAAGATTCAAGAAGCATACTCATTATTATGATAATACTACTGCTAATAAAACAGCATAAAACCTTTTCTACTCTCTGAGCATTTTTTTTTGTCATTACATAATTAAATATTTTTTAAAAAGCAAACAAAAAGAAAAATGTAATAGAGATAGTGACAGAGTAATGTGGGAGAGCTGATGAGGACCACCACCTGGTTAGACAAACTTCAAAGTTTGAGGACACAGTCCCTGTAACTGGCCTCATCAACTTCAACTTTGGAGATTCCCCAAATCACCTGGAAGTTCTGTAATTCTTTAGAGTGGCTCAGAACTCACAGAAAGCCATTATTCTCATGGTTACAGTTTAATTACTGGGAAAAGATATAGATAAAAATCAACCAGAAGAAAAGACACATAGGGCAGAGTTCGAGAGGGTTTCAAATGTGAAGCTTCCATTGATCCTTCCTGATGGAGTCGAGATTTGCTTCTCTCCCAGCAGCAATGTATGACAATGCACATGGAGCATATATTGCCAACCAGGAAAGCTCACCTGAGCTTTGGTGTCCAGAGTTTTCACTGGGGCTTCATTACATAGGCATGATTGATTGATTGATTGATTGATTGCCACATGAGTGAACTCAGCCTCCAGGTCCAATGATATTGTGTGTGATGAAAAGCACTGACCCTAAGTCACAAGGTTAGTCTTTCTTGAGTAGCCAGCCCCTGCCCAAAGACTATCAGATGTGGTCAGATGTACCCTAAAATCTGGTATGGCCAGGCCCTGCCCTAAACAAAAACACTCAAGATATAATGCCTCCCAGAAGATGAAGGCAAGGGCCAGACCTTCTCTTTGTCTGAAGCCAAATTCTTTAGAACATAGGACCTAACCCAGATTTGGGAGCCATGTAAGGGTTAGAGTCAGGGTTAAGATAAATTGAAGTCTTACTGATGTCTTTGGAAGAATCTGGCAAGAGCCACACTGGATTAATTTGTTACTAATAATTTACATATTTTTTAAAAGAATCATATTCTTGTATATTTGAATATTAATGGCAACTTTATACCTTTGACTTTGTGTTATCCTGGCTACCTCTTTCTTCTTTTCCTATTACCTTCTTTTCCTAATTTCATGTTTCCCTGAAATTAGAAGGTTTTTAAGGATTAAGAGAAAAATTTAACTGAAGGTTAAACACATACATTTTACTGGGAAGAAATTTAAAAAATGGCCAAAATCAGCTTTGGGAGTTTATCTCTTTTTAGTGATCTATGCTTTAATTGATATTGCTGTAAATGATTGAGAGTTGTCCAAGATTGGTTTTTGTAAATGCTTAATTTTACCTGATTTTTATAAGATAGCCATTTAACAAAAGAAGTTTCCAAATAATTCCTCATTTCAGCAGCAACAGGCAAAAAAAGAAGACCTAATCCTTGAACTATTTACTTAGATGAACAGAAATATCCTTTTTTGAAACAATGGATATGCAAGATTTAGCCATTAAAGGGTTAGGGTAAAATGAAAATCCTCTCAGTAATAGTTGAAATCTGAGAAAATCTTTCAAGGAAATTAAACACTTGATCAAAAAGAGAAAAGGGTTATTGGTGAGAGCTGAGATTAAACAGCAGAGTTGTCTGAGAAGAGGCCTCAATTATAAGAAGCAGGCAGTTAATAATATCCTCTCAGGGATCTGCTTCTCCTCAAGACATCTCTTTGGGGGAATGTAATGGTTTCATTTTCTTTTTGCTAATTTAGGAAAAAGTGCCTTACCTTTGAAAAGTTAAAGGAAACTTTAAATTTTGAAAAAAATTAGAACCAGGAAGGGACAATTTAGAAGTATGCTTCCAGTATAATCTAAGAGAAAATACCACTGCAAATTGGGGCCTAAGACATTTTAAAAGTATACTTCCATTAAATTTTGGACATTGAAGTATAGAAACAAATCAAAGGTCAATAATAGTGATTCACGCTTCTTGTACAAACCTAAGCACTTTTATTGTTTGAGCACTTTGGCTCATAAGAACACATAAATCCCTAAAATGAGTCAGTTACCTGAATCCTGTCTTTCTTAGTAACTCATCATATGGCCCTGATGGGAGTCACTTTCTCACACTATGTTTTTCTATTGGAAAGAATGAGGATAACTTATAGTCAAAATATTATTATCATTATCATCACCCACCATCATCATCATCATTACCACTACCACATATTAAGTGCCAACTATGTGCAGGCTTTATACCATATGCTTTCTATAGTTATTTAATTCTCATAAAAGTACTAAGCAATAGAGCTAAAACCAAGTTCTGTGGGGCTTTCGACGCTCCTTCTCTTTACCCCCGTCCCTGTAGTTCAATAGTTTAGCATCTCCTATAAGCAATTGTATTTGTGCTGTAGCCTGTACTCTGGACTGGCTCTTGCCACACTTGTGCTCAGAGTTATCTCAGTGCCTAGAAGGACAGCAAGGGCTCTGCCACATCTATAGGCCCAAGGTTAACGGAAGATGGGCCCCACAACTCCATGGAGAATGAGCCATGTGAAGTAGATTATCTTAACTTGGTCGTGAAGATAATTCTGATGTATCTAGGGCCCAGCAGCAGGCTGACTAATCCCTGATCTGGGCTGAATGAACCACTTGGTCCTGGGCCAGTTCTCTCACACACTCTACCCTAATACCATATGTCAGTAATAGGTACTTAATATTTCACAATATTTAAAGTTTCTAATATTATTTCAAGTCTAGCATGCTTCCTATTATATACTCCTTTCCAAATAAGTGTACAAACATGAGACAAAACCCTATTTTTTGCCTAAGAATATGGATAATTCTGTGGACTCACACAGCTAAATCATGGAAGGGCAGAATAGAGCTGGCCTGAGGAAAGAGGCTCCAACACCATCAGGATTGTCTATCTCTTCAAGGAAGGCACTGGTGGCTCCAGGCTCATACCCTCAGAAGGCCACAATCAGAAAGGAGATGTTCGTGACTCTCTATAGCTCCATTAAGAAAATTCAAGGAAAGAGGTGTCATGTTCCAGCTTGGATCCTGTGCCAATCTCTTGGACCAATCACTGGGGCCAGTGAGGCAATCATGTGATAAGATAGCTGTCCCCATTTAGACCACAGGGTTAGAGTGCAGGAAACGGAGGTAGTTCCCCCAGGGAAAAGGATGACACCAATGTGGACACAAGGAGGATTACTGTCCTAGTCTACCAAAGGGTCGTATCTGAAGCAGGGGTTAGGTTCCAAAGTCAGCCTGAAGGTGCATTGTCACATGTCTCAAAATCATCCTTGAAAATTTTCTAAATTCTTAGTCACAATAAGGATCAAAAAACACTGAGCTTGATTAAAGGAAAGAACAAAGTAAATATCTATAAGCCAATGTTTGAGCATTCAAATGAGCTTGCTTTTAATCAACATCCCTTTCCGAGAAGAGGAGATGCAGAGAAAATTCTAAAATTGTCCCTTCTTAACCATAGAGGGACACCATTCTTTTTTAATATGACACTTCTAATACCTTAGTCACTATCAGTAAAATCATTTCTTGTGACAAAAGGGATATGTGAAAGTAATAGCACAGGGTCTGGTCACAGAAGGTGCTCAATAAATGTCTGCTGGATTTAAATCCAAACCTTCCTCAAAAGTAAAGAGAAGAAGTTCTTTGTTTGGGTTGTCATTTTGTATTGTGGCCCCTCCAAACAGCAACCATTTCCTGATAACTTGGTCTTGGTTCCTGACAACTTGATCTTGGTTCCTGACTGTCGATGAAACCACATGTTATAGAAGTTTCTTACAGCATGGATTTTGTGCCAGGAGAGGCAGCTCAAGGGGTATAAAATGCATTGGGATGGTTTGAGGAGCTTGAGTTCTCTGAAGAAATTAACTATGAAACTTTAGGCAAATCCTTTCCATTCTCTGGGCCTCAGTTTCCTCATCAGCAAAACTGGTATGCTAATATTTCCCTACTAATAAAGCTGTTGGAGAGGGATTAAATTAGATAGCATATAGCTAAGTAGCTAGCTCATATCTAGCACTGAAATATGCAATTATTTTCCTCTCTGGAAAGGGATGACATTGTGCCAAACCTCATGACAGCAATACCCAAAAGAGTCTGGAATTTCCACTAATTTCCGCTGATGAAATGGTTTAAATGGCTTTTGACTCAAAAAGAGAAAGGCAGAATGCAATTCTTCTTTACCCTTTTCTTAAGCAGGACTAGCTTCTCCCTGCTTATATCAAGCTGCCAAATTATTATTTTCAAATATTTTGAATTGTACCTACCAAAAAAAATCATCTTTTGATTTGGATTATTATGTGTGCATGTAATGAGATGCTGATAAAGATACTCAGTTATTGAGCTGGGAGAGCATGAACTTTTAAAAAGCATTCTGGATCCACTGTTGACTGTTATATATATTTATTTGTCTATTCATTTATATTTTACCAGTTGTTCTAGAAATATTTTTTAATGTTTCACTGCTGAAGTTGAATATCTTTCTCTCCCAAAACTTGTATAGCCCCTTTCACCTTTCTTATTGATTGCTCCAAAATAGTTTACTATAGTCCATTATAGTATAGTTTGTGTATATATATATTTGGTGCATGTTATGATTATGAGTACTTCTTTTGGCCCACAGAAGCCCAGATGTTGCACAACTATTCATAACACATGGCCCCTGGAAATACCAGGCCTGGAGATCTAAGCCAACATGGGGTTAATTTAATGTAATACAATCTCTTGGAAACATTGTCTAATATAATTGCCTTAACATTATATTACTGATTGGTTACTTTGGATAGGAATGATTTTTTTTTGATAAGTGTAAATTAGAATTCTGTGCTGATTTTGCAGAGGAGATTAGGTTATTCATTTCATTTTAATGGCCTTCCAGGACCCTAGTTCAATTGTTGGTGAAATACAATGCTGCCCAGTAATTCGACACCCACACTTAATGAGTTTCTTGGGAGAAATTATTACAAGATGGCATAGACGTAAGCAGCACCCCTCATTTTTAAAAACATATATCATGTGATATTTATTTTTCTTGGACTATGCGTTCCACATCATTGTACCTCATCTCTGAGGTAGACGTTCTCTAGAACAAATTGAACATTTATGATTGTTACATATGTTAAAATACCTACATACTAGCGCAAGGTCCAGCATGGGTCTTCAAATGGTACCAAGAACATACTGACAATGTTAAGTGAGGATTTACTATATTTTTCAATTTTTTGAGGCGCCTCCATACTGTTTTCCATAGTGGCTAAACCAAATTACATTCCCACCAACAGTGCACAAGAGTTCCCTTTTCTCCCCAATACATCCTCCCCAGCACTTCTATCTTCTTGGTGATAGCCATTCTAACATGTGTGAGGTGTTATCTCATTGTGATTTTGATTTGCGTTTCTGTCATAATTTGCATTTCTGTGATGACTAGTGATGTTGATCCTCTTTTCATGTGCCTTTTGGTGATCTTCTTTGGAAAAATGTCCTCTGACCCTTTTTAAATCAGATCATTTATTTTTTTGTTATTGAATTGTATGAATTTTTTATATATTTTGGATATTAATCCTTTATCCAATATATGCTTTGCAAATATTTTCTCCCATTCCATAGGTTATTTTTCATTTTGTTGATTGTTTCTTTTGCTGTGAAGAGCTTTTTAGTTTAATGTAGTCTCACTTGTTGATTTTTGCTTTTGTTGTTTGTGCTTTTGATGTCATAACTGGAAATCGTTTCCAAGACAAATGTCAAGAAGCTTCTTCCCCATCTGTTCTTCTAGGAGTTTTACAGTATCAGATCTGATGTTTAAATCTTTAACCCATTTCAAGTTATTCTTGTGAGTAGTATAAAATTTGGGTTCAATTTCATTTTTTTGCATGTTGTTATCCAGTTTTCTCAACACCGGTTGTTAAGGAGACTTCTTTGTCCACTGAATGTTCTTGGCTCCCTTGTCAAATATTAGTTGACCATATACACAGGAATTTATTTCTGGGCTCTCTATTCTGCTCCATTGGTCTATGTGTCTATTTTTATGCCAGTACAATACTGTTTTAATTGCTACAGCTTTATAGTATAGTTTGCAATCAGGAAGCATAATACTTCCAGATTTCTCAAGATTACTTTGGCTGTCCAGGTTCTTTTGTAGCTCCATACATGTTTTTTTAAAAATATTATCACTATGTTTGTGAAAAATGCCACTGGAATTTTGATAGGGATTGTACTGAATCTATAGACAGCTTTGGGTAGCATGGGCGTTTTAACAATATAAGTTCTTCTGATCTATGAACGCTGATATCTTTCCATTTGTTCGTGTCCTCAATTTCTTTCATATCAAAGTCATAGTGTTCAGTGTATAGTTTTTTCAGTTCCTTGGTTAAATTTTATTGTTTTTGATGCTATTGTGAATGAGATAGAGTTTTTTATTTCTTTTTCAGATGTTTCATTGTTTAGGCCTGGCCCAGTTCTAAAAGCTATGCTCTCCTCATTATGCTGGACATAATCACATAATCACATAGCTCCTAATCACATCCTTCTTCTTTCTATCAGAGCCATGGAAAACACCTATAGTTCTTTTACTTTTCTAAGAAAACTGCCTTTTTAAACTACAAACATCAAACCCCCCTTTTCTTTCTTTTTTCTTTTCTTTCTTTCTTCTCATAGCAGAATATTAAGAATTTATCAAAAAGGTGAAGAAAGAATCACTTAATTTCTAAAAACTCTCGAATATCAGTGTCCTACAATGGTTCATGAAATTGCTTTCACTACTAAGCCCTAAATGAGAAAAATAAAATTATGCTGTTTTCTCATTAACCAAATGTATTTTTTAAAGGACAATCTGTCATTCAAAGATTCTTTTCTACTATTTATCTGATATTAAAAATATATCATTCTTTTATGAAATGATGATGGCAGCAACTGGTTATTTCTTTTGAATGTCCTGTCTTTGCAACTATAAGTTTGCCCTGCTCCCCGCCTCCACCTTCTTACCTCTCTTATACTGCTCTGGAACAGCTACACTAACATATGCGTTTTTTTCTTGTTAATAAATTTGCCTACTTTCCCCCTAGATCCACCTCTTTTTCTTGTTACTGTTTATGAAACCCGATCAGATATAATAAAATCTCTAAATGTCTTTGTAAGTATAACTGTAGCCTGAAGAGGCAGGGTTTTTGCAAACAAATATTGACAATATAGCTACTCTCTAAAATATTTTCTCTGAAAAGAGTGAAAATGCTGCTGGCTGTGGTATCTCACACTAAACATGATTCTGAATTATACCGAGTCATGATTATAAAAGCCAAACTGTCACGAACAATGGGTTAACTCCCTATGGAAAGTGACTTTCCAGTAATGGAAGAGTGTATTGAACAGAACTGAAGTAGAATTACTCTTGTACCTTATGCAAAGACTTTTAATAATAAAAAGATTTTTGTCTAAGTTTATTTAGTAGGCTACTTCAAAGAAAAAAACTTAAGTATGGGCGTTCCTTCCTATAGTGTAATTTTAGAACCAAGAAGAGTTTCTGTCCCCCAAGTATCACCCTGCCAACCTATAACAAAAGACTGCAAACAGCAAGATTCCCTCCAGAGGTGACTTTCTTTTGAAATTACTCAGGAGGCCTAGGTTTTCTGCCCCTGGACTCACAGTCTCTCTCCCTGCTCTTCTCCTACAGCACTCTTTCCCCAATCTATGGCAAACCACTCCATCAATAGTACTCCATTTATAGTACAATGAGAGAAAACTCGGGGTCGCAAAATTGACATAAACTTACAAGGTATTCTAGCACAGAATTGTTTGACCCTTGATTCATGTCCCACCTAACACCCCCTTTCTCTCCTCCAGAGTCAAATCTTTTTCAATCATTTCCAGGCTCCTCCTTCCCCTCTGTTCCTAGTGAACTCAGGCCTCCTCTGCCAGGCCCAGCAGATTCCTCAGGAAAACAGCCTTGCCATTTATGTCTCAGCTCCCTTCCTGCCCCTAATCCTCTCCAATCCCTTAATGCAGGCCATTTCAACCTGGTTTCCTACAATCAGTGATATGCTGGAGCTAGCATACCACTGATTATAGGAAAATAGTTATTATTAAAAATTAAATGGTATGAACTGATAAGAAAATTATATAAAAACAAAAGTAACAAATAATCAAAGCTCATCACTTTTTAATTATTTTACTCGATTTAACTATTTACTATATGCTTAAGTTCCTTTCAGTCTATTACATGGGCATCTCTTCCCAAGACTGAGTTTGAGGACATCACATTGGTACCTTAAGTCTGCCATGGTAAGAGTATTTATAACACTGCCGAATATCAGGGTTCTTCCTGTTGCACCCCCTAAAGCAGTTGTGAAGTATTTACTGGCACACCTTTGTGCAACGTGATGGGAAAACCCAGATCTTCCCACTACAATCCTGAAGAAAACCACAGAGCCTTACATATTGGTACCAGTATAAATGCAGAGTGATTAATTTCATCTGGGCCCTTAGCACTGCTCTGCAATCTTATGTTTCTCTGGTCGATTTTCCCCTCCATGCTCTAGACCTTTTTTTTTCTGGGCTTTTCCACTTCCCTCTAACATCTAACCCTCCCCTTTCTCCCTCCTTACTCTCATAAGACAATTTAAATTTCTGCTTTACAGAGAAAACAGGAGCCATCCAAGAAGTGCTCCCTGAACTTCCTGGTTCCAAATCTATAAGTGAAACTGTGTCTGTCACCCTGCCTTTTCCTATTACAATGAAATAGGTGTCCCTCCTTCTAAGGCTCACCTATCCACTCGAACCCTGGTCTCAGCCTCTTTTGCCTCTTCAGGAACTTTCCTCTCTCCATTATCCCATCTTCTGTATCTTGTACCTTCCCCTCTCTGTTGTTTCCACTCTAGCTAGTATTTCAACTTCTACAGTTCTTTTCTATCAAAGCAAACTAATGTTCTCAATCCCACGTCCATCTATATCTTCAGCCTTACCTTTTCCCTTTACAGCCAAACTTGAAGACATTTGTCCAAACTCCTCTGGTCAGCTTCCTTTTCTTCCTCTCTTTCTTTACCTTTTGCAGACTGGTTCCCCACCTAGTTCTGCTAAAATGCTGTCACTAAGGTCACCAATGCCTTCAAGTTACTAAGTCAGGTGGAAAGTTCTCAGTTTTTATTTTATTTGATTTCTTTACAACGTTTGAACTGGTTTGACCCTCTACAACATTTTGGTCACTTCCTCTTTGAAATTCCTTCTTCCCTTGGCCTCTGGGACATCACCCTCCACTGTCTTTCCTCATGGCCACTACTTCTCAATCTTCTTTGGAGTTTCCTTTCTTCTTTTTGGGAGAGAAGGGGGAAAAAGATCTGGGAAACCAAATTTCTTTGATAAAGCTGACACTGATTTTTCTATATTCTTCTTCTCCTTACTGTGATTATCAGCAGCAGCAAATCAACCACCAGCTCTTCTACACACAAAGTTGATAGAAGGAGGATTTAAAAAAATTAAAAATGTATCTTTATTATTAGAAAGTCATGAAAGGAAGCAAGGAAGAAAACTAACATTTATTAACATTTATTATTAAATGTCAGGCATTATGTTAGACATATTCATATATTTTATTCTATTTAATCTCCATGATTATACTGTAAGGTAAATATTATCAATCTCATTTAACAAACGATGAAATTGTCTTAACATCCCACAGCCACCCATCTAGTAAGTAGCGGAGGTGGAATTTCAACCTACTTCTGATTCTTAGGACAGTGCTCTTTCCAGAGATAGTGAACCTGATCTGCTCTTGGTTTATAGAAATTCTGTGGAAAACAATTAAATACTTCTTTTGAGTGTGCTAACTTTGGGAAAAAAAAATGTTTTATAGTCGTCAGAAGGAATGGGTTAGTGGCCTGACTCGATGGCCTCCAGGCAAGACTCACCAACACGGCAATAACTCAGGGTATGGTTTTCAGCCCTGCAGGCTGAGAAACTATTTTTGCCAGAGCACCCAGAAACGAGTAGTGTCTAGGGAACAGACTCATATTATTGAACTAGAAGACTGGTATATAAGCAGAATGCCAATTTATATAACTATCAAAATTCTGATATTCACTCACTAATATATTCTGAGCCTATGGAAACATCTCTATGAGAAATTTTTAATCAGCAGGTTACAGAGCAAGAAATCAGAACCAGGTGAGTTAGTTATATTGATTATCTTTCTTGCTGGAGCAATTGAACAAACAACTTGTTAACAGAAGGGAGGGTGGGCAAACGAATGTCAGGTTTAGGCTGGAAACCCCCCGGCAGTTCCCATTCTATGAGTCCAGGTCGACCATCCATCTCCCTTCTGCTTACATGATGAAATAGCTTAGCACTTCTACGGTGATATAAATCTGGGCTGACAAACAGCGCCAATGCCAGCTTGTGGCTATAAGTTCTCATAGAAGTGTCCTCTTCTCTTTCCAACTGTTCAGAACCAGGGAAATTTTCTTTGTTTACTATAACAGTGAGGGTTGGGAGAATTTCTTCTGGGTCATCCTACCCCAGGGTCTAGCCCTTTTGAGTCCCAGTTTTATTGGAGGAGGGTCCCATAATCTAAACTATGAAAATTGCACAATTATTCCACTTTCGACAAACACCATCAGAGCATAAGCACCTTTGGTACTCAGCGGCTCTCAGGATTCTTACCTTCACTTAGATTTTGGCCTGATAATTTCTTGCCCAATGGTAAGATGCTTCTAAGAAGATTCTTTAAAAACATATTTCATCAAGCATTTTTAGTTGTTTTTAACAAGAGGATTAGTTCAAATAACCTGTCCTCAAATTACTGATAAGTGCTCAATAACAGTCCATGAATATCTTGTCCAAATGGATAAATGCTCATTCAAATCTAGTGCCACAGAACTGAGACTTGCTCAAGAGTTCCTCTGAAAGTGTGTTCTTGCACTGTTTCCATCCTTTGCCAGGAATGCAGATTCTGGGCCCCATCCTAGGCCTATTGATTAGAATTTGGAAGATCAAATTGTATCTGCATTTTTATAAGCTCCACAGGTAATTTTTATGTTTTCCAAAGTTTGGAACAATTGAACTAAGGCATGGTTCTAAATTAGATCTCATACATTCTCAGAAATGCCTCATTTCTAAAGCCTTCTCACATGGAAAAATGAATTCACAAAGCATTCATTTATGAGAGAGATTATTTCTCAGCACATCTTTTCATTTTCTTCATATTTATAATACATATTCAAAACAGATTCTTAGTAGCATACTTAAATTACCATAAGGAATGTATAAAACTTTTAAAATCCTAAGAATGCTTGACAGCATAACCTTCATAAAAATCTAGAAACCGGAAATCCAATTATCAGTTGAATGGGGAAATTTAAGCTACCAACTATAATTTAAATCACAAACCTAGTATTCCTTATTAGCATGAACCCTTTTACAGTTGCAACAAAATAAAATAAAACAAATAACAGAAAACAAAAGGCACTTTTTTTGATAGATGAAAGTATTATATAGTCTATAGATTATATTTTTCTATAATAATATTTGCCTTTGTTTATTAATACCACAAATATGCCTTTAATTTCTTTACTTGAGGTCTTATAAAAACTTATGATGATATAACCTCTGATAGCTGTGGAAGTCTGACTTTGGAAAGAACTACAAAAAATGGTAATTTATTATGGCCTAAAAATATCCTTATTCACAACTACTTTTACTTAGTTCTTGGAAATTTATGTGGATAAAAATGCGATAAAATAGCACAGAAAGATTAATGGAAGGATCTGGAAAGTAGTACATGGGTATTCATTGTAATATTCTTTCAATTTTGTTTTATGTTTGAAAATTTTCATGACCAAAGTTTTATGATAAAAGGGATTAATAGCCACATGTAGCTAATTCCTGCCTATGGTCAGCGGCAGCTCTACCATGTGTCCTGCAGTGCCACACTGCTCCCTCACCCTAGGGCATTCTTCCCCTCATTGTTTACCTAATTAAAGTCTACACTACCTTCAAGACTCAACTCAAAGAACAGGACTTTTCTGATACCACCATCCAATACAGATCTGGTCATGGTCTCTTTCTTCTGTACTGCTCCTTATACACTCACGTTTGTAGCTCTTATCACGTTGGGTTGAGGTTATTAGTTTACATAACTAATCCCTAGATCTCTGTTTAACTGTAAGCTTCCTGAGGGCAGCAACTATGTCATTTCATCCTTGTATTCCAAGGGCCTAGACCAGGTCTCAACTCAACTATGAACTCCTCTGAGAGGCCTTCTCTTTCTTCTCATAATACATGAGTTTCTCACTATGTACTTACATAACATTGTATAATTGTCCAAATCTTAATGCACCTCACACATTATTGTAATCCTTGGTTTAATTGTCTTTCTTCCCTACAGACTATAAGCTCTGTGAGGGTATGGACCATATCTGCTATTCAACCACGGTATCCCACATGAAGCATACCACAGAGATGACTTTCCATAAATCATTGTGGAGTGAATGTTTAACACAGAATAGATGCTTGGTATATATTTGTTAGTGAATCAATGGATGAGTGTTGCTCTCAAAAAGAGATTAGGCAAGAAAATGAATGGCAAAGCCCACTAATGGTTCATATTTTTAAAAAGCTTTGTAAAATAAAAGGCACATTTATTAAATTTCCTGAAAACAAAGACTATACAGTGTTAACAGAAAGGAAACAATATATGGGGACCAGTTTTGAGTCAAACACTATAATGAGCAAGTAAGTTATAAGTTCCAGTGCAATGGCTTTTACATGACAATTATATTAGTTTCTTGTGGCTGCTGTAACAAATTACATAGTTGGTGGCCTGAACCAACACACATTTATTCTTTTACAGTTTTGGAGGTCAGAAGTCCAAAATCAGTTTCGCTGAGCCAAATCAGAGTGGTGGCAGAGCTCCAGGTTCCTTCTGGAGACTCCAGCAAAGAATCCATTGCCATGCCTTCTTTCAGCTTCTAGTGGCTCCCTGCATTCTTAACTTTTGGCCTCTTTCTCATCTCCCAAAAGCGTCACTCCAATCTCTATTTTAAGAATCACATGGCCTTCTCCTCTATGTAGTAAAACTTCCCTCCTCCTTCCTCGTATAAGTTTTATAAGGACAATTATATAATTGCTCATTACATTTAGGGCCTACACAGATAATCCAGGACAATCTCCCCATCTTAAAATTCTTAACTTAATCATATCTGCAAAGTTCTATATCAGATAACACAGTCACAGGTTCTGGGAATTAAGACTTGGATATCTTCATTTGCCCTATTACACTAATTTTTTGTAAATGGAAAATATAGGCATGGTTAATTTATTCTGAAAGTTTACAGCCTGTTTAGTTTTCAATATTCTTTTCCTAACTTTTTTTTTTTTTTTTGGATACATGTATTTGTAATTTGGACAAGTAATAACACAAACATTACAAACAATACAAATATGGTCTGGATTAAATGAACATACCTATATTTCAGAATATTTTATAGATAGGAATATTGTGAGCCTGGAAATGCAGACAGAATTTTAAGACCAGGGTATATATTAGGCTATGACTGCTCCCCTACCCTTACTCCCCCACCCCCACCCTCAACACATAGAGTATTGCCCTCCCACTCACAGGAGAAGCTCTTACAGCCGTATTTAGTCTACCAGATTTTAGCCACAGTTGATTAGGTGAGGAATAAACACATGAGCTAGACAATCAGATTCTTTCTTCCAAGGAATTTGGAATTTTACATTCAGAGATGCTAATGCTAATCATCTTAGTCAGCACCTGAACTCAGGTAACAATCCCTTGACATACATATGAAAAAGCTGAGAAAAGTGGTCTAGGAAAGAGAAGAATGCAACAAATGTTTATAATCTTCCAACAACTCCCTCCTCCTTCCTCTCTCTCTGTTTTCTTTTATTTTCCCCTCTTTTTTTCCCCTGCTTCAGCTATTTTGAGTATGTATCTGTTATTTGCAATTTAAAAAGTCTTTATTGAGACAGGGTAGAATTTTTAGTGATGCACACTACTCTGAAATTAGAATAGGGACAATGGGTGTAGATTTATGCTTCAAAATGTAGAAATTTCTTGTAAATGGGATCTAATCCATATTTGACATTTTTCATTTTTGTGAGGAAAAGCCTATTTTACAATGAATTCCTAAGTAGAATTACATTTTTAAAAGATAAAGGATCCCAATTTACAGGAATATAATTTTCTCTATTTTTATTTTTCTTTCATCTTCTGATACCATATTTTTTTAGTCTGAACCAAGTATCTACAGATTATGCTATTAAAACAATCCATTTGTCTACAGTTAATTTGGTTACTATTTTTCCTTTGCTCTTAAAAAGTGAATTTAGGTTTAGAAAAATATCTGAATTTTGATCTTTTTCTTTATCCAGAGATTATTCCAAAGTTTCGCTGTTGTTGGAAAAGCTTTCTCTGAGTTTTATTTCTTTATATTGAACACTAGAGTTTCATGAAAAAGAATTTTTTAAAATATTTTTTCTTTTCTGCTTTGAATACTAACTAGGCACAAAAGACAGCTGAATGATTATCTCAAATATTAACCTTTATACATATAACTTATTATGGAAAAAAATGAATTTGGTTTCCCTGTCTGGAAAACAAAACAGGATCTTAGGTTTGTCCCATAAAGTTTTATGGGATATAAAAAAGTGAAAGCAAAGAAAACTTGAGATTTTAAAATTTCTTTATTTTTGCTGTTTTCTCAAAAGCTTATATAATGTAGAAACCCACCTATATATTTGGTTGAACAATATAAAACTACTGATTGTCTACTATTTTTGACTTGTAAAAGTGGTAATTTTATTCCTAAAATTTTCCTCATTTAATTACATATAATCTAGGTCTGTTTGAGGAATACTTTCCAGTGTTTTGTTTTATGTATCTTTTCTTGGACACTTTCTATTTGGTGAAATGTTCATGACTATCAAATGTATCTTTTGTTCATAGTGGTAAAATGAAAAGTTATTTCTGTTTCTCCTTTGCATTTATAAAATGATTTTTTTGAGAAATATAAGCCATATGTACTTGTATAGATTAAATGCTAAAAAGATTACTTTCGTTTTAAAAAATCTATCTTAAAACAGTTCTCCTATTTTAGTTTCCTTCTCTATGCTTGAATGAGGGACATCTGTTTCTGTTTTCAGTGTTCTTTTGTTATACAATGAAGTCAAATATCAAAGTTCTCCTCCTTCAACAAGGAAAGAATGCTGTAGTTTTGTTCTTTATTTCCTTTTATTTGTTTTCACTGGTTTAAGAATTACAAATATTGTACAAAAAAGGATGAACTGCTCCCTGAAAAAATCCAAACAATAGGAAGTACAAAGTGAAAGCCCTTTCTGGTCGCTCTATCCCTATTCCCTAAGCGTAACCACTGACTAATGGTACACATACATTTTTGTGTATATATGCAATATCAAATAAATGTGTTCCAGCAATTGCCTATTTTTTTACATGATGACAAAATGCTCAAGTGAAGCATAAAAACTTACACAGCTGGGAGTTAGAATAAGGTAGACATCGAGAATCTTTACCCTAAATGAAGTTCTTTTGAATGATTACCCAATCCCAAACCTGTGTAGGAATAACAAACTTAATTATCAGACAAGAGGTTTTACCATTTTGCACAATTCTGGGAAGCACACCATTCACACTCTTTTCTATGTAGAGAAGTACATCTGGAGTTGTACATCACAGTGGCCCTTTACCTAGAGTATAGGTCTGGGGATAGAGTTCTATTTGTGAGAATTCTAAAATTGCAGTAACGTTTTCATAATTTTGTTCTAAAAGATTAGGTTGTGCTTTGAACATCATTCAACAAAAACACATTCTTGCAGAGATACGATTGTAAGGCAGTATGATAATTGTTGAATCAGAGGTCTCCATAGAGTACAGTCAGAGCATGGGAAAAAAAAAATGCCCAGGTCTAAATACCACCTATATGCTGATGACTTTAAGTTTCACATTTCTAACCCTGACCTCTCTCCTGTTGTAGGCACATACTGAAAACTATTTGACATTTCTTCTTTGGTGCCTAACAGGCATAAATTTAACACATATAAACAAACCTCTTGATCTTTTACCCCAAACCTGTTCCTCCCCCTGGCTTCTCTGTTTTAGTAAATGGTACCATCTACCATCCAAGGTAAAATCTTAGAGTCAGCTCCAAGGAAAGTAGTCAGTAAATCAAGACATTAAGAAGAAGATGCTGGATCTAAGGAATATTTAATATATTTTATACCCAGGCTAATCTATCAGCAAATGATTTCACTGCCAGGATATCTTCCCAGGCTGTCTGCTTCTTCTCCACAGCTACCACTCTTGGCCAGGCCTCCACCTTCTCCCACTGAACTGCTGGAATGGTCTTCTAATGCCTCTTCCTGATCCTATGCTTATACTTCTATTCTCCACAGAGCAGCTAGAGTGAGGCCTTTACATGTCAATCAAGTCATGTCACTGTCCCCCTCGAAACCCTCCCAATGGCTTCCCATTGCATTTAACATAAAAATTAATCTCCTCTCCACAGTCTACAAGGCCCTCTGCCATCTGGCCCTTGCCTGTATCTCTCTGGCTTTATCTTTGTCCACAATTCCCCTCAGCACTGTTCTCCCACTTCACTGTCATCTTTTCTTAGAACATGCTAAGTTCCAGGACCTTTCACTTGAGGTTCCTCTGGACTGTCCTTCCATGGCTTGTCTACAGGCTCATTCTTATCTCACAGATTTGTCTTCAAAGGCTTTTCTGGCCACCCTACCTAAAGTCACTTCTCGTGCGTCAAAACACTTTCTATCATGTCACCCTATCTGTTCTCTTCATAGCACTCATTGTGATGTGAACTTATCTTACTTATGCATTTGATTGCTTATTTACTTTATGTTCTCCTTCTCTCCTCTCCACCAGAATGAAAGCTTCATGAAAGGTTGGACTTTTAATGTCTTGTTCATAGCACCTAGAACAGTGCCTGGCACATAGTAGGTGCTAAATAAATATTTATTGAGTGAATAAAAGAGAAACTGCCTGGGAGAGTCAATGAGGTCTTCACAGAGAAGGTAGCTTCTGCTCAGAATTTGAATAATGAGTTGAAGTCTGCCAGGTGGACATGTTCAAGGTGAGTGAACAATATGCATTCAAAAAACTAACATATAAGGAAGACAGGGGTTGGGAGAAAGGTAATGTCAGAAGAGCAAACTAGAAAAGCTTGTAGGGAACACAGAATGATGACATTTTTATATTATGCTAAGGAGCTTAGATTTTATCCTTTGTGTGACTTGAGCCACTTGTTAACTTTAAAAGGCAGATCCTTGTATATTAACTTTCTGTTGTTGCCATAACAAATTACCACAACTGAAAATGACACCTATAGGTTAGAAGTCCAATAAGTCTCACTGGGCTAAAATAAGAGTGCCAGCAGGGCTGTGTTTCCTACTGGAGGTTCCGGGGAAGAATTGGCTCCCAAACTCATTCATGTTGTAGGCAGAATCTTGTTCTTTTATGGTTATAGGACTGTCTCCATTTCCTTGTTGCAGTCACGTGGGGGTCACCCTTAGTTCCTAGAGGCCTCTCTGGTCCTGTTCAGGGGCTTCTACATCTCAGAGCCAGTAACAGCGCATCAAATCCTTCTCTCACTTGCTATCTCCGACTTTCCCTTTGGCCACATCTCTCTTCTTCCTTTCCCACCATGTCTCTCTGACTGAAGCTGGGGAAAGTTCTCTACTTCTAAGGGCCCATGTGACTAGACTGCACCCACATAGATATTCCAGGACAATCTCCCTATCTTTAAGTTTAAAATCTTAATTACTTTGCCATATAATGTAATATACTCAGAGGATTGGGGCACTCTTCAGGGTGGGCAGGGCACTCTACCTCCACATTTTACGATCATATATTGTTATATTACTCAGCAGGCTGTGTGAGGTCCTCTAACTAGACTAGAAGGGTTAAGGTTAGTAATCGAGTGGCTGTTGTTCTAGGTCAGTGATGATGAAGGACTGAAAAAAAAAAATAAGAAGGGCTGAAACTAAGGAATAAAATAGATTTTATATCCAGGTTTTGGTAACTGATGTAGGGGTTGTAGCCAGGAGGACTCAGGAATGGCTCTCAAGTAGTACAATTTGGTAGAATAAGGTAGTAGAGCAAGCTTGAGAGAAATATAGATTTCCTGAGGCATTGCAAATATTCCCACATTTTGCTGATGAGTCATTTATGATTAGCAAATTACTTGAAATGTTACCTTGGTCATTTCCAACATATTACCTTTTATAGGAATTCTTAGCATATTAAGAGGAGATTATCTGAAAACACAATTAATATTTACTCACTCCTTGCCAACTTTAATAAACATTTGGCGTGATAACAGCCCTAAGTTGTTTTTTTTTTACATAAAGTCTGTCAAATCCTTTTTTTCTATATATTCATAAATGATGCTGTATAATGTTTTATTCCCATCCTCTATTTAAGAAGGCAAATAATTGCAATACTACAGAGATTACTGAAGGGTACCAGAGGTGACACAAGAGGAAAAGGCACAGTCCTTCCTGGCTTTGATCTTTGTCCTGGTCTTTGAGGGACATTACAGGTTTGCTTTACACAACAGCTGATGAGTCAGAACATACTTAAAGCTAGCCACAGTATCTCAAGAGAAAAGCAAGACAAATTCAGAAAAGAGTACTTGATATGTAAGTGACATTTATCCAGAAAAATTAGGACATGTAGGTTCTAGCACAGGTTTATTTGTTGCTTTTTAAGAATAGCTACATTTTATTGAACAGTCACCCTTAACAAAACATCTCACTTAATTCTTTTAATAAAACAGAGAAGTAGGGATTTTATTATTCCCATGTTCCAGAAAAGGAAATTAAGCATAAGGAAAACTATATAACTTGTTCTAAATCCCATAGCTAGTAAGTAGCAGAGATAAAATTTTAACTGACAACTGTCTGATTTCAAACTTTATACTCTTCACACAGAGCTCCAGGGCCTCCTTCTTGGAGACCCAAGGAAAAAAGAGACTTTCCAAACTACTATTTATCTGTTTTCACCTTGAGGACTCTGCATTGATCTACTTGACTACATATCATTTTCTTCAACCTCCACATATATCTCGTTTTGGGCATTTATCTACAGTTGTAATTTATTCTTATAATTAATGTCTGTCTCCTCCTACTAGACAATAAGTTCCATAGATTAGGTACCTCATGAGTTTTAGTTTACCCTCAAATTCATGGTTCTTAACTCAGGGCTCAGCACATAGTAGTTCCTTAAAAATTATTTGTTCAGTAAATGTATGCATGAATGAATGAATGAGTGAATGTCATTTAACTTCTCTGGACCACCAGCCTGTCATCTGTAAAATGAAGTACTAAGGACAGATTAATTAATTAATTCATTTAAAAACATGTTTGTGAGCTTGTAAAATGATATGTAGTTTCCTTCACAGAGACAAAATACAGTGATAAAATATATCTACTATAAGTGTTATATATGTTTATATCTATATCTATCTTCTTTCTGTATATAACATTTATTTTTCACCTGTAATTGTTAGTTACTAATTGGGCTGTTAATAAAACCCTTTCATATTGAATACATTATTAAATATGCAGAAAAGTTTGAATCCTATCATGTTCAACTATTAGTAGCATTATCATATAATGTGTCCTTTTATATTTGAGGAAATCTTATAGATTTATGAATGTACTTAGGTTAGCTCTATATCTATTTCTTCTTTTACTGCAAACTTTTTATATTTTCTTTGTAATTGCAGCTGATAACATGAAACATTGAATATAAGAGATATAAAGTGTTTATATTTGTTGTATCTCATTCATTTCTTTTTTCCACAGTTCTATAATTGGAGCTACAGAGTGTTACATTTTTATTTTCTACAGGCTACTGCTTGCTCCTTTTATTTAGTTTATTCTATCTTAGTGAAAATGTATTTTGCTTCCTCAACTAGAAAAATTGTAAAGAAAAATTTTTTTCACTCCACATAAAAGATTTGCTGTTGTCAATGTTTCATTTATTAAAGCTACCTTATATATCTAGTATTTTTAAATATTTTAACAGATATTTTTTAAAAATCTGCTGGTAGCTTTATGTATTTACAATTTACTTATATTGGGATTGATATTTGAGTGGCATTCTTTAATGTATGTAAATTGTCTTGTTTGGATAAGAAGACATTTCAGAATAATTTACTTTATCAATGAAATGCAGCAAGAAAAGTCAGGATAAACAATGAACTAAAAAACAACGTTTTCACTTGTTATTCTTCATGTATTGAAAATGCTATCATAAGTAATTCTTCCAAAATTTTTAATGATCTTCCAATAACTGAAAACTATGAGTACTTCTTTTCTATAAGATTAGATATTACTAATGAAGATGGATAAAATAAAATGATCCTTTCTTACAAGTATCTTAAACATGCAGAAAAGAAACACAGCAGAGAATGATTTTGACCCATTGACCTCTGCAGCTCACTCACCACATTTTAATGGAATCTCTTTCTTCCATAGTAAACTACCAGTGTCAGCGATAGTTGAATAGTTGAATACTTCCCAGACAGCAGCCCTCCCACCTGCCTGTGACACATTTACCTGTAATTAGCAGCTATAGGAGAAATTCTTAAATTCTCATTTAAAAATATACATTACTGAAAAATAAAAACTATTTGAGGAAAGGTGGAGAAGTGTTGTTATTTTTTTCTGATAATAAAACAATGTTCAAGAATTAGAAGACAATTGTTAAAATGGCAATTCTCCCCAAACTGATCTATAGATTCTATACAGCCCTTAACAACAATCTCAGCAGGCTTTTTTTGTGGGGATGGGGGGTGGGGGGGTAGTAATTGACATTGATCTTGAAATTTGTATGAAAATGCAAAGAACCTAGAATAGCCAAAATAACTTTGAAAAACAGAAACATGTTGTAGGACTCTACAGCTTTTTTCAGAACACACCATAAAGAGATAGCAACCAAAACAATATGGTTTTGACATAAGGATAGACATATAGGTCAATGAAACAAAATAGAAAGTTCAGAAATAGATATAAGGTTAATTGCTTTTTTAGGACAAAGGTGCAAAACTAAACCAGCAGAAAGGATTTTTTTTTCCAAATAATGGTGCTAGTATATTTGGACATCTTTATGCAAATAAAATAAAACCTTGGCTCCTACTTCACGCATACACAAAAGTTAACTCGAAATACATAGGTCCATAATATATAATATACCAAAAATGTAAGAGCTAAAACTATGGAACTTATAGAAAAAAACATGGGAAAAATTTTTGTAACCTTGGGTAGACAAAGATTTCTTATACATGACACAAAAAGCATAAACAAAATTGATAAATTTAACTATATCAAAGTTATATATTTTGTTCTTCTAAGAATATCATTTAAAAAATTAAAAGACAAACCACAGACTAAGATGAAATACTTGCAAGACATGTATTTCATAGAGGAGTTGTATCTAAAATATGGAAAGAACTCTTACAACTCAACAATAAAGACAACCCAATAAAGAGCATGACCAAAACATTTGTCTAGTTACTTCATTCAAGAAGATATACAGATGGCCATAAGGCCATGAAAAGATGCCCAGCATCATTAGTCATTAGGTAAGTGCAAATTAAAACCACAATGAGATACTACTATATATCCATAAGAATGGCTGAAATCTAAGACAGACAATATCAAGTTTTGCCAAAGGTCTGAAGAAGCTGGAACCCACATTGTTACAGCCACTTCAGAACAATTTAGGCATTTCTTTAAAAGTTACTATGTACACCAGAAAATTCACTCCTATGTATCTACCCCAAAGAAAAGAAAAACTAATGTCCTCACAAAAAAGTTTTTCCATAATAGCATTATTCATAATAGCCAAATATATCCATAATGGATAAATAAAAAACAGCAATAAAAGGAATAAACTACTTATATATTTAAGAACATCAACGAATCTTACACACACCAAGTTATATGAAAGGAGCCATACATAAAAGATTATATATTGTATGATACCATTTATGTGATAATTTAGAGAGAGCAAAATTATAGAAAGCAGATCAGTAGCTTTTAGGGGCTGAGAGTAGGAGAGGAGGTTGGTGCAAAATAGGCCCAATGTAACTTTTGGCAGTGAAAAAAGTATTTCAAAACTTGATTGTACTATATTTACAAAATTAAATGAATTTACTAAAACTCATTCAGTTGCATACATAAAGTGGTAAATTTTATGGTATGTAAATTACACCCCATAAAGCTGTGAAAAATAAAGGACAAACACAGTTAAAAGAAGTAACAAACTGTGAGAAAATACTGACAATATACAATCAACGAAGGATTAATATCCACAAAATATAAAAACTCCTTTAAAACAATCACAAATAGAGTAACTAGAATATTTAGAAATTAGATCTAAAGGGGAAAAAATTACTCTCATACTGCTATGAACATGTTATCACATTTCTTTCCAATCTTGTTTTAATGCATATCGTAATAATTGAAATGATAATTCTGTGAGCCAGATATATTTTGGAGAACCTGAAGGTTTATTTGAAATGCTTGCAATTTTGCTGATGAATATGGCTGAGGATTCAGCAGTGACCAAGAAATGGAAGCTTTTCAAAGTCTCTATCTGGAAGGGAAGTCAGGCATTTTACAAATAATTATAAATAATTAAATTATTACAAGCTTTGAGACTAAATCTGAACCCTGTGTTCATTAGTCAATGCCCGATGTACATATAAGCCCACCCTATTTTCTATGCTGCATCGTCCCCATAAGGCTCTGTATTTCTTTCCCTCTTGTTCAGTCCTTTCCCCATTGTTTGTCTTCTAAACTCTTCCTCACCAACTGCTCCAATATCAGCAAATTGGCCTGCATTTGCAGATTCATCCTCCTTAAACTGACTATTTAATATTGTAATCACTGAAGCTCAGGCCTAGCTTTCTTCCCTTCTTTATGATCTCTCCCCAGGTGAGCTCATCCATGCCCAGGATTGTGATCTCTATGCTGATAGCTCCTAAATTTCTATGTCCCATCCCAGGCTGTACCCTTGAGCTCCAGATGTGTGTATATACTTGACATTTTCACATCACATCTTAAAATGATCTCAAACTCAACATGCCCCCAAATTTGAATTTGTGAGTTCTGAATGCCCCATCCGAAAAAATAAAGAGACAAGAAGGAAGGAAGGGAGAAAGAGAGGAAAAGAATCACACCATAATCTATGCAGTTGTATAAGTGAGAAATTGAAAAGTCGTCGTTGTTCATGGTCTCCTCCTTCCCCCAAACCCCATCCGAGATCTGAATAAATTAAGTAGATGACTCAGGAACATAGAGATTAATGTGTCAGCTTTACTACTATTGAAGGCCAGAAATGAGTTCCTGGCATAACAATGAGTTTCCTAACTCTGAATCCCAGCTTTAGGAAGATTTACCTAGCCTGTCCTTGGTAGTACCATACCGCTGCAGCCTTCTCAAAAAACTTGATCCCTCTGCAGACCAAGAGTACACGCTCCTTGCAGACAGGCCGGTCCTAAAGCAAAATCAGGAAGGCAAAGACTTGCAAGCCCAGTTACTCTCCCAAACTAACCATTCATGTGGAAGGAGTATGAATGAGGCAGGAAGCAAGGGAACTGAGGAAAATTCCTCTTCGTGGAAACCAGAGGAGCAGAAAAGCTCCTTTCCTTAATGCAATACAATACCGAAGCCTATTGATTTCATGTCCAAAATATTCCTGACAACATTACCTTCTCTCTCTTTCTATTATCACCTCCCTGACCAAAGCTCACATCATCTCTCACCTAGATCTCTGCAATAGCCTTCTCACCAGTTTAACTACTGAAAACATCCATTCTTATCTATTTATTTTCTGTTTTCCACACATCATCCACTATGATATTTTCACAAAGCAAATCTGATCATATTTTTTTCCTTCCACATCTTCCACTTTGCCTCTTATCAATGGCTCAGCATAAAGACCCAAATACTTTGCGAGACCTTAGGGCCTCACAAAGTCTGGCCTCATCCTCTGCTACAGGAAACTTTAAAGGTGTCCCTTTGCTCTTTGCTCTCCAGCTACACTGGCCTTCTTTGTGTTCTTGAATGCATCTAAATCTCTTCTGCCAGAAGGTCTATGATATGCTATCCCCCTGCAGGAAACTACTTTCTCCTTCCAACTCATTGTCAACTCCTACCCAATCTTCAGGTCTAGATTCATCATCATTTCCTGAGGATACTTTCTTGTCCTACCAAGTCCTTTCAAGGCACTATATACTTAATATTTCATAACACTTTTCATAGTTACAATTTTATATTTACATGTGAGATTATTTGATAATTTCTGTCTCTCCTATAAGATTCTGAGCTATGTAAGGAAGCTACTGTGTCTCTTTTTTCTAATCTATATTCCTAGTTCCAGACACATTACCTAGCCCATAGTAACTTCTTGATAAATGTCTGTAATATTGAAACACCAGAGTAAGAGATGAGTTAGACGTAGAGTGAGGGGTTGTGACAATTTCAATGAGGAAGCAGATTTTAAGGGAGAACTGAAGGATGACTAAGAGTAGTTAGGTGACAAGAAAAGAAAAGCATTCCAAGCAGAGGGAACAACAAATAGGCAAATTTATAAGGCAAGCAATAGCCTGGATAGTGTGTCCTAAGAAACAAAAACTTCAGAATGACTAGAGCTAAGAGAGTAATAAGAAGACGGTTTGGTAAAGAGTTTGGAATTTATTGTAAGGGCAATCAGAAGCACTTTGAAAGGTTTTAAATAAAGTGGATAGATTTGCATTTTCTGGCTGCTGTGTGGAGACTAGATTGGGTGGGAGTTAAGCACACCAAATGTGGGGAGACAATATGAAATCTAGGTTGAGTATGGTGGTGGCAATGAAGATAGGAAACAAACAGACTTGAGAATAGATTTGATTAAATGTGGTGAACGACAGAGAGGGTGGAGTCAGGAATGACTGCCAGGTTTTTAACTTGGATAGCATTTGAGTGGTGCACTTAACTGAGACAGGGAATATTGGAAGTGGCTTTGGAAAGGAGATAAGTTAGGGGCATTCTAATTTTGAGGTGTTCTTAAGACAATCAAGAGAAGATATTTGCTAGATAATTAGAAATATGAGTCAGTTGGCAATGGGAGTTTATAAGAAATATCTGACATGATGTAAAAATGTGGGAGTTATAATTTAGATGGTAACTGAAGTCCCTAGGAAATTATTGGTAATGGACGAGTTGTCTAAAGAGAGTATACAGAGTTAGAAAAGCATCTCAAATAATCTTGAAGAACTCCGACATATAATGCTAAAGGAGAAAGGCTCACAAAGGAAATTGAGACAGACCTACCAGAGAGACTGCAGGAAAACCAAGAAGTGCGGTACTGCAGAAGTCGAGGGAGCACAGTGATTTTAGGGAAAGGTGTCCTCTTATATTTACAGTCCAGTTTCTACCATCTACATCTCAGTTTCTAGGAAGGGAAGGATATAAAACATTATTTATTTAGTGAACCTTTTTTCCCCCATCTTTCCAGAGTGTTTTCCCTTCCTTTCTCTGCTTTGGGAAAGAGAAAAAACTTTCTGTTACTGTTTCTTAGGACATCTTTCACATCTTACTATAGTCAGTTGCTTCCATGACCGTCTTCCCTGTTACATCATGACCAGCATGGTATTTGACACAAAGTGGAAGTTCGATGAATGTTAGTTGAACAAATGAGTGAATCAATCGATATAAATAATATTAAAAATATCTATCATTTACTGAATATTTCCTATTTCTACGCACCTGTGATAGTGCTTGATTTATAATAACTCTCTTAAGCCTATAAAAACCCTAAAAGGGGACATGATTACCCCCACCTTATAGATAGGGAAACCTAGGCTAAGAGAGAAAAGCCACTTTTCTAAAGTTAGTAAGTTGCAGAGATGCAATTCACAAACAAGTCTGCCTGATTCTAAAGTTCATGCTTTTAACCACCACTTCTCCCAAGAGAAGTAAACATTCGCATTTTCCAGACATCTGTGGAAGAGACATCTTTAAACTGGCAGCTTCCCCCATCATCTCAAATCGTAGCACGTAAGCAATGGTCTGCTCTCGTTCCAAGAATGCTTTTACCTTGTGACTGAATGAACCCCACACTGAGTTGCCTTTCCTACCTGCGAAACAGTAGGCTTTTCCTTTATTCTCTCACCTAAGCCTATCCATCTGAATAAACTGACTTCCTAAGCAGGAGGTCTCTCTTGGAATCAATACCCTAACTCCATTCTCTCTTTCCTAATAGTTATTATCCCACTCGATTCATAGGATTAACTAAGAATCCTTTGCTTGAAGTGCCCAGAGTAGTTTCTTACGTACCGACTCATAGTATTGAGCTATAGTCAACACACTAGAATGTAAACTTCATGAGGGACCTCGTCATCTCGTTCATAGAATTATGCCTAGTAATATTATGAACATTGTGATTCCTGCACGCAGGAAGTGCATGATAGATAATAGTTGACTTTAACAGTCTGATAGTGATGCAGCCCCACACTTGGCAACCGTCAAGCAATGTAGACATGCTGTGTTCTGAGTAAAATCATAAACTTACGGCTGCCAAGTACCTATCAAAGCTCAACTGAGAAAAACCATTTTCATGAAGGTTTGCCTGAATGCTCTGAAGGCCAATTCTTGTAGACACAGACCAGGGAGTGATGAGGGTAGAGAGAGTAAGTTGTCTTTTGGAGGAGGGGGAATTCTTCACAGCCACCATAGATAATTCACAAAGTTATCTGTCTTAAAAATAATTTAGAGTTATCTATATAAAATTATCTGATTATTTGTCTAGATAAAAATCTTGAGAGCACATTAGGATAATAAGCTATAAAAACTCCCTATCTCAATAGTTAAGTTTCCAAAAAGCTGGGGGAAATTATGAATTCTAGCACTAATCTTTACGGGGGATGGGGATGCTGGTCAAATTACAGTGAGTTCATGGATCTTCTCCTATTTTTCGTTACCATGTCGGCAATTTCTTCTGTCAATTATACTTGCTGGGAAAATATTAATAGTTGACTAGATATAACCTTTATACTTAATTATGAATAGTGACCATCCTGAAATCTCCAGCCAGATTCCTTATCGTGGATGGCTACATAGTGTATCTTTGATTGACCTGATTTAGAGAAATATCTGGCAAATGATTACTTTTCCTATAAAAAATGTATTATTGCCGATAGGGATAGAGAAATTAACACTTTATCTCTTTAGGGGTATTTCAGGCACAGTCCCCTTTTTCCATTTTTTTCCTTAGGAAAATTTTGTTGTCACAAGAAAGCTTCCCTCAGGGACTATTACAAGATCACTTTGTTTCCTGTACAATTCAAAAACTTGTTGCTTTTCTGGTCCTGGTGTTTCTCTGCAACATTTTTTTCTTATTAGTCAGGTTGGCTATCATTGCTGTTTTCCAAAGCCTACTGCCAAATTCATCAATTTCTATTCCCAGTCCTCAAGGATTTGTTTTTCCCCTTTCACTAAAAAAAAAAAAAAAAATCCCTTATGCATCTATGTATATTTTCTTTAATTTTTAAAATCACAACGGCAGTAGAGGAAAGAGCATGCATATTATCATTTTATAACTTTTTTTTTCTTTCATTACTATTTATCTCTCTCTACTGGTGGTGCCTTCACTGAAGGATTATCGACAGTCAGCTGGATGACCACTGTACCCTGGATTCTGGCCCATAATGTCATACGGGATTTCTTACTGTACTCAAAACAGACTTACAAAAGTAGAAACTCTTAATTTTCTATTTCCCTTCAAAGCAAATGTATTGTGATTTCTAACTCAACATTCCATATACATACAAACTTGAGTGTATTTGACTATTTTTAAGAAGATAAAGAAATAATTTAATGTGTCACTTCCATGTGATGCAGTAGTGACACATTATTTGATATATAAAGATTTCTTAATAATTTGTTATTCACCAATAGTTTCCCGTTGCTTTTAGCTCTTACTGGCAGTGTCCTAGGTGGCTGTATACATTTCCTTTTGACTTTGGGTCTCTAGTTATAGAGCCTAAGAATTCAGTTTTAGCCACATAGTTCTTCCAACTCAAAATACCCACCCTAGAAAGAAGGAACGTGACATGGCTTCAGTTTGAAAATGGGGACATGCAATAGAGTCACCTCGATTGTGGGTGGCCAAGTGATCTGTAGCTGATATGAGTTCCAGGGTGACCTGTATTAGGGAAGTGTCTGGTTCCCTGTGGTCTGCAGGGGATCAGGGTAGAGCCTGGGAGAGGAAGTTGCTTATTTAAGCATGGAAGCTTAAAAGTATGGTCCCCATGTATATTTAAACTACTGTATATTTAGTGTCATTAGACACTTTATATTGAGTCAAAGGGACTCAATAGATATTTATTGGATGGATGAATAAATGATTGAAGGAAAATTGCCTTGACATGTCTGGCAAAGGGTGGAGCAGATACCATAGAAATTTAAGCTGTCAAAAGATGAAAGAAGCTTCTAAAAGATAAAATGTGTTCAGAGAAATGAAAGGAAGTCCTGTCATTTGTACTGCTGATATGTTCTAGAGAGTATTTTACATAATGATACAGAAGAGGCAACACTGTAGATACTTGGTCTCTAATATCAACAGAAACACCAGTGCCACCCACAGGCTAAGGTCTGGGCTCTGCATAGCAGCTGTTTCAAACTTGCAGCACTGTCCTTAAGCTGTCTGCCTACCACTTTCAGATCACTTTATGCAGAAAGTGATTGCTGCCAATTTTACAGAGAAATGGGCAGCATCTAGCAAAAGACATAATCTCATCTACCTGACACACCAAGTAGAAATGTGTCAAATGGGAGGGTTACCTCTCCCTGTCCAAGTCTAATCTCAATACCTTTCTATTTCACCACTTCTAGGAACTCACTCCTCCCATTATGTCTCTTTGAAAAAATTTTAAAGAGTTTTTTGAAGCTTTTTATTGAAAATTTTATTAAAATAAACTGTACATATTTAAAGTATACAATTTGATAAGTTTCGACATATATCTACAACTCTGAAGCCATCATTACAGTCAAGATAATGAACAGATCCTTGTATTTCTCTATAATCCTTTACCCCACTCCTGTCTCTTCTTCCTCCTCCATAACAGGTAACCACTGATCTGCTTTCTGTCACTGTAGATTAGTTTGCATTTTCTAGTTTTACATAAAAAGTGTTATACAATAAGTATTTCTTTTGGGGTCTGGCTTTATAAACTTATCTACTGATAGACATTTGGGTTGTTTCTAGTTTGAGTCTATTACAAACAAAGCTGCTCTGAACATTCTTGTACAAGTAAGTGTTTGTGTGGAAGTATATTTCTTTTATGTTGGGTAAATACCTGGAGGGAAAAGGATGAATCATATTCACTATACAATGTGTATGTTTAGCTTCTTAAAGAAACTGTCAAGCTTTTCCCAAAATTGTTGTACCATTTTAGATTTTCAAAGGCAGTGTAGTAGATTTCCAGTTGATATACATTCTGGCCAACGCTTTTATAGTTAATCTTGTTAATTATAGCCATTCTCACAGGTGTATAGTGATATCTCATGGTTTTAATTTGGATTTCCCTAATAACTAATGAACATTTTTCCTGTGCTTATTTGACATCAATATATCTTCTTTAGTGAAGTACCTATTGGTTAATTTATCTATTTTTTTAAAATCAGGTTATCTGCTTGCTTACTGAGTTTTGAGAATTCTTTATATATTATGGATATTAGTCCTTTATCAATTATGTCATTTGCAAAATATTTCTCCCAGTCTGTGGGTTGTCTTTTTATTCTCTTAACAGAGACTTTTGAAGAGTAAAAATTTTTATTTCGATGAAGTCTATTTCATCAATTTTTCTTTATGAATTGTGCTCTTGGTGTCATGTTTCAGAAATTTTTGACTAATTTAAGCTCACAATGATTTTCTCATAGAAGGTTTTTGGTTTGGGTTTCACATTAGATCTATAATTCATTTTGAGTTAATTTTTATATATGGGCCAAAGTTCAACTTTTAGGATATGGATATTTAACTTTTCTAGTATCATTTGCTGAAAAAACTATTCTTTCTCCACTTTTTACTTTTGTCTTTTCACCTTTGCCAAAAATTAATTGACCATCTATCTGTGGGTCTATATTTGGATCGTCTATTCTCTTCCATTGAGCTATTTGTTTATCATAATGCCACACTGTCTTGATTACAGTTTTCCATGCCAGTTATGTCATAGGCCACTTGCCAGCTTACGGATTTGGTTTTCTTTGGATCAGGTTCCCATCATCAGGCCATTCAGCTGAAGTCAAGTGTTAGAGGGATCAGGCTTGCAAAGTACAAAGCAGGGCTATCTCACCACAGAGCAGTTTCTTGTAACATATTCTGTAGCTATACAGGCACCAAGCTCTATCCTGGAAACATCTCACTCTCTCTCTGCATCTGGTTTTACTCACTTCAATAAAATGTTCACAATGTAGATCTTTCTAAAATATAAATCTAATCACATAATTTCCTTTTAAAATTCCACCAATAGTTTTCCATTGCCTTTAGGGTAAAGACCAAGTTTCTTGACCTTTGAGATCTGACATCTGCTCCCCCTTCCACTTTCAATTCTTACTGTTCCTCACTCCATTCCTGTGCTATAGTCTAGCCATGTAAATTACTTGCCATTCCCCAAACATTCCACATGTTCTTGCTCTTCTTAGGCTTTTTTCATGTTGCTCCCTCTGCATAGATTTTATCCCACTCTTTTCCCCAGCTAGCCTTTAAAGGTCTTTTAGGTCTCAGCTTAATTATAACATCAATTCAGTTCAGCAAATACTTATTAAGCAACTAACATGAATAGTAGGGTATGCAATATGAACATCTAACATATCCTCATGTAGTATAGTCTAGAGGAGGAAGTAATTACAGCAAAATTCATATCTACAATGATGCAGAAAATAACATATAGTGATATCATGTTCCCTGATATACAAACCACCTGTAGTACACCTGGCCATTAATCCTATCCTCTGCCCAGATGCCATTTTTGAAAGCAGTGAGCTAAAGTTCTTACTTTGGCATGAGGAGAGGCAAGGTGGAATGGAAGAATTGGGATTCCGTATTCCCAGTATTCTCCCAACTCAATTTTTCTGGATTAGGCAGATGAAATGGCGATAAGTAACTGGGAGATCCTTGGCATCAGTGCTTTGATTCTGGAATTCCCAGCTGGTCATAGGACTCAGAATCATTCTCAGTACATTCAAGCTGCAGAAGTCAAGTATCAGCAGATTGCTCCCAATTCTAGATGGGACCAAGATGGATTCTGAACATACAGTCAGACCCTCTGGTGCTCAAGTCAGCAAACTGCGGAGGCTCACTTCAGTCATTTCATTAACTTCATAACAACATGACCTTATAATTTGTGATATTGAATGTTTTGGGCCCCATTTGTTTTGGTCATAGTGGTGTTTACTATACACGTAAGATGAGTGTAACAAAGGGAAAGCTTAGAGTGCTGTGTGGATGTGGGGTAAGGGAGTAGGGGAAGTGTCTCTGAGAGAGGGATATTTAACTGAAACGCGAGGCATGAGTAGGACTTAGCCCAAGCGAAAGAGTGGGAAGATGGTTGTACTTAGAGCCTTCAGGAAGCTTTCCCTGGTCCCCCAGACTGGCTTAGGTCCTGCTCCTTGGTGTTTCCAAGGTTCTACTGGGTGCTTGCTCTGATCTTACACTTATCACACATATCACAATGTTTGATTTTTTTTCTTTGTTTATCTCCCTCCATTAGAATGTAAGCTCCTTGAATTCAGGGACTGAGTATTTGGAATCTGCTAGCCTATCAATTCCCTTTGTGTGGAATAGGAAAGAGGAGTTAGAGAAAGACCTTCTCTGGGCAGAGAGATTGGAAAAAATGACACTGTATGCAGAAGAATCAGAAATAGGTTAAGATAGGCCCTTGGGGGCAAAGACTGCTTCAGAAGGAAAGACACTTGTGTGGGAAGAAGGTGTCATCTTTTTCTAAAGAAAGATTCATTTCTGCACTAAGGGCCATGATTTGGTGAGTGGAGAACAGGCTGGATTTTAGTATCCATTCATTGCTTGGCTGAGTGTCTTTGTGCAGTGCACAAACTCACAATTGTACATATTGACCCTATAGATTTTTCATTACTGTCTCTGCAGTGACTACTAAAGGGCCTGATGCATAGTAGGTAAATATTTCAAAAACAGTCCATAGATACAAAAGCTTAGATTAGGGATCGCAGTGCTGCCTTAATACCATGTGTATTCCAGACTGTCAGCTATGGATATGGAGGTGCCTGGCCAAAAACGATGGTGCCATGTGGGAAGCAGTCATTTCTAGCAGAAGGCTCACAGTAGTCACTGAAGATAGCTTGTCATATCAAGGGAGCCATGAAGTAACTAGTGGGATCTATTCCTGAGTGCACATGAGTCTCTCTCTCAAGGAACTGAGCAGGGGTTTTAAGGGGACTGAAGCAAAAAGTGGTGTCAAAGTACCTTTGAAGGTTACTTCTGGGTTAATTTAGGAGCAAAGAAAGAACTTGGGTATGAACGATCCTCCAATGTTCTGTATCCCTCGGGGACTTAGCTCGATTATAATAGGGTATGAATTGAGGAGATCAAAACTTGACATAGTATTAAACTTAGAATAATGTTACATTGGGGCAATTACAAAGTTTATGGAAGTCAATTTACCAAAACAGAGTGCCAATTACAAACTATAGTTAGTAAAACACATCTTGATTTCAGAGATGTTACAATATATTTTTAAAAAGTGTTACAGAAGTGATGAAATTATGGATTATAAAATTCTCCATCTTTTTGTGTTTTTTTTTAAAATATATTTTTATGTATCTTTAAGAAAAACAAGAGCTATTTTCCTGGTGAGAGCAGACTAACGGTTCAAGTTCCCTCGACAGGTACATCTTCATGGCAGTGTACAGTTTGCTATCAAAGTTTCATGATACCATCTGTTAAGATCATTTTCATATAATTCCATGCTCATTGGGCAAGTAATTTGGCATTCTTGGCACCCTTCTCTTTAGGGAAGGGAACGTGTTGACCAATCTGTCTGAGTATTCCATTATGTTTGGCAGTCAAAACTTTTACTGTAAATTAATATTTTAACATGTGATTTATTTGTTAGTCTCTTATGTGTTTCATGCATCTGAGCTTGATCAATTCTGGTCTAACTAATTCTCAGCCTGCAAAACTAAGAGCCAAACCCTAGAGGACAATGACTCCATAGCATTCTTATCACCATGTGAGGCACTAGTTGAACAATAAGCTGATTTCTCTCTTTGTCAACTTTAAAATGCAAATAGCACTTTGAGCATATGGCTTTTGATCTTTTTGACCATAAGATATTTGAAAGCTGAGTATGTTCTGTTTACCTTCACATTGTCCCAGGGTCCAATACAATGCCAGGAACATTGTAGGCACTGCATACATATTAGAAGAGAAAATGGATCTATATCTTCAGTGCATCTTTCAGGTCTGAGTGGAAAAGGATTAAACCCATCAACTGCCTGGCAATCACAGCCATTCTATGTTGAAAGTGAAGTAAGCCAATCATGAAGGAGTCTGAGAGAGAGTTTGTAAGAGGCATTTTAATGTCCTGGAATGAAAAGAGAAATGGATCAGAAAAATAAAGATGACATTACCATGTTATATTTTTAGACTTGTATTTCTATTTCAGACTAAATGTTTCCTAAATCTAATTTTTAAAGGTTGCAACCACCATTCTTTTCCTTCTTACAACATATTTAGAAAATTTAAGTAAATAATAGATGATAGAGATTTTAAGTTTCAATCTAAAGACATTTTATTTCATTTACAATTAAACTAGGGATATCAAAGTCCAACTTCTAATTATTGTCATGTAGTTAAAGGAACACACTTGTACAATTTATCTCCCAATATTTATCAGTTATTAATTACAAAGGAAATCCACACACATAATGCAATATTTTCTTTAGTAAAGCACATGGAGTGACTGAAATTACACATGCCCTTTTTCCTTGGATAGATCTCAACCAAATATTTTGGGACATCTGGAATCTTTCACTCTGGAAAAAATAAACAATAAAGGCGTTTCTCAAGTTTAATGTGTGTGGAAGTTTGAAGAAGGCCTAGTGAGGGCTTTCATCTTAACAGGAGAAAGCTGGCTGGTCATTTACCAAGAATCCTTGAGCAGAGGCATTTACCTGAAGCCTCGATTTGCCTCTCAGCCTTGTGAGTACAGTTGCTAGGTTTTCATAGTTGATCAGACTCAGTTGCTATTTCTCTTTCTTTTCCTTTCATTTACTGCTGAACCCACTAAAGTGGACTGAGCCACTCCATTGACCTTGCTCTTACCACGGTCACTAATGATTTTGTACACCCAACAGACATCACTCATTTTTCATAACATCTCTGCTACATTTACACAGGATGTGCAGAGCCCCTGCTTTGTGCTCACCAGTCTCATTTCCTTTTCCTCCAGGGCATGTAGCCTAACTACATTTCCCAGCCTCTGCCTGCCATTAAGTGGGGCCACGTGACTAGAGTGCTGACTAGTGGAAAGTGAGAAGTAATGTGTGCAGCTTCTGGGCTTGGTCACTTCCGCTTATTGCACTCATGATTCTCCATGTGCGCGCGCTCTCTCCCTCTCTCTCCCTCTCTCTCCCTCTCTCTCCCTCTTTCTCCCTCTCTCTCCCTCTCTCTCCCTCTCTCTCCCTCTCTCTCCCTCTCTCTCTGCTGAGGATCCAGTAGAAGACTCTAAGACCTTAGGGGTTGGTAAAGGCATATAATGGAAGGAGCTTAGGTGCTTAAACAACTGCTCCCAGGCTTCCCCCACCACGCTTTCCACTGACTGCAGTGAAGTGTGATGTGAATAAGAAACAAAATTTTACTGTGTTAAGCCACTGAGATTTGGGGTTATTTATTACAGTAATAAGCTGCTACCAATACTCCTTTGGATCCTGTGATGTTACACTCTTGCCTGAATCTCCTCCTATCCTTCTGTCCCTTCATTTCTTATTTTCTTGGACTTTTCCTCTACTAATTCCTGAAATATTTTTTATCTAAGTTTCCATGGCCCTGTTTTCTTTTCCTACATGTCTTCTGTGAAAAACCTCATATACTCTCATGGTCTACTTCTGATATGCTGATGAATTAGAGTAATGAATGTGTTCCTAAATATTAGATATAATTTTTACTAAATATATTTATGTTAAATCTATTTTGGATCATGTTTCATGAGGTTTTGTTTTAACTATGATTTTGAAATCTTATTATCTGTTTCTTCACCTTTCCCATACCAAGGTAAGTTGAGAGTTGATGTTATCTTTTGTCTAGTTCTTCTGTAAAAGCTCCTCATTTATTCAACTACTACTTATTAAATATGTGCAAGAAACTGTCTTATTTCTCTTTTTGCTTACAGTGCCTAGAACAGTGCCTTGCACAGAGGAAGCTATTGGTGAATGTTGGTTGACTTGAACAGAATTATTTATTGCATACCTGCTATGTGTAAGTCTCTGTGCTGAGGTTAGCATGAGACAAATATAAATATAAAGCTTGATCTCTGTTTACTTCTTCACCTCTACGCCAAACATCCTCCTATCACTACCTCAGTTAACCAACATATCATAACATTTGCAATTCCACAAATGAGATTGCCTTACAGTGTTGGTATTCAGAGATGGGTCCAGAATCAGTAAGATCCTAATATAAATCCAAAACTTGACTAGATTTTATCACTAGGATCATAGATTAATCAATGTTTCATTCTGTGTGTGTATGTAATTAAGAAGTATTGGAATGTTGAGAATTACCTGTTTTTATCCACCTAAAATTGTATTTTCCTTTTGACTAGGCCATTTGAGACTGCAGCTTACTTGTATATTTTACTGGGTAATTCCAGTCACTGGAATAACGAATGAATTCATATATTGTCTAATATTGTCAGATTTTAACATATTAACAATAACATATTAATAATGAAAATTCTTCATCAGGTGAATGCATCAGAGCACTATTTTATTATAGTGAGTAGATTTGCTTTGTGAACTTTCTCCCAGGGTCAAACTGTTTTTCACATCTTAATTTTCATTCTCAACTACAATTTCCTTTCAATATCTTTAAATATTTTGGCATTGAGCCACATAACTGGTTCTTGGATTTTTCCAGTTGCTCTGACTTTTTTTTTTCATTCTGTGTTAATTTATTCAAGCTTTCTGCCCTTGCCAGGTTTTCTCCCATTCACAGAAAGTTTTTTGACATATATTTTGTTTATAAAGAATTTCATTAACTATTACTACTTTTACTATGACAATTACTGTTGTTATTTATACTACCATACTATTTCTATCGTATTACAATTTAATTGCTGAATCTTCATCAGTGAGACAAGTGCCTGATAATGGTTGAGTTCTAAGTGGTTCTGTTTGCTTGTGGAATGATCTGTCTGCACATCGGTCAGTGGTGTACTTTCAACAAAGAGTTGGGGTTTTTTTTGTTATTGTTGTTGGTAACTGCTTTTGTAGTGATATAATGTTGTGAGAATTTCTATAGTACATATTACTTTTATTATTTACTATAAGTCCAATAGTAAACTGTGAATGTCCAATTTTCATGAATTCTGTAGATGAAATGACCCAAAGGGCACCCCACTATTGGCTGAAAATATATATACATACACATTTACACATTTATATTTTCTTGTTTACTCATTTGTGTAAATGAAGAAAGAAAATTTGCATTTTGAAAGAGCCCAAACAGCTGTGTGACTTTGGGAAAATTGCCTAAACTCTCTTTGCCTCATTAGGTTGTGATGAAATTAAATGAGTTAAACAATGCTTGGCACATAGCACTCAAAAGTATTAGCTGTTATTATTAACTAATGCAGCAAGTATAAATATATCTGTTGTTTGGAATCTATGTTTGCTGATAATGATGGAAGTCACCATCCTATAGGAAAGAGAATGTTTCTTATTGTTCTCAAATAAGTGTAATTATAGTGTATTCCTCAGAATGCCAATAATATCCTGAGGGTTTAGAGGAGCACAGTTTATGATAGCTGCTAAACTAATGAAAACTTTTTTCATTTATTTTAAATGAGAAAACAGAGATTCAGAAAAGCCGAAGAATTTATTAAGGCAAGACTGGTAGATTCCTCAGGATCTTTTGGTTCATGTAAGCTATGTTAGCAATTTCTTGTTTGTTCACTTCAAAAGCAAAGATGAAAAACAGCCTCTAATCCTTGTTTCTCAAGTGTGAAACTCTGCCCTCAGACTCCTGTGGTGGATGCTTGTTAAAAACGAAAATTTCCAGAATTCTCTTGGGGCCTAATGATTCTTCAAAGGGTTAACCAGTATCTCAGGTGTTTCTTGTATAACTTTAATTTGGAGACCCACTGGCACATTCAGTAATGCAGGGAGAAAGCGTCGTCACAGAATCAAATTGCACCAAACCCAGGGCACTTTTTAGGGTGAAGTATTCCGCTGACTGAGATGCCACCTTTGATGCTTTGCCTGGCCATCAAGCATCTCTCAATAATTGGTCCCCTTCGGATTCCAAACCTTCCTGTGCCATTACTCTATAGTTGTAACTGGCAATCTTGAGTTCTTTAGCGGTTTTCATCAACATTATGAAAAGAAAAGGAATCTTGGCACGCTAGTGATTGTGGAAATCAAATATGGGCCTGTTCCACCTTAAAGGGCCTAAGCTTGTCTAAGTGTTTGGGTCTAGCAGAGTTTGGGCACCACCATATTTGGAGCGTGCCTACTTTGGGGCGGGAACCTCCTTGAGAGTGATTAGGTCAGCGCTGGGGGAGGTGACCTTGCTGGGTTTCTGGCACCCGACAACAGAGGTGCACTGTTTCTGCTCCCCCGTTTGTCTAATTGGCCCAGACGCTCCACCAGCGCGAAGCTGTCCAAGAGCTCCTCGCTGGCCACCCCCACGGTCCGCAGCTCGGTAGAGGCGGGAAAGCATCGCGCCTGCGCCGTGGGAACCGGGGCCCGGAGGCGAAAAGCGGGGAGCGGAGGGGGGCCACTGGAGCCGAGTAGCGTACAGAGCGGCGTGTGACGCGGGGACGCCGCGCGCTCCCAACGTCGCCCCGGTTTGACGCACACGGCACCAAACTGTGAGTTTCAGGGGTTATTTGGTCGGATTCGCCGGGACCCGAGTGGGTTCCGGGCCTCTGGGCTGTGGCGGCGGCGGGCCTGAGGGTGGCGGAAGAAGTTGGGGGACCCGGCCTTCGGCGCTTGAGCTGGGGGAGCTACGCCCTAGGCTGGGTCCCAACCATCCAAAAGGACGCATTTTGCCGCACAGGCTAAGATGGCGGCGGCGGCCGAGGAGGCGGAGTTGGTGCTACACAAGGAGCCCGGGCCCTGGGTTCGGGGAGGCGGCGGCCGCGGCGGCCGTGGGGGGCGGCGGAGCCTGAGGTGAGCGGCGGCCGCCGCCGCGGGGCGGGACTCGGCGAAGGCGGTAGGGGGAGGACTTCTCCACCGCGGCGTTGGAGGATCCGGTAGCGGACACAAAGGGGCTGAGCTGGGCACTAGATTTGGGGGTTTTGTTTAGTCACATGAAGCCGAGCAGCCAGTGAGCAGTAGGGGGAAGGGGCCCAGATCTGGCGGCTTGGGGAGCCTGGCGGTCGCCATTGCAATACACTTGAGTAACGGGGCGGTCCGAGAGCAGTCACCAAGCTCTCTCTTCGGGGCTGCTCGGGCTTGGCCAGAGCGCCAGCTCTGGCGTTAACTGTACACATCCCTACCCTAACGTGGGACGAGGACCGCATAGCCCTTCCCCCGTTCTGCAAGATCTTATGCCGCTAGGTGCCCGGGAAGTAACAGCAAGAGGTAAATCGCTCAAAATGTTTGGGTTGCCAGGGGCTTGGTGGGTGTCCAGCTAAAGCTTTTTGCTTCTCCAGGTCTGATTCCCTGGCCTTTGTGTCCCTGGGAGCTTAATCTCTGCCAGAGGAAAGCAGGTGTGCTCCACTTCTCCCGTGAACCTGAAGATGAGTTGTCCCAGACCCTTCTCAGTGATTGGAAACTTAGGTGGTGGAGCTAAAGGTTTCTTGTTACGAGACTTCCGCAGACGACTCTCGTGTTGGGATCCATCCATGGTTTAGCAACATTAGCGGAAAACTTTTCTTGAACTGTTTTAAGTCATACTGACATAAATTTAGTTGTTATAGAACTTTTATGTGTAGACTTCAAATTTTGTGTGGTCATTGAGAAGTATTCAACAAGGGATAAACACAATTGGGGGCCTGAATGATGGTCCTATTTTGTATACAAACTAATAATTTCAACGGAAATACCAAAACACCATCATCTATTCTGGCCAATCCTGACTAATGCCAGGCTTGTTGCATCTGGATGATAGATTAGATTTGCATTAATAGTATTATTGCTTCTCTGCAGTAGTTCAGTTACATTTTTGGTCCTGCAAGAAGGAAAGCATTTCAAAAAATAGACAACTCAAGTAGCTCAAAGAAAGGAAACCAGCTGTTTGCCTTCAGTGCCATGTGTAAGTATCCAGGGAACTTGATGGCGGCAATACTGCATTGGTAGATTTGGTAACAAAGTCAGTTTTTATAAAGAAGTTATAATTAGTAGGTGAAACATGAAGGCTATGAAGGCTTGACTAATGTTAATGCAATGACATGTCTATTGATGTTAAAATGGCAATGTAAATTTTAGTATTTCTAACAATTTGACGTACTGCATTAATGGCTACATCATGCTTTGTATATTGGTATTAACTAATCTTTGAAGTACAAAATTTGGAAACAACTAATGTTTTGTTTTGCCCAAGTCACATTAACAAAATGAAAGGATGTTTAAACACATTTTGATCATTAACTTAGATCTCTGTTCAAACTGAAATTTTAACATTTCAACTTTACCTAAAACTTTAATTTTCATTTTTTTAAAATCCCCCCCCCCTTTAGCTTTTCTCCTAACAGAAAACAATCTTCTTGTATTAACAAATGGGAGATAAATTAACATTGGCAAAATGTATTAGTGAATTACACAGTTGTAGAGTGGAAGAATCTCAGGGAACAACTAATCTTATCTTTTATGCTTTGTTGAGGGCTAGAGATGATTAAGTTAGTCGCATAATGGAAAACTGTCTCAACTTCTATCCCATTGCTTTTTTCTTTGGTCAAATTGCTGGGATGAAAAGGTGACTATCTGGAAATAATAATGGTTAAAAAGTCAAACAAGGGAGTGTGTTTGAGAATACTTCAAAATTAGAAACATATTAATGAGAACTTCTGGGACAAATTAAAAACTAATTTAACATGATATAGGATGACTTAGTTTTTAAAATGACTTTCAGCGAAACAAATTCAGGTTCAAAATAACAGACATTTCAAATAATTTCAGAGCAGTGTTGCTTTTGAATTTTGGCATTTTCAAAAACAATCTTGACCTAGAAATTAAAAAAAAACAGCTTGATAAACTTAGAAAGTTTGAAATAACTGCCATTACTACCAGTTATTACATAAGAAATGAGATAGATGCTGAAAACAATGGTGCTAGTGACTTTAATTTTGTAATTCTTTTTTAGTTGTATAAATGGTCATGCCTCTTATCCTGGCCCTAGTTAAAAACAACTTAAGACTAACTACTACTACTGAGTAAGTATATCTGTGAGATCTGTCAGGAAAATCAGCAAGTAGTAAAATCATTTATGGCGGGATGCCATAGTTTAACTTATTTGTATATCAAATTTAACAAAAACAGTTAAATTGTCTTGGGGCTCTAAAGCTTTTATGGGTCATTTAAAGTACGTTTATATTACTGATTTTTCTAAGAAGTTGATAAATATTTTTTAAGTTTCAACACTAAGTAAGTGGCTTTAATTTCACACTAGTCTTGCGATAATTAGGATTACTCCCAGATTATTTCTAATTATAAAGTGAGTTTGTCACTTGCAAACCTTAAACATTTTGTTCATGTTATAAAAGGGAAAGTTTTGGTTGTAGTTGAATTGAGAATTGATTGGGTAGCATGAAGAGAAAAGAAAGACAAGGACAGTCACTAGATATGATTGGGATACCTGCAGTTTAGAGAAAGTGATTGTCAGAAAAAATCAGGTTCACCTTTCTCTCATCCCAAATTCACTGTTAGTGTTTCAAATTATTTAGACTTTCTCAGGTTGTGATTCCAAAGAAAAAGAGTGGATCTTACTCTTGTAGGAGTGCTTTTCTTATGACTACTTTTGCAGGCAGATCTTAAGGCAGCTATAGTTTGCACAAAATACAGAAATAGGTACGTCGAATTATCCAGCCCTAATTTTATGAAACACTAATTTTAGGAGTCCTTTTAAAAAAAGTGTTTTTAATTTTTTCAAAAATTGAAAGCTCTATAAAATAAAACAGGGATAAAAGATGGCTACTGTCTAATATTTTGGATATTCAAAAGAGCTGTCATGTTTTTACATTTATTAATCTTTCTGGTATAGAGAAGTCTCTTGTAGGTGGAGAACCTGTAAATGTTGAACAAAGTTAATGGGACATAGCACAGAGTAGTATCTTTCAATTCATATTTATAAGGGGGAAATAGCTGCTTTTAATGGTACAAACCATTTTACACCATTGAATTTTGAGAGAACTGAGAATAATCAAACTGATTCTAGCACTAGCTCACCCTGCTGGTTGGCTAAAGTATTTCTCTTTTCCTTCTTGAAAAAACAAAAACAAAAACCAAAAAAAACAAAGATCACTTGAGACCAGAGGTAGAACACCAAATTCAATTCATAGTCTTTCTTCAGGCAGATGGAGTGCCCAGGAAAAAGGCTTTCTCATCTCTAGGGCCTCAGTTGCTCTACTGTTAAATTTAATTTTTTTCTTAGATCTACCAAAGTTGAACTAGAGTTACTATCTTTGAATTTACTGAGAACTCTGAATGTGATTAGGGGGAGTTAGTATGTTTTTGTTCTTTTAAATTTAAAACATCCTTTGACAGTTGAGATGTTAGCAAGGAGAACAAAAGTCCTGTGAGATTACCTTTGAGAAGAGAAAAGTAGAGGATTTCAAGAGGGAAAGAAGGAGGAGCATGTCAGGGCAGAAGCAGCAGCAGTGCACACTTCTCTTGAACGGGGGAAAGTGAGACTGGATTTAGGTTAGTGTTTCTAAGACATTTCTTTTACACTCTCCCATACTAATCTCTGTTCCTCTGTCTATAAGTTGTATGTAGTCTTCTCATTTCATTTGGGATTCTGGGAACTGTGATCTTGGACATAACTTCGAAAAATATAGATGTGATTTGTTCCTTGAAATTTAAGTCTGTTAGTCTAGATTGCAGTGCAGTTAAAGTTGGTTAGAGTGATAGAGATTTTAGGTATTAAGCCTTTAACTATGTATACCATTCATTAAAGTTGACAATACAGTTTTAAGACTTTTTGTACAAAGCCCAGATAAATGTTGAGAGCCAAACAGATAATTTAAAATAAAACACCTAATAAAGTGTTAGGATTAAAGTAATTTATAGTTTACAAAGCATATTTACCTGTATTTTATAAATTATCAAATTTTTAAAAAGATTAACATTTTAATCCATGGTGTTGTTTATCCTTTTACTCAAAAGCTTAATGGATATCTTTTTCATTAGTTTCTTGAGGAAGATGTTAAATATAACTACTGCTTTCAAAACACCGTTTATTGGGGAGAGGGTGATTTCCAATTGTTGAATGGTTTGCAAAGGTGGATAAAAGCCTTGCCAAAGTTGGAATTAATTGCTTGTTGCTTACTATGGACTTATTGAATATCATACACACACAAACAGGTGTATGTACACACACAGAAAATCATAGTTGCATTTATAATTATGTGTATATAAATAAAGAGGAAGGATGAGATAAGGTTTGAAAGTGTAAGCCTTGAAGTACAACTGGTGGGTGCTAGTTATGTAGGCACTAGGCAAGTAGATTTAACAATAATACTATACATAATTCATGTAACATCCTTAACTTTCTGGTAGACAGTGAATGCTGATTAAATGTTATCTGTTATAATAATAGTAATAATAATAGTTATTACCATTGTTTATTTTTTTCAATAGCTGAAACTTTTACAAACTGTTAGTGACTTGGATTTGTATACTTCTGCTAATGTTTCATTTTCAGACTTGTGTTTACAAAGGGAAGGTGTTAAAGGAAGTCAGAGATAGGCATCACACTGTGCTTTCTCCAGTTTTAGCAGTTCAGTATTTCAGGAACACGTTTCGTTTTATGACTGTCAACTGATGAATAAATGCATTTGGGAATGAGTACATGTTAGTGAAGTTATTTCCCAACCAATGTGTTGGTTTGTCTTTGTTACAACATCCTGAATTTCTTCCCTCTCCTTTAAATTTTTGACTATGAGAATGGTGGTGACCATTAGTAGAGAGAATAGTGAGTGTGACCATGTGTTTTTGTATGTAATGTACATATAAACCCCCAGCTATGAGTGAGGAGTGGCTTCAGTACTAGCTAGATTTTGGAAAGGCATGTTACCTTTTCATTGCTTAATCTGAATTGGGAATTTTGTCAAACAGCATTTCCTTTTGCCATTTTCCTTTTCACACTTTTCTTTGTTTTGTATATGTCTCTGCTGGTGTGGTCTTAAACTTATTTCTCTCTCTACTTTTTTTTCTACCATCTACCCAGCCCCCACTGACACAGATTTTAAATTTTTTTAAAAAAATTGTAAACGGCGGCTAGAAAAAGTAATTTTAAGTTGACATGAGGAGTGTGAATATGAAGTATTAGAAGTTTCATATATACTTAAAAAGTATTTTCAAGCAGTTTGGAAAATGAAGCCGGGGGGGAGCAGAATTTACCCATAATCTTATCACCACTGTGCAACGATTAATATTAAAGGAAAGGGAGATGAGACTGACATTAATTAAGCATCTGTTGTGTGGTCCTTTTAATAATACTGTGATATATTTACTACCATTTTACATGCAAGGAAACAGACTCAGGTCACAAAGACAGTAAATAGTAGAGCAGCCAAGTTTGAATCTAAGTGTATCTTGATTCTACAGATGAAACCTTTCTATTCTGCCTTCTTGTCTTGTCTTTCTTTATATATCCTTAACCCTAATTATACAATTTAAAAATTTTATCTTTTATAAAACTTTATAAAAGCATTTTTTTTTTTTGCCTACCCTTATTTCAAGTGGTGTCTTATTGCCCACATTGTTTATTCATACCACCATATAAAGGCTCTTTGTCTTGGCTGCTGGATGTTGGTACAATGATATTGGTCAAAATGGAAGCTGCCTATTTCTTTACTGAGTGACTAAGAAGAAAAATAATCTAGTTTAATCAGAACTAATACTCGGGGATTAAAAATGCTACTGGTTTAATAATACTATCTATCCTTTATGGTGGGAATTTACCTCAAAATTGGATATATGTAAAATGTAGTTGATATTTTCAATTTATAGCTGTATGAGAACAGAACTTTTCTTATATTTTTACATGACTTAAACTTCTTTGTTAGAAATCTTTTAAAAATGATATTAAAGGTAAGTAGATATTTAAATTCTCTTTAGTTACTATTTGTAATTCCTAATGTAATCTTTAAGTTATAAAAGGGAAAAGCTTATTATTGAATTTTTACACTCATATTAAAAGATAATTTATGGGACATTTATAAATAGAGCACTACCCAATACAAATATGTAAAGCCACAAATATTTAAAATTTTCTATAGCCACATTAAAAAAAAATAAAAAGAAATAGATAAAATTAATTCTATTAATGTATTTTATTTCACCCTGTATATCCAAAACATTTCAATGTGTAAACATGATTGAGATATTCTTTTTTTTTTTTTCACACGAAGTCTTCAGAATCCAGTGTGTTTCATACTTAAGGCACATCTCAATTCAGACTAGTTAGACTTAAGGCGCTCAATAGCCACATATACTATATTGGACAGTACAAATATAGATAGATAGTAAATTCTGTACAAGTATGAAGAAAGGATAAGGTAGACCTCAAACTGAGCCTTATAGGATAGCCGACAAAAGTGTATTCTGGAGAACAACATTCCTGTAAAGTGACGGGAATTTAAATGAGAGAGATAATTTGGAACCAGATGATAGAATAGTTCAAATCCATTGTAGGGGATTTTGTTTGTATAGCGTGTGTGTGAGATATATGTTGGAAGATGCCTAATGCATGTCTTGTGCATGAGCAATTGAATGACTATTGAATTTTTCAGTATATTAAGATGAGGCAAAATTAGAAAAATTCTGGAAGAATCCAAAAAAACCTTGCGAATCTTCTAAAGAGTTGTACTTAGGGAATATTGGTGTCCAGTATTGACAGTATGAGTGAGATGATCAAATATGTTGAGATCTGAGAGAGTTTTTAGATTTGACCACTGTTGGTGACTTTTAAAAAATACTTTATTTATATATAACTTACAGAGAAGTGCTCAAATCTTATGGTTAGAACTCCGTGAAAATTTTCACATAAATATACCCAGGTAACTTCTACCTCAATCAAGATATATAACAGTTTCTGCCCTGGAAAAGGTACCTTGTTCCCTCTCCTGTTAATTCCTCTTTACAGAAATATAACTTCTGACCTCTGTCACCATGAATAAGTTTAGCTTATTTTTCAACTTACTTATAGCATATTTGTCCTTCTTTCCAAGGGTAGTGATAATTGATTCTAATATTTTTTTCTATCCTTGTTTGGCATTGTTGTGTGAATTTGAAGGTAAATCAGATGATAGGTAGTTGGTACTATGGCCCGTCTGATTTTTTTTTCCTCAGTGTGGTTTTTGTCAATATCTAGTAACCCTTCAGAGGTTAGCTTTATGACTAGAACATTTATTTAGAATGTGGAGAGTCATTACAGTATTCTCTAGGCACATAGCCAAGAAGTAGGTAGAGGAGGTCTTGGATTACCTCCTTTTATAGATGCCTTTTGGAACCTCTTTAATAGTAGTTTCTAGGCATTATGTAAGTTAGCTTTCAGGCATTTCAGGTTACTTAATAAGGTGTTTGAGTATATCTGATTGTGATTGTAGGAGTAGGAATAAATTGGTGTACTTCACTCTCACCCAGAAAGATTTTGACATTTATTGGTGAGTAAAGGACTAGCATGTTACCTTAAGGGTAGTTGCACAAAAGTTTGAATAGTTAAAAATCCATGAAGGGCACTTTATAAACTGACAATTGAAACGGAATTATTGATCATGATTTTCACTTCTAGTGCTTGGATCAGTTTTATTTTTCAAATGAAATTAATGGTTACAGCATTGTTTTTCATAAATATTGAGCAGCAGAAGCCTTGGTGTAGTGTATGTAACAATTGGTGCTTTTAGGAGAAGGATTTTTTTTTTTTTCCCGGAAATATGTATTGCTTACAATAAAGTTGTAAAAAATACTTAACAATGAAAATATGTGTCTTCACATTCTAGAATGCCTAGTTTTGAGGAATAGATGTTTTGTAAATTATGCAGAAATGGACATGAAAATGCTTTCTCAGTAACATTTAGATTATGAATGCCTTTGAGTTTAGGAATAAAAATATATAAAGAAGTTTTTTTTTTGAATTTGTAGTAAGTTTGCTTAATATCCTCTTGCTCCAAGAATTTTAATAGTTGTCTTGAAGAAATAAAACTTTATTTGTCAACTTATGTAGATTTTGTATTTGTCAAGTATAGAAATCTAAAGCAAAATAAGTTAGATTAGACATTGAAAAAGTATGTTTATTATCTACAAAGTATTAAGACTTAATACTTTTTTGGGGGCTACATTTCAAAAATAAATCAAAATGTTATTAACAGCTGACTTCTGTGTGTAGAAAAAACACACTTAAGGGTACATTTCGTGTTTTTTGACAAAAATGAATGTTATAGCTGAATTTAGTTTTGAGAGATTTGTATTCATAAAAACCTTTTTATGTGGTCATGTTTTCTCTAATCTTTGCTAGTTTTAATTGGGTTAGTTATTATACAAAATTCACTTAGCATCTCACTGGGAGTAAGAATGCAGACATACAAAACAAAGGATATGGTTACTGCTCCAAAGATCTCATGATCAGAGAGACACATTGAAGAGCAGTTAATCATGAAACATTTAAATCGCCGAGCTGACATAAAATACTATGAATAGTATACAATAAGGCTTGATTAATTAATAAAGCTTCTTGGCAAAATAAATTTTTATCTAAATTTTGAAAAAATGCTATGTATAGATTGGTGAGGAGAGAAGGGAATATCACTTAGGGGGAAAGCCATGTTAAAAAAGCAGAGAGATGGGAATTGGAGAGTGCAAGCATTTTCTTTGCTCTGAGAAGAGTCTATTTTAAATGAATTTAATGAAAAATAAAGTTGATAAGGTTGTGGCCTGAGCTGAGGGAATCTAAAGAAATTTGGGTTAGAAATTAGAAATAAGGAGGTTCTACTGAAGCCAGTGAATAGAAATACATGAAAAATGAGAAAGGTTAACTGCTAGATATAACATGATTGGAGAAATGATTGAAGTTAGACAGGCCAGGTAGAGGTTATTATTGTGGGGGTAGGATGAGGGTATATTAAGCATAAGGGTGGGTAGTTTTAAAGTCAAACACATGCCTCCTAAGTTTGTAGTGCAAAGTTAAAATAAGGATGGAACAATTTTATTATTATTTATTGAAAATAAATTTACTTGGACACAGTTTGCGAGTAAGTTATTAACACTAATTGAGGTACATCTGCCTTGTTTTATAAAAAACCAATGAGTTTTTTTTAAGTTTGATTTGAAAACTAAGTCAAACTCAAGAAAATTGTACTATAGTAGATTTTCTGAATTGCTAGTACTTTTAAACAAATACATATTCGAGATGAATAGTAAGAAGAACTTGTAATTGTAAGGCAATATTTTGAGTTATAATAGTACATTTCAGCCACGCTTTAAGAGACATTCTAATTGGTATAATAGTGGGAAAACAAGAGGTAATAAAAATTAACAATCTGGACTACCAATATTGAAATTCATTTTAAAGTAGATAACTTGTTTTAAAATTTAAGAACAGTTGAGAACACATGACTTTTATAGGGGGAAAAAATCTCTAATATGTAGTTTCCTCTGGGCAGTAGTATTTTTTGATATTTTTGATGTAGGATACTTGTTTTTAACTGTAGTTTTAAAAAGAATTCTTAACTAATAATTCTTAAAATAGAAGAGTTAAAAAATGAAAAAGTTATAGAGGTAGTATATTTTAAAGAATCTTTATCATTTTTAGAGTTAGTAAATAGAACAGTTTGACAGTTAATAGAATCTTGGAAGTTTAAGATAGTATATTAGTCTTTTATAAGTTTACATTTTAACCATTCTCACAATTAATAATAGATTTAACTTCAGATAGTAAAGAAGTTTCTGGCAACATGGTAAAATAGAGAGGTACATTTGACTCCAAGTTACCTGTTGAAGAAGATCAGCTAAGGCAAATGAGAATAGGTTGTCCCCTACTATCACTGAGAAAGTACATTTCATCCACAGCTCTGAAATTTGGTGTTTCTCTATAGATATTACGGGTGAAAAGTGATGACAGCCGACCTATCTACTGTTCCCTGATTATCCTGTTGACCTAAGATGGTAATAGGAAGCTTGTTTGAAAGCCCTGTCCTGAACCTCTTTTCTTAAAGTTTCCTGTTTATACCTGTTCTACAGACTTCTTGGAAATAGGCCCATTCTCACCTGTGTATGCTGCCATGGGTCTCTGCAAGCTGAAAAGCAATGAAAACTCACTACATGCATGAGGAGAGGGAACAATTTGAAAGGGATGGGGACTAGAAAACAAGTTGACTGTTCCGTATACACTGATCGTACTGAAACAGCTCTTGGCAGTCATAAAGGAAAGAAGTGGAGAAGATAGAGCTAACTCTCATTGACTGTGGTGTAACCAAAAGTCTCATGCTGTGTTAGTGAATGTCTTAATGGTAGCAATACCATTAACAGTAATGTAAATGATTCTAAATAGAGGTCCTGTACTGTGGTATTGCTTGCCCAACCTACTCCTTCCTGGTTCATCTTATTTTCCAAGCCCTATTCACCAACTTTGATGTCAAATTTGATACTTGATACTTTTTCTTTAACTGGAATTGATTTACCCTCTCCCCTTTTCCAAACAGGATTAAAAAATTCTTGCCATGTGGTTTTAGAACTTTTATCTAAGTCAAAATGATAGAAATATTGAAAATAAAAGAATGGCCAAAACAATATTAAAACTTTTAAGTTTCATCAACATCAAGCATAGGATAAAACCTTTCTAGGCCAAAACTTTTGAGTGAAAAAGTTTTTTTAATTAATAATAAATTAAGACTACTAAACAACATCAGGCTTGAACTTTTGTATGATAAACAAATAGCATTGAAACATGAAGTGGAGTTTCATGTTGGTAACACCAGTCTTTTTAGGAGACTAAAGTTCACCTCTCAGAATTTGATTAAGTAAACCAAAATTAAAGCTATAAAGATTTGAATAGCAGTATCCTTTATTTAATAGATGTATGTCAATTTTATTTCTAATAGGAATACACATTCTTTTCAAGTTCCTGTGATTTTTTTTTTTAAATTGTATCTTGGGCTTCAATGATAATTTGAAATTTTAAACAAGAGAAATCATATAGGCCAATATTTTTTGACTACAGTATAGTAAAACTAGTTGTTAAAGCCAAGATGATTATAACTACTTGGGTGACTAAACTTTGTGTCCTACTGGAACTGGAGCTTAAACTTCATACTATTTAGAAATGAACAACAATGAGGACATGAGATATCGAAATTGATGAGACGAATATTCATTTAAATATGGTGCATTAAATAACCATTTACTTTGTTTGCTATCAGATCCCTATTGGAGGTTTAAAAAAAAACAGATTAGGCCATCAAGGTAAAGAAAACCGGAAAGTTGATCACAGAAGTAAAATTTTAGAAACCGGAAAGCAACAAGTGGTAACTAACTTTGTAGATCCGAGAAAACAATTTTCTGCTGTTAGTGGGGAAGGCCTAGAGTTGGTGCTATATAGTGTTGGGATGCTTCAGGAATTGGTGGCTGCAGGTCACTTGAAAGAATTGTCTAAAATTCTATAACAAGCAACACCTGGTGCCAGGAAAGGATCTCTTACCTTCAAGTTTCTTCTCTGATATTTGAAGAGAGGATCTCTGTTCTTGAGAACACTAGGCACAGATCAGGTTAAGGGTGTCATACTGCAAACCAGAGAATTGAATATAAACTATATGTGAACTGGGAATCATCGTTAGTTTTCTTTCTCCTCCTCGTGCTGAGAATACTGGATGTCAGGCTCCTAATCTCAGAATATGAGATTGAAAAATTCATCCTGTTATTGGAAGAAAGACCAACAGTCAATAACAGATGGGAATCCACCAGGGAAATGGCCCAGACCGATCATCCTCTAGTGACACCTATTAACATAAATTCTAGACAACTTTTAAGTGTTTCATTTTAAAACATGAGATTGAGGATCATTAAACATTTGAGGATAACCCCTATATAAAAGAATAAGGAAATAGAACCAGTTCAAGAAGAAGAAAATTCAGTTTTTGGTATCTTTGGAAGTAAGGGGATAATTGTACCTTTGAAACAAGAAAGGATGCTATGAAAAAAAAAACAATCAGAAAATGAATTCCTGAACATTTAAAATACAAAATAGGATCAGAAATAAAGAATATGAAATACTTAACAGAAGAATTAGAATTTTAGAATATTCTTGGAAGGTTGGAAGATAAAATTAATAAGATCTCACACAAAGCAGGAGAAAAAGATGTAGAATAAGAAAATTAGGATCTTGACAAGTTCAATATGTGAAAAATAAGAATTACAGAATGAGAGAAAATGGATAGAGAAAATTATTTAAGAATAATGGAACCAAAAACTTGAGTTTCCACATTAAAAGGGCTTGCAGAATGCTTGGCATAGTGGTTGAAGAAAAGAATCATGAAAGTACATTATGGTGAAATTTCAGACACCAGAAATGGAAGATCCTAAATGCTTTTAGATATGGCGCATAGAAAAGATTAGAAATCACTAACATTGGAAAGTAATCAATAATGGACTAGTGGCTTACAATCCTGAAGGAAAGTTATTTTCAAACTAGTTCTGACTCTTGTAAATTGAGGGAGTAGGCTAAAATTTTGAAACATATGAGGTCTCTAGAATATTCTATCTTGGGAAGTTGCTGGAAGATGTGGGTTCCATCATGATGAATGGTAAATCAAAAAGGTTCAGGATCCAGTACAGGAGAGAAGTGGAGAGAATACCTACAGTGATGGTGAAGGGACATCCAAGGAAGGTGGTGGTGCAAGCAGGTCTAAGAATCAATTCAGATTGGGACAGAACATAGGGATCCAGATGGTATGTCTTTAGAAACACACATACATAATGGGATTTCTGTGAGTATTCATAGAGATATTTATCTAGTTTTCCTGTGACATTTTTACCTGGTTTTGGTATGACGGTATTATTGGCCTTGTAAAAGGAGAAAATGTACCCTCTCTTTTTTTTTTTTGAAAGAGTTTGAGAAGGGTTTGTGTCAATTCTCTAAACATTTGGTTTAAAGGTAGATTTAACAGAAACCATCTGGTCCTGGGCTTCCTTCTGGGAAGTTTTTTCATTACTCCCTCGATCTCTTTACTTGTGATAGGTGTATTCAGATTTTCTGTGTCTTCATGATCACTTTTGGTAGTTTGTTTTTTTCTAGGACTTTGTCCATTTCATCTAGGTTATTGCCTTACTGTGTTCCTAGTGTTCCCTTATAATCCTTATTTCTTGTTGTAAGATCAGTAGTAATTATCTTTTTTTCATTCCTGATTGTAATAATTTGTCTTTTTTTGTGTCTCAGCCTAGCTGAAGGTTTTTCAATTTTGTTGCTGTTTTTAAAGACCCAATTTTTGGTTTCATTGGATATTCTCTGTTATTTTTTAAATTCTCTTTCATTTATTTCTGTTCTATTCTTTTAATATTTCCTTCTTCTGCTTTGGATTTAGTTAGCGCTTTCTGGTCTCAAGGTAGAATGTTAGGTTACTGATTTGAGATTTTTTTTTAAATGTAGGCATTTATAGCTATAAGTTTCCTTTTAAACACTGCTTGCACTTCATCCTATAAGTTTTAGTTTATTATGATTTTGGTTTTATCTCAAGTATTTTATCATTTCCCATGTGAATTTTTTCTTCGACTTGTTATTTAGGAGTTTGTTGCTTATCTTCCACATATTTGTTAATTTCCCAGATTTCCTTCTCATTTATTTCTAGTTTAATTCCATTGTGTTTGGAGAACATAATTTGTATGATTTAATTTCTTTTAAATTTATTGAGCCTTGTTTTATGGCCCAGCATGTGGTTTATACAGGAGAATGTGCACTGGAGAAGAAAGTGTATTCTGCTTTTGAGTGGAATTTTCTGTAGATGTCTGTTAAGTCTAGTTCAAGGTCTTCTACTTCCTTGTTGGTCTTCTGTCTGGTTTTATCTGTTATTGAAAGTGAAGTATAAAATTCTTCAACAATTTTTGTGTGTGTTTTTGATTTCTTTTTGTCAGTTCTGTAATTTTTTCTTCATAAAGTCTGTTGTTAGGGTTATATATGTTTATAATTCAAGTATAATTTCTGATTGATTGGCCCTTTATTGTAAAATGTCCTTTTCTGTTTCCAGTAACAATTTTTTTTTAAATGTCTGTTGTATTTGATACAGGTATAGCCACTCCAGTTTTTTTTATTTTGGTTATTATTTGTATGGCATATATCTTTTCCCATCCTTTTACTTTCAGTTTATTTAATCCAAAGTGTCTTTGAATCTAAAGTGTGCCTCTTATAGACAGCATATAGTTGGATTCTCTTTTTTTTTTTTTTACACCCATTCTGCTAGTCTCTGTTTTTTGCCTGGAATGCCTGGTTAATTTGTATTTAATGTAATTACTGATAAGTTAGGATTTATGTCTGTCCTTTGCTATTTGTTTTCTGTATGTCTTAAAATTTTTTCTGTTGTATTCCCTCTATTTCTCTACTGTTGCCTTTCTTGGTGCTGAATAGATTATTTTCTAGTACCATTTAAATCTCTTGTTGATTTTTTTACAATATATATTTTTCATTTCATAGTGGTTGCCTTGGGAATTACAATTAATTTTATTTCTAATACAGATTAATATCAACATAATTTTAATAACATACAAAAATTTTGCTCCTGTATAACTATTCCTTCCCCTTCCTTTGAGCTGTTATTGTCTTGAAAATTACGTCTTTATATATATATATTTTTTTCAATGAAATAGGGGTAAAAAAATCACAAATTTAAAAATATACTATCTTTTACATTTATTTAGTTACCTGTATTTTTTCAGGTGTTTTTGAGTTATATAGTGTTCTTTCATTTCAGTGCGAAGGACACCCTTTTTTCTTGTACATCAGGTCTGCTGACAAACAATTCTCTTATTTTTGGTTTATCTGTTAATGTCTTAATTTTGCCTTTGTTTTTGAAAAATAGTTATAGACTCTTGGTTGACAGTCTTATTTTTTCAATACATTGTCTTCCCATTGCTTTCTGGTTGCTGTGGTTTCTGATGAGAAATTAATTTTATTGAGTATATCTACATATGAAAAGTCACTTATCTCTTGGCTTTTTTCAGGTTTCTCTTTGTTTATTGACAGTTTGATTTTAATGTGTCTAGACGTAAGTCTCTGAGTTTATTCTATTTGTAGTTCCTGGAGTTATTTTGGTGTTTAATGGTTTTTATTAAATTGGGGGGAATTTTCAGTCTTTTTTCAAATATTCTTTCTACCTGTCTCATCTCTTCTAGGACTCCCATTATGTGTATGTTAGTATGGTTAATGGTGTCTCTCAGGTTTCTTAGACTTTTTTTCCATCTCTTCTTCTTTCTGATCCTTAGAGTGAATGATCTCAACTGACATATCTTTAGATTCTCTGACTCTTTCTCTTGGCTGCTCAAATCTGCTGCTAAAACCTAGTGAATTTTTCATTTTAGTTATCGTACTTTTCAATTCCAGAATTTGTTTTGTTCTTTTTCATTTCTCTTTACCGATATTTTCTATTTATAAGATATCTCACACTTTTTTTTAGTTCTTTAGACATGGGTTTTCTTTAGTTCTTTAGACATGGGTTTGTTTTCTTTAGTTGCTTGAATATGTTTAAAATAGCTGATTTAAAAATTTTGTCCGGTGAGTTCAATGTCTGGATTTCCTCAGGGACAGTTTCTGTTGACAACTTTGTGTGTGTGTGTCATACTTTTTTTTAAATGTCATATTTTGTTAAAAATTATACATTTAAAATAATGTGGCAGTTCTGATAATCAGATATTCTCCTCCCCCCAAGTTTTTGTTAGTTTTTGTTGTTTGTTTGTTTACTGGTTTTTCTAAGTTCTATAAAATTTGTGTTTTTTGTTATATGTGGCCCCCTCAGTTTCTCAGCTTAGTGGTGAGCTAACAATTGGACAGAGGTTTCCTTAAATGCCCGTAAGTCTCCCAGTTTTTGTTGAGAGGTTTTGTGTGTGTTGGGGCACAGCTTCAGCACTCAGCCAGGAAATTTGTAACTTTGCCTTACCCTTCACTTCCTGCTTGTGCAGAGCTTCCAGGTTAGCCAGAGGTAAGCGCTTAGGGCTTTCTCATGTCTTTCCTGAGCATGTGCAGAGCCCTGGGCATGTGCAGAGCCCTGTGTGTACAGCGACCATTTGGATCTTTTCTAAACTCCCAGTTTTTAAGTGTTTTGGTGAGCCTATTGTTTGTCTCATCTGTTATCTACTACCTTGATGGATATGAATATGAAACAATTACCTCTGAGTTTTTTGACAAACACTCTTGGGGAAAAAGACTTTATTTGTACTGGCTGAGTTCCAAGTCAGGCCAAGTTAAGATAGCTTTGGGAATGGAATCTTCTAGAAAATTGCTAAACATGTCAAATAATGACAGTCCTCTGGGATGGGGCATTGAAAGAGCTCCTACCCTCTTCTGCCCCCCTCAGGTAGCTGGCAGGCTGCTGGTTTTTGCTGGACTTGTGGAATGTTGGCTTTCAAAACTGTTGATCTGGGATGGGAGTATGAGAATAGAGCAAAATAATAAAATGCCACGAAGTTTTCTGGTCTTATTACCAAGATTCAGCCATCTTTCTTGAATAAACTCACCCCAGATTGCTGCAAACCTTTGGTTAATTTCTAAATAATAAAATGCCACGAAGTTTTCTGGTTTTATTACCAAGATTCAGCCATCTTTCTTGAGTAAACTCGCCCCAGATTGCTGCAAACCTTTGGTTAATTTCTAGAGGTTGGAAAATGTCTACTCTGACTATTTTTGTAGGTGTTCTTTTTGGTTTTATGGAGATGATTTTTGAATGTCCTTATGTTAATTTTTTTGCCGATGTTTTGCTGTTGAATTTTGAGAGTTCTTTTATATTTTAGATGTGAGTCTTTTGTTAAGTATGTGGTTTGCAAATATTTTTTTCAAATCTATCACTTATTTTTTAATTCTCTTAAGGGGTCTTTCACAGTATAAGATTTTCATTTATGAAGTCTAATTTATCAGATTTTTTTCTTTTATGCATTATGCTTTTAGTTATTTCAAAGAACTCTTTCTAGCTCTAGATCCTGATGATTTTTCGCTACTATGAAATTAATAGTTTTACATTTCACATTTAAGCCCATAATCTATTGTGAATTAATATTGGTATAGTGCATGAGATTAGGTTGGTATTTTTTTTTCCTCTATGTATATCCAGTTGCTCTGGCATCAGTTGTTGAAAAGACGTTTTTCTCCATCAAAGTGCTTTTGCACTTTTGTCAAAAAATCAGCTAGCCATCCTAATGTGGGGCTGTGCTATAATTTGGGAAAAATTACAGAAGGAATATAAAAGAGTTTAGTCATTTTATTACATAGGAGGCAGTCAGATCCACAATGAAAAATTAAGATAACACTATCACAGCATTGTTTAGAAATGGGAGGGTGGGAAAGTTAGGGAAAGGATGATGGCTAGTACTGTTTTTCAGAACAAGGTTCATTAACTTTTAAATATGCATTTGTAAAGTTTAAAAACAAAATACTATAATGCCAGGGCCTTACTTAGGAGAAGCTTTACAGCCTTAAATGTCTATATTTTTAGTTTTGAAACGTTTTTACTATGGAAAAAATACTCAGGATAATACATGGAAAAAAACATACAATATCAGTAATCCAAAAGTGCATACCTGCTTAATCACCCCCTAATCGAGAATTAAAACATTGCCAGATCCTCTTGTCTGCCCCCTTCCAGTCAGACCTCTCCCTCTGTCCTTAGGAGACTACCATCCTTCCTTTTATGGTGGTCCTTTTTTGCTTTATATTTTTACCATTTAAAAATATGTTTTTTGAACTATGTATTTTTTCCCATTAATGAGATTTATATATAAATGGATGCTGATTTCCAACATCATTTATGGGGTTGATCTCTGTTGTATATAACTGTAGTTCATTTATTATCATTGCTCTACAGTGTGTTATTCGAATGTTCCACTATTTACTCATTTTAGTATTGATGGAGATTTGAGTTGTTTACAACACTTCTAGGCTTTTATGAATAATGCTGCTATGCATTTCCTTGTACCTGTCTCCTAGTGTGCACATGCACACATTTATATTTAGTAAATACCTAGGAATTTAATAGCTCGATTTTAGAGTGTGTTTATGTTCAATTTCAGAAGATAATTCAAAAGTTCTTTCCAAACCATGTTCCTTTTACATTTCATCTTCAACACTTTGTATTGCTATTTTGTGTATATTTGAAAAGAATGTATATTCTGCATTTTTTGGGGTGCAATATTTATATGTATCTGTTAAGTCATTTTTGCTAATTGTGTTGTTCAAAACTTCTGTGTCCCCACCAATTTAATTTCTGCATGTTGGTTTAATTAGAGAGATTTATTAAAATTTTCTGCCGCTGTTATAAATTGGAATCCATGTTATCTTGGCATACAAATTTAGAATTGTTTTATGTTTCTGATAAGTTGAATCTTTTATCATTATTGTTTCTCATTATCTTTAATGTCTGCCTTGATTGATAATAACATAGCAGCTTTATAGCTAGTGTTTGGTTTATTTTTCTCCCCTAGACTTTTATTTAAAATTTTCTTGTGCTGTATGTTTTAGAAAATCTTTTATTTCTATATACTGATAGTGATCAATGTGAAAAAACAAAATTATGAAAGCAATTTCATTTACAAAAGCATCAAAAAATAAAACCACTTGGGAATAAACTTACCCAAGGAGGCACACACTGATGGTGAACCCTAAAAGAAGGGAAACAAATGAGGTGAGCCCTCCAACAATTCCAGGTGATTTTCATGTGCTAATTTTATGTCCTGTAATTTTGCTGAAGTCATTCACTCGTTTTAACAATTGTTTAAAGAATCTAAAGAGTTTTCTACCTAAAGGATAATGCTATCTGCAAATATAATTTTACTTCTCCCTTTCCATTTTGGATGCCTTTTATTTCTTTTTCTTATTTCTTTTTCTGGCTAGTACTTCCAGTACTATGTTGTAGTATTAAGAGTAGGCATCCTTACCTTCTTTTGATCATAGAGAAAAAGTTTTTAATTTGTCATTATTGAGTGTGATGTGTTAATTGTAGGCTTTTCACATACGGCTTTGATGATGTTAAGGGAGTTTCCTTCGTTCTTATTGTGTGTTTCTACCATGAAATGGTGTTGAATTTTATAAAGTGCTCTTTCAGCATCAATTGAGATGATTGTGTTTCTGACCTTCATTCCCTTAATGTGGTGTGTATTACATTGACTTTTATTTGTTGAACCATCCTTGCATTCCAGGAATAAATCCAGCTTAGTTATTTTGTATAATTCTTTTAACGTGCTTTTGAATTTGGTTTGCTAGTATTTTGAGGATTTTTATTCAATATTTATCAGAGATATTGGTATATAGTTTTTTTTCCTTGTGTGTCCCAGCTCTCGCCTAAACAATATCTCAATTATATTACACTTTTTAGGTATTATAGATTTTAAAAGTACTTCCTATCAAACTTCATTATATAATCCCCTTTTATAGAAAATATAGTGCTTTAAATGTCCTGGTTTGGCTCTTTGGGGGAATAAATTAAAAGTTTCATTTTCCAAACTATGAATATGAACGCAGCAAGATAAAAAATTAAACAGCTAAAGTCAAAGTTAGCTATGGTGTGCAGTGATGAGGGCGTGTGTATGCTTTTTTTTAAAAATTGTTATAAAATATACATATAATAAAGTTTATCATTGTAAGCATTTTAAAGTGTACAGTTCAGTGTCATTGTGCATTCACATTGTTGTGCTAACATATATATCCTTTTTATTGGTCTGCTAGGGCTCCTATAACAAAATACCACAGATTGGGTGGCTTAAACAATAGAAATTTATTTTCTCTCCATTCCGGAGGCTAGAAATCCGAGATTATGGTGTTAGCTTTGGTTTCTCCGGAGGCTTCTCTTCTTGCAGATAGCTCTCATCTGTCTGTGTCCTCACACAGTCTTTCCTCTGTGCATGCATGCCTGATATCTTTTCCTTTTTTTTTAATTTATTTTTTTAACTAAAAAAATGATTTAATTTTTTCCCCCTGTCTACCTCCCTCTTCCTCCTCCCTTTTACCCCCTGGTTACCACTAGTCCATTTTCCATGTCCATGAGTCTCTGTTTGTTTGTCCTGTTCATTTGTTGCTTTTAGGTTTGTATCTTACATATAAGTGATATCTTGTGATTTTCAACTTTTTCTGTCTAGTTTATTTCGCTTAGTATGATTATTTCAAGGTCCATCCATGTTGTCGTAAATGGCAGTATTTCATCTCTACTTATGGCTGAGTAATAGTCCATTGTATATATGTATCACTGTTTCTTTAGCCAGTCATCCGAATTAAATTACAGATTTAATGCAATCCCCATCAAAATCCCAACAGCATTTTTTGAAGAAATAGAACAAAAAAATCATCAGATTTGTAGGATACTTCGGTTGCTTCCATGTCCTGGCCACTATGAATAATGCTGCTATGAACATCAGTGTGCAGATATCTTTTTGGATATGAGTTTTCAAGTCGGGGGTAAATACCCAGTAGAGGGATTGCTGGATCATATGGTAGATCAATTCTTAGTTTTTTGAAGAACCTCCATACTGTTTTCTGTAGTGGCTGTACCAATTTGCAGTCCTACCAGCTGTGTATGAGGGTTCTTATTTCTCCTCATCCTTTCCAGCATTTGTTATTACTTGTCCTGTTGATTATAGCTATTCTAACAGGTGTGAGATGGTATCTCATTGTGGTTTTGATTTGCATTTCCCTAATAGCTAGTGATGTTGAGCATCTTTTCATATATTTGTTGGCCATTTTATGTCCCCTGGGGAGAAGTGTCTGTTCAGGTCCTCTGCCCATTTTTGATTGGATCATTTCTTTTGTTGTTATTGAGTTGTATGAGTTCTTTGTATATTTTGGATATATTAGGCCCTTATTGGAGGTGTTGCTTGCAAATATATTTTCCCATTCAGATGGCTGTCTCTTTACCTTGTTGATGATTTCTTTTGCTGAGCAGAAGTTTTTTTTAATGTAGTTCCATTCATTTTAGCTTTTACTTCTCCTGCTTTTAAGGTCAAATTCATAAAATCCTCTTTAAGTCTAAGGTCCTTGAGTTTAGTTCCTATATTTTCTTCTATGCATTTTATTGTTTCAGGTCTTATATTCAGGTCCTTAATCCATTTTGAGTTAATTTTAATGTGTGGTGATAGACAACAGTTTAGTTTCATTCTTTTGCAGGTGGCTTTCCAGTTTTCCTAGCACCATTTATTGAAGAGGCTTTCATTTTTCCACTGTATATTTTTGGCATTTTTGTCGAAAATTATTTGCCCATATAAATATGGATTTATTTCTGAACTCTCAATTCTGTTCCACTGGTCTGTGTGTCGTTTTGCTGCCAATACCATGCCATTTTGATTACTGTTGCTTTGTAGTATAATTCGAAGTTGGGGCAGAGTGGTGCCGCCAGCCTCATTCTTTTTTCTCAGGATGACTTTGGCAGTTCAGGGTCTTTTGTGCTTTCATACAGATCTGATGGGGTTTTTTTGTTTGTTTGTTTTTTGGTTCTATTTCTTCAAAAAATGCCATTGGCATTTTGATGGGGATTGCATTAAATCTGTAATAAGGTCATTTTTAACTATGTTGATTCTTCCAATCCAAGAACATGGAATCTTTCCATTTCTTTATATCTTCTTTGATTTCATTTAATAGGGTCTTGTAGTTTTCATCATATAGGTCCTTCACAAATTTATTCCTAGGTATTTTATTCTTTTTGTTGCAAGTGAAAAAGGAATTATTTTTTCCACTTCTTTTTCTGACACTTTATTATTAGAGTATAGGAATGCTGTGGATTTTTGAATGTTGATTTTGTATCCAGAGACTTTACTGTATTAGCTTATTGTTTCTAGTAGTGTTTTTGTGGATTCTTCAGGGTTTTCTATGTAGAGAGTCATGTCAGCCACAAATAGTGACAGTTTGACTTATTCATTTCCTATTTGGATGCCTTCAATATCTTTCTCTTGCATGATTGCACTCTCTAAGACCTCCAGTGTTGTACTGAATAACAGTGGTGATAGTGGACAGCCTTGCCTTGTTCCTGATCTTAGAGGGAAGGTTTTTAGTTTTTCAGCATTAAGTATAATGTTGGTTGAGGGCTTGTCATATATGGCCTTTATTATATTAAGATATTTTCCTTCCATACCGATTTTGTTAATATTTTGATCATAAATGGGTGCTGTATCTTGTTGAAGGCTTTTTCTGCATCTATTGATATGATCATATGATTCTTATTTTTTAATTTGTTTATGTGGTATATCACATTAATCGATTTGCATATGTTAAACCACCCCTGTGCCTCTGGAATGAAGACCACTTGATTGTAGTATATAATCTTATTAATATGTTGCTGAATTTGTTTGCTAGTCTCTTATTTATGAGTTTTACATCTGTGTTCATGAGAGATGTTGGTCTGTAGTTTATTTTTTTGCATTATTTTACCAAGTTTTGGTATCAGGGTGATACTGGCCTCATAAAATGAGTTGGGAGTATTGTCTCCTCTTTGATATTTTGGAAGAATTTGAAGAGAATAGGTATTAAATCTTTGAATGTTTGGTAGAATTCACTGGTGAAGCCATCTGGTCCTGGACTTGTACTTTTTGATAGGTTTTTGATGATTATTTCAGTTTCCATACTACTGATTGGTCTATTTAGATTTTCCAGTTCCTCTTGATTCAGTCTAGGAAGTTTGTATTTTTCAAAGTACTGGTCCATTTCTTCTAGGTTATTAAATTTAGTGTTATATATACTTTTTCATAGTATTCTTATATGATCCTTTGTATTTCTGTGACGTCAGTCATAATTTCCACTCTTTCATCCCTGATTTTGTTTATTTGTGTCCTTTCTCTTTTTCCTTTAGTGAGTCTAGCTTGGGATTTGTCAATTTTATTAACCTTCTCAAAGAACCAGTTCTTTGTTGCATTTATTTTTTCTATTTTTTTTCAATATCATTTATTTCTGCTCTAATTTTAATTATTTCTTTCCTTCTGCTGACTTTAGGCTTTATTTGTTCTTCCTTTTCTAGTTTTATAAGATGAAGCATTAGGTTGTTTGTTTAGGCTCATTCTTGTTTTTTGGAGGTAGGCCTGTATTCCAAAAGTTTTGATATGTTGTTCTGTTATTATCATTCGTTTCTATGTATTTCTTGATCTCTGTTTTTATTTCTTCTCTGACCCAGTTATTCTTCAGTAGTATTTTGTTTAATTTCCATGTATTTGTGGTTCTTTCTGCTTTCTTTTTACAGTTGATCTCTAGTTTCAAAGCATGATGATCAGAGAATATGGTTGGTATGATTTCAACCCTCTTACATTTGTTGAGGCTATCTCTATGTCCCAGTATGTGATAGATCCTTGAGAATGTTCTATTGGCACTAGAGAAGAATGTATAAATAGCTGTTTTGAGATGAAAGGCTCTGTAAATGTTATGTTCAGTTGGTCTAATGTATCATTTAGGATGTTATTTCCTTATTGATTTTGTTTGGATGATCTGTCCATATCTGACAGTGGGGTATTTAGGTCCCCTACTAAGATAGTATTATGGTCTATTTCTCCCTTTAGTTCTATTCTGGTGTCTCTTCTTATAAAGACACCAGTCATATTGGATTAGGGCCCACCCTCATGACTTCATTTAACCTCACTTACCTCCTTAAAGGGCCTTTCTCCAAATATATTCACATTGGGTTTTAGGGTTTCAATTCAGTCTATAACATCTTTTATATAGTGCTTCTACATATCTCCTAGAGAACCTGCCATCAGTATTTTAGTTTTCTGTGGCTCTTCTAACAAATTAACAAATGAGATGGCTTAAAACAACAGAAACTTATTTTCTCATAGTTCTGGAAGCTAGAAGTCTGAAATCATTATCGCTGGACAAAAAGCAAGGTGTCAACAGGGTAGTTTTCCCTCTGGAGGTACTAAGGGAGAATCTTTACAATTCTGGTGGCTACTGGCATTCTGGCTATGGCTGCAATCTTTAAGGCCAGTGTTTTGAAATCTCTCTCTGCTCTCTGTGGAGTCAAATTTCCTCATCTCCCTCTTTATAGGGATATATGTGATTGTATTTAGGGTCCATCCAGGTATTCCAGGATAATCTCCCCCAAGATCTCTAATCACTTCTGCAAAGAACTTCTTTTGGGGGGGGGGTGTTGGGGGTGGGGAGGGTGTCACATAAGGTAACATTCAGAGGTTCCAGGGATTAGGATGTAGATATCTTTTGTGGGTCCATTTATCAGCCTGTCACACTTTTATTGCTCTCGCTTTGATTTATAGTTTAGTCTGTAATAGGTCCAGTATCCAGTTCTGGGTGGGTAAAGGTTGGTGGCAATGGGTGGCACAGAAAATATCCTCATCTCTTCTAGACATTACACAGAAAACTCTTAAGTCTGTGGGTCTCAGTATGTGGTCTTAGAAGCAGCATCAGTATCACTTTAAGAATTTATTAGAAATGCAAATGATAAGGCTGCACTCTTAAACATAGCTAATCAGGAACTTCGATTGTGGGGAGACTTGCAGTCTGTATAACTAGCCTGTATACTTCTGGTGCATGCTAAAGCTTGAGAACCACTTTTCTAGATTATGGACATTATTAGTATTGAAATCATATTTGTCTTGTCCAACTCTTTTTCTGCTTAAGGCTAATGCTTACATTAGTTTAGGATTTATATTCCACAAACTTTGTTTTCTGTAGGGATACAAACATTTAGTACCAAAATCTTGGTACTGGTGGTAATCAGTGAAATTAATTCACCCAGTAAAAGGTTTTACTTGGCTGATTTTTGTCAGTTATATTTTTACTTAGGTGAGGTTATTTCATAAATTAACATTATTGGATCCAGAAGTGATGTGATTTTTTTCCCCTCAGGTCTTCGAAATGTGAATTCAACTTATTAGTCTGAATTTTACTTGTTTTTCTTCTATATTCCTTTGTACATTTTGAGATACAACACAAAATTTCTGCGGTCTTTTAGCCTACATTTTATGCTTTTACAATACACCGACCAGTGAAAGTGTTAAAATGAGATCAATGAATTCTTGTCTTCACTGTCATTCAGAAAATACACAAGTAAACAGATAGGGTTGGTGTAGATCTATCACTAGTTGCTATAGCAACTGGGAAACACAGCTTTACATAGCTGAAGAAATTAAAGAAGAAATATCGGAGTGATAGGTAAATATTGAAAAGCTGGTAAAAATGTATTAGCAAAGAGAGGGCGAGAAGGTGAGTGTAATTCACTATGTGAAAAGGCATGAAAGCTGAGAGCATGGGGACTGTTTTAGGAGTTGAAAGTTTGTATACTAGAAATATGGAGTGAATGGGGGAGTAAAGATTAGGGATAGATAGATAAGGCCGACATCATTAATGAGTACTATTTAAGGATTTGAAGCATAGATGCTACATCTTCAAGATAGCTATTGCCAAATGATTACTTATATAGTTCTGCGAAGGATGAATTTGGGATGATACTGAGTCAAATAGAACAGTTACGGTAATCTACATAACAATGGCAAATAGGTATGGTGCCATTTTTTGTGAATAAGAATTCAGAAGAGTAACGAGCCATTTTCGTGTAGGGGCAGGAGATATATAGAGTTCAGGGTAGGACATCCTGAGTTTTCAGAATTTATGAAATGTGACAAAATTAGGGATAGGTAGATTTTTGAAAAGTAAATTTTCAGTGGAGTGTTGGGATAGAGATTATATTATACTATATTGAAGATTAAATTGAGGAAATAAGAGGATCAATGTATGCTATTCTTTGGAATGTTCCCTGACATTTAGCAAGTACTTAATTAGTGTTATCCATTACTATGGCTACTATTAATTAGTATGTACTTTTGTGCCATCTCATTCTATATTATTTTCCTTCAGCTTTTTTTTTTTTTTTTGAGGGGGGTAGGGTATGTACCTAATAGTAATAGATGAACATTGATCTATAGAAGTGTATGTTTTATGAACAAATGCTGCTTTTGATTATAGCTATTACCATACTATTAGGATTAACGAAAACAAGTTTTGTAAATTTTTTTGAAGAGAACTAAAATACTTAAGTTTCTCATTTGAATAGATTATCATTCCTCAAAAAAAAAAATGGTACTAAGCAAGTTTTCTGAAGGTTAAAATGGTCATGTTTTACTTGAACACTTTTTTGGGTAGATTTTCTATCAAGAAAAAATTTTGATTTGCAGTTTTTAATTGAAAAGCATAGTGTGTCATCGATGTACTTATACCTGAAGCAAAAAACTGAATTATGGTTTTACCTGTGTTTCAGGTTTGATTTAATTTCGAATGAGATTGTTCTTGCAGCAAGATGTTAATAAGACAAAATCTAGGTAAGTAGAAGACTACTTTGTTAAATGTTACATACCAAGTAGGAATAATATAAAAACTTGTGTTTTAAAAATGTGCCTTCATGTCCAGAATTGAGTTTTTAAATAAAATTTCGAAATACAAAGAATCAACTTTTTGATGTATTTGGTCCGGTTGATTTGGTGGGATTAATGATACAGTCATCAAACTGGGGAACTAAATTCTTACTTTTTCTTCTTTTATGTTGACTTTTATAACTTAGTTGTGTAGTTTCCAGTGACTATAAAGCATGTTAAAAAATTAAGTTGGTGTTTGCTTTAGCCACTCAGAAACCAGTTGCTTCACTGTTCTTTTTTAGTGGATTATAGTAGTTCAGTAGTCTTTGCTTTTGTGAATTTTACTTTCTTATTTCCATTAATGAAGCTCTTTCACAAACTAGTTAAATTATTCAAATAATAACTGTTATGTAATGTTCAGAATTATAAATGATTGTTTTGATATTTTTCTTTTGAGTATATCTACTGAATGATTTTTCTTATTTAGCATTTTGATTCACTTTAATTTTTTAAAACTGTTGACTTACAGAAAATTGAGTTGTGGTCATATACTTTTGGTCTGGTATGTGAAAGAATGATTTTTGGTATTAAACTGTTGAAATGGTAAAGATACCTTCACTGTCTATTGGTAAGTGAACATGGTTTCAGGATATAAACAGATTAAGAAGAATACTTTGATAAAAATTGCAGTTAACTCAGTCTTTCTCTAGTCTCATCAGTTGTCTCAGCTGCCAGAGGCTTACTGATCTCTAAGTTAAAAGTAATAACTAGAATGCGAGGTGTTGTAGTTGAGTAATGTGCCGTTAAATATTGTATTCTCAATAAGTGGTTTAGGCGTAATTTGAGCAAATTTTCCCTTTTACTGCTATTATGTAATAATAATAGTAGTGATAATTTGGTTATCTATATTGTGTTATGTGTTCCTTGTGCCTTATTAATCTTTATAATACCACCTATAAGGTAGGTAATACTGTGTAGAAAATTTTTGTATTTTTGGTTTTTGGTTAGTAGTGAGCTATTTCTTTAAGAAGGGTACTTTTTATTTTCATAGCATTTATTATAAGGACTATTTGTCTATACAATTTCCTGAAGGAGAGAAGCAGCCAGACTTTTCTACTTAAGGTCTTATAGGGATTTTGTTTGTTAGTTGAATATACAGTGTCTATAAGAATATTGTATTCTGATTTCTTATATGTTAGATATTGCTCATTGGGTGACCGGTTTAACTTATTCTGACCTTATTCCACCACATTTTTTTCTATTATTAAGTTCAAATTTGTGTATGGCGAAATGTTGAAAATTTTAAGTATAGAGCTGATTGAGTTTTTACATATATGTTCACATTAGTAACCACCATGTTGATCAAGATGTAAAACGTTTTTATTGTTCTAGAAAGGTCCTCTTGCTCTTCCCTTTCCAGTCCAATAGCCTTTCTTTGAGATAAGCATCTTTCTGAATTCTATCAGCATAACTTAGTTTTGCCTTGAACTTTATTCTTATAGTTATATAATATGTACTTTTTTGTATCTTTTTTTACATTCAACATAGCATTTTTGAGTTTACTTAACATTGTCATATCAGTAGTTAATTATTTTTTAATGCCAAGTGATACTACATTGTATAAACACACTACAAAATTTTTATGCATTCTCTCTATAATTTTGTTTGAATATCTATATCAATATCGTATTCTCCAAGTCTCTGACTTCATTTGCCAAAGTTCTACACTGCTTTCTTTCCTCTAGTTGTCCCCTTCATTGTCCCCCATCCATCTGCACAATAAAATGTAAGTTCTATAAGGCATACATTGATTTCACTGTAGCTATTTCAGAATGCTTAGAATTACCTAAATAAACAAAATAAGATGTTATATATTCCTAGTTTTAGCCCTATATATATGTTACTACTCTTCTCCAACCTCTTGCCTCCCCAACTGCCAATGTCCATTCCTCCTGCTAGTCCACTTAACCTCCTGAAGTAGTTAGTCCATCTCAAGCATCATCTTGTCCTTTGAGTTAGACCTGGCCATACTGCAACAGTCTGTTTTCTTTACTAGACTGTGAGCTCTTTGAAGGTAGACACCGTCTATGTCTTATTTATCTTAGTAGCATAGTGCTAGAGTTCTATGTATTTAGTGAATGTTTGTTAAACGTTCAGTAATGAGCAGAGTTCTCAGACAAGTGAGGATTCAGAATGTTTGCTGGAACGGGATAGGCGCATTGGCACTTCAGTTGCTGTTAGGCTGTAGGAAGGAGCCAATGAGAACAATACCAAGGTAGCATTATAGGCATTTTGGGGGCGGGGGGGCGGGGAAACAAACAAACCTCAAGCCTTCTTTCAGTCCGGTTAGAATAAAATGGCTAATCATTGTTGATTTCAGTTACTCTTTCCAGGTGAAGGCATTAATCCATGTTATGGAAATTAGAATGTTCACTACTAATAGTATTCTTTTTGTGAGTTTGTACTAGTTATTTCTTTAAAGATTTTAAAAGAATGTGTTAACACTAATAAAAGCAGAACATTAGGAAGACTGGTCACATCAGTAAAAAATAAAGAAAACATTTCCTCATTTTCCTGAGGGTAAAAAACTTGGAGTGGAGGAAGAAATTGAAACATAGTCTAAAATTGTGATAACATTTTTGATTCTTATAGCTTAGGAAGCTTGCTGTTTGCTGACAGTATTTTTTTTTATTTGTTTTTTTTATCATTGTAGATCTGCAATACATAAAAACAATATATTTTCTTAAGAAATGAAACTTTAAAACAATTTAAAGCATTTTGCACTACTTTTCTTCTTCCATATTTGAAATTCGGCTAGTTGGGTTGGCTATCGTAGTCACCTGGGGGATTTTTATGCTTGGAGCTTGATTGCCTTCTAGCAATTCTAAAGCAAGAAGTTCTTCCCCACTGGGATCAATTTGTTGCCTTTCCTCTTTGCAGTGTCTCCCATAAGGGTTGAACACAGAGTTGGACATTGACCCCATCTTATGCTGTTCCTCTGTCTCCCTACAAGGATTTTCATAGTCACAGATTCTAATTGAATACAGAACCTCAATTATTTCTTTTATTTCATCTTGGGTATGAAGCGTATTTCATTTTCTGTTGATAAAATTTGATTCAGAGAAATTTAACCTTGTGATTGCTTTGTTTATGTCTTTAAAAGATTTTTTTACTTGTTTTTCTCAGAAGCTGATAGGTATACCTCACTTTTGGACTCTTCTCTTCATTTTGTGCTTCATTATTTTATAGTCAGCTGCTGCTCAGCTTTTCCATTTTGTAGAATACCTGAATCCAAGGATTTGAAGTTCTTTATGAATGTTCATCTTATATAAGTTTAATTTCCTTAATTTCCAAATTAACTTCTCTGTGCTTCACTGTAGACCTGTAGATGTGCCTCCCATTGTTGTAATCTGAAAAAGAAAATTTTTTAATTAATAAAATTGTTTTTCATTCTTGATGATACTGCAGTGTACATTTGACCTTTTTTCAAATATATTGCCAAGCAACATTTAGTATTTTCAAATTTTTATTTTTTAAAACTAAAAGTCACATTTGCTTATATGTGTGAGCAAATAGTGCAGAAATGTTTAAATAAGTAAAACTCTTCTCTTGCCTAGCACTGTGCTCCTCATAAGTTATCAAAAATAGCTGGTATATATTCTTCTACATCTTTCTTTTTTCATTTACCAATATATCTTGGGCATTGTTTTCGATGTATGTTACATTTAATAAAACGTAACTGTTTCCTTATTGATAGATACTTGGGTAAATCTCAGGTTTTCTTTACTTGTATAGGCAATGCTACCATCAGTGTTCTTGACCATATCATTGGGATTGTGTGAGAGTTGTCTGTATGATAATTTGTAGCAATAGATTGTTAGGTTAGTGTTCCTGTGCACTTTAATTTCTAATGTATATTGCAAGATTGCAATGAGATCATGCCACTTAACATTCTTATTAGCAGTTTTTGAGAATATCTGTTTCCCTACACCCTGCTAAATATTAACTTATGTTTTAATTCTTACCAGCCTAATCAGTGAAAAGGCATATTTGTGCATTTCTTTAACTGTGAGATTCCTCAAACATTTGAAGTGTCACGCTTCATCATACCTTAACTCCACTGGAGAAAATGTAACTTAACCCTTTAGTGTTAAACCTTTTAGTTAACATACTTTCATGTTTTATGTACTGCGTTCATTTTTTAATATTGAATAACCAGATTTTAATAAAAGTCAATATGCTTATGTGTGAGCAAATATCCTCTTTTGTTTCCTTCACACTATTTTGGATATTTTCTAATGATGAATTTCTTTATTATTTGCTACAAACTAATGTTAGCATAGTTTGTAAGTAAAAACATAGTAAAAGCCATTAATATTAGGTTAATTAGGTTAACAGTTAATTAGGTTATTTTCTAGTGTGGTGCTTTTTCTCCTGGATGTGTTTGTATTTATCTTGGTCTTCATCTGTTAAAACTCATCCTTGTTTTCACTATGTTGTTTCATTTATTAAAAAGGTTAAATAGGCTACACTGATCTGTTTTTAAGTTGATTTGTCAATCTGTTTTCCCAAAGAAAGTTTCATCGATGCCTCTACTTATTATAAAAATTTCTACCCAAATCTGAAATGGTTTTCAGCCTAACAGTTAAAGGCTAAATGGCAAATGTCATTTTTGTATGTGAATAGGAAACCATAAAACTGCTCTGTCAGACCAAGGAATTTTGCCATTGCTATAGTTGAAACTTCTGTGATAGGTCTAAACTGTAAATAAAGGTGCTAAATAAAACAAGGCATTCAGTAAGCCTTTATTGAAACTTAATATTTTAGGCATGATGCTATATATTAAGTATGCACTGATAATTAGAATTCTCAGTGCCATACAACAAATTATAAGTCATAAACACAATACTTTTAGGTATGTATAGCATAGTAGGAGTAAGGAGGAAATTTTGAAGGAAGAGATCAGGAAAGGCTTCGTAGAAGGAAGGTGACATTGAGTTGGACTCCAAAGGAAAGTATAGAAATTTGGGGAAATGTGGACAGAGGGGGATGTAAACTAAATTTTAGTTTCAGAAATTACTTCGTAAAACACTTTCATTTAACTGGATGTCCATGTTGTTAGAATTACTGGCTATTTTTTTCAGTGTACTAAAGTTTACAGTTTATTACAGCTTAGGAATTCATTGTTCGATCTGTTTCCTTGTTCTGTTTTTTAAAACTTTTTAAATGAGTCTCATTTTGAACCTACCAAGAAGTAAATTTTACTGTAAAGGACTCCATATTTATCATTAATTTACATATTACCGTATTACATTTAAGGGTGTGAGGCTCATAAATAATAAAAGACTGAATGGCTTGAGGTCAGGTAAATAAGTAAGTCTTCTCACCTCTGATCTACTCTTCTTTTGAGATAACCATTAAAGCAAATATTTAAAACCTTTTAGGGTCTCTGGCTGGGCTGAGGACTATGGGCCTACCTGTTACATGATTGGTACTCAGTAAATACTTTTTATGAGTTGGTTATTGTAGTTATATTGGTTTTAGCTCGTACTTGATACTAGTCACTAAATATATTATTACAATAAAATGTGATTAGTGTTGTGATAGTCTGTATTCCTGGATGGCTAGGATCATTTCTTTTTTATTTATTAATATATAAGCACTTAGGACAGCACTTTACTCACAGTAGGCATTTAATAAAGATTTATTGAATGACTGAATGGAAATACGGCAAGCACCCAGATGTGACATTACAACTAAAACTTAGAGGAACTGTTAGTGATTTATTTAGATAAAAAGTTGAGGAATGACTGTGGTTAGTAGAAGAAATAGCAAGTGGAAAGGATGAGAGGTAAGAGAAAAGGAAGATTGGTGGAACTGAAAGAAATATGTCTTAAGTGTAGAGTTCCACACAGAGTGAGGGTGCAAGTAGTGGCTAGTGTCGAGAAAGAAGACAGAGAGTAAGGCTTGAGCTATTTTATTGAGGGTTTTATAAACAACTTTAAGGAGTTTGAGTTAACAAATTAATAAGACACTGTTGGAGGGTTTTAAGTGTGAGGAAGTGCTGTGATCAGATCTGTGTTTTAGAAAAGGTTCCTAATTAAAATGTGGAGAATGCTAGATTGGATTGGATTCAGGATGACCAGTTAGTATGCAGAGGATGCTGGCCTGACTTTAGAGTGGTGATAGTGGGGAAAAGATACGGTTGGGTGTGAGATTTAGACAACAGAATAGATCAGCTTTGGCAATTAATTATAATGGAATTGGGGGTTGGAGAGTAAGGGAGGAGTTAAGGATGGTATCCATGTTTCTGTCCTGGGCAGTGGTGCTGTATTCACAGATAGGAACTGTGTAGAAGAAGCTGGTTTGTGGAGAACAAGACCTAAAATTTTAGATTTTTAAGTTTGAAGTAGCTCAAGACAGCTGAGTAGAAATATCAGATGGTGGTTATATGCAAGAGATCTTAAAGAGATCTGAGTCATCATTAAATCATCATAATCTCACGGAATATTTTCTCATATCTCTGCAAGATATTACAAAGCATCTTTTATTTATTAAATATTCTGTTGACCTAAAGATTGTTGAAAAATGACTTGCACCACATAGATTTATAGCTAGTGTTTTTATTAGAGATTTTGGCCTCTGCTTGTTAATTAAACAAGATTTAATACTGTTATTGAATAAATAATCATACTGCTAATGGCAAGAGTCTTAACCATAGATACTTGCATAGCTAAGGATATAATAAATGTATTAAGTCTTGAATTTCCATTAATACTGTCTAACACATAGTAGCTAAATATGAATTCTGATAATACTTGATAATGCAGATATTTTCTATCCTGAGTAATAAAGTTGAGGTTAAAATCATCATAAAGTCTTTAGGTCAGTCATGATTCAGCAAATCATTAGGATGCAGGGTATATGTGAGAGTAGGACCTTTGTTATCTTGTTCACCATTGTATACTCACCATCTAGAGCCGTTCTTGGCACAGGAGTACTTAAAACATTTGTTGAATAATCAGTATTTACATATAATATTTGAGATCTAATCAAATTTTATTTTTAGTCAAACGATAGCAGTGGTAAACAGATTAGTTCTTCCAGCTTAATAGATTGTACTTTGATTTGAGTAATATTTTCCTCCTCAAGTTGCCCTTTACTCGTTCACATTTATACTGTCCTCTATATATTTCCTTTCCAACAGATATATTTCACTTTCAAATAAGAAACATTTTTAATGGCATTACTGAGACATGTCTTCTAATAAAAACATTTTCATTTGTGTATTCTGACATCACTATGTCTAAACTGGATTGATTAGTCACCTTTACTTTCAAAACCTGTTCTTCTTGCTGGTGCTCCATTCTCTTGTTATCAAGACGAAAATTCCTCTAAATATTTACATTGCTTCTTTTCTGTCATAAAGATTCAGTCAGTTACTACATCTTTTTGCTTTATTTTGTCAACATATCATGTAGTTAGCTTTTCTTTCCATTCTCATTGCTGGTTTTGTTTACTATGCTGCATTCAGTTATGAATGATATATCATTTTATTTGTGTAAAAACTTTAACTTCTTAGGAAGTTACTTAATTATTTTATTCACTTGCTAAAAAAATCATTAACAGTTCCTTAAAGATAAATTTTAATTCTTAGATCTTGTAATCAAGAGCTTCCAAAGTCATGTTCCAATCAACTTTAAAAGTTTCATCTTATTGACTTTTAATAAGTATTTTGCTGCAGCCTAATTGATTATCATTGTCCTTAAGAAAGCCTGACACTTTCACCTTTACTCATGTCTTTCACCTCAAATCTTGCCTCTGTCTTGAAGCGACATAGTCGTTAGGAAGTCAATATCTATCTCTACAGTGACTGTAAACTGAATTACCTATTGATTGAATGACAAGATAATGGGATACTAAATGTTAACATCTTCTGTATTATTCTCTGCAGGCTCTTGTATTATTTTGACTGATCGATTAAAAACTAAAACTATGATAACTTTAGATTTATTTTTTTAAAACAGAAGTTTGTATATAGTGTTTGCTCTATCCTTGACAAGCAATTAGATATTTTTTTGCCTGGTTGATTCAAAACTTAAACCATGATAAGTCCAGATTTGTTTTATTTAACATTTATATAGTGCTTCCTATGTGCCAGGCATTGTTATAAGTACTTTATAAATATTAACTCAATCCTCAGTTTTCAGGTAAGGAAACTGAGATACAGTGAGTTTAATTGATCTAGCAATAGAAGAGCTAGGATGGGAATCAGGTAGTTTAGCTTCAGCATCTGTGCTCTTAAAGATGTTTGGTATTTAGTACTGCCTCTCATTGGAGCTGTAAAGTCATTTAGCTGTGAAGAGAAGATATCATACAGAAAAATTCCTTAATCAGACTATATAGTCTTATCTCATTTAGACACTTATTTCTCCTTCACCCTCAGGTTATTTTGGAACAAACCTAGACAACTTATTGGTCCCCACCCTACTCGAATTGGTAAATAAAAAATATGTATATATTGACATACTTAGAAAAAGTTTAAAATAAACTTGCCTATGTCTACCAGAATCTTTCCTGGAATTTGATAGGATTTGCGATACATCTGTTAATCAGTTTGGGAAGAATGAGTCTTCCAATCTATATGTCTCTGTTTATTTAGGTCTTTGATTTCTTTTATCAGCATTTGTAATTTCAGCATACAGATATTTTACATGTCTCATTAAATGTATACCTAAGTATTTTGTTTTCTTTGTATTGATTGCAAGTGGCATTACTATTTTAATTTAAAATTCTCTACATTGTTAGTATATAGAAATGTAATAGATTTTTATCTTTGAGGTAAAATTCACCTAAATTGTTACTTTAAATTATAAAATTCATTGGCCCTTCAGATTTGCAATATGGTGCAAGTGTCACCTCTAACTAGTTCCAAAATATTTCATCACTCCCAAGAAAGAGACCCAGTACCCATTAAGAAGGCATTCCTCCTTCTTTCTTCTTCCCAGCCTTTGGCAACCACTAATCTTCTTTCTAGTTCCATGAATTTACCTATTCTGCCTATTTCGTATAAATAAGATAGTACAGTATGTAACCTTTTGTGTCTGGCTTGTTTCACTTAAGCATATTGCTTTTATGCCGGTGCCAGAATGATTAGATTACTGTAAATTAGCTGTGTAACTTATTTTGAAATTAGGAAGTATGTTACCTTAACTTTGTGCTTTTTCAGAAACTTTTTGGTTATTTGGGATTCTTTGAGATTTCATATGAATTTTAGGATGAATTTATCTACTGCTGCAAAAATGCCACTGAGAATTTGGTAGTGATTATATTGAACCTATTGATGGCTTTGGATAATATGGACATCTTAAGTCTTTCAGTCCATGAATACTAGATGTCTTTCCATTTATATTTTTTTTTCAGCAGTGTATTATAGTTTTTAATGCATAAGTTTTCTGTCTCCTCAGTTAAATTTATTCCTAAGCATGTTATTTTTTTTGATGCTGTTGTGAGATTATTTTCCATATAACAGTTTTTTGTGGTATCTTTTGAGTTTTCTACATAAGGTCATGTTTGTGAACAGAGATAATTTTATTTTTCCCTTTCAAATTTGAATGCTTTTTATTGCATTTTCTTGCCTAATTGCTTTTTCTGGGATTTCCAGTGCTATGTTGAATGGAAGTAGCAAGAGCGGATGGCCTTGTCTTGTTCCAGATTTAGAGGAAAAGCTTCAATCTTTAAATATTGAGTATGAATTTAGCTGTGTGCTTTACATAAATGGACTTTATTATGTTTAGATGGTTTCCTTCCATTCCTAATTTATTGAGTGTTTTTTTTTTTTAATCATGAAATGGTGTTTAATTTTGTCAAATGTTTTTTCTGCATCAGTTGAGATGATTATGTTATTTTTCTCCATTCTGTTCTTGTGGTATATTACATTGGTTGATTATCAAGTTAAACCATCCTTGCATTCCAGGAATAAATCCCTCTTAGTCATGGTGTAGTAATCCTTTTAATAGGCTGTTGAAGTCAGTTTGCTAGTATTTTGATGATGATTTTTTCATTGATATTCATCAAAGATATTGGTCTCTAGTTTTCTTGTATCTTTGGCTTTCCTATCAGGGGAATGCTAGCTTCATTGAATGACCTTGAGAATGATTCCTCCTCTTTAATTTTTTGGAAGAGTTTGAAGAAAATTGGTGTTAATTATTTAAATGTTTGGTAGAACTCTCCAGTGAGGCTGTCAGTTCTGGGCTTTTCTTTGTTGGGAGGCTTTTAATTACTGCTTCAATTCTCCTTACAGTTATAAGTCTGATTATAATTTTTACTTCAAGATTAAATTTTCATAGATTGCAAGTTTCTAAGAATTTACCTATTCTTGGTTTATCAGTTTTGTGTGTGTGTGTGTATAGTTGTTCATAGCATTCTCATAATTTTTATTTTGGTGGCATTGTTTATAATGTTCCCTTTAATTTCTGATTTAGTTACTTGAGTCTTTTTTTCTTAGTTAATCTAGTTAAAGACTTGTTAATTTTGTGGTCTTTTCACAAAGCCAACTCTTTTTTCTTTTTTGTTCTGTATTTTGTTTATCTCTGCTCTAAGTCTTTATTATTTCCTTTCTGCTAGCTTTGGGTTTAGGTTCTTGTTTTCTAATTTCTAGAGGTGTAAAGTTAGGTTGTTGATTTAAGATCTTTCTTTTTTTAAGTATTTATATAGACATATACTTCCAGCACTACGTCCACTGCATCTCACAGGTGTTTTTATTTTCCTTTGTCTCAAGGTATTCTCTAATTTTTTGTTTTTCTTCTTTTTGACCGATTGGTCATTTAAGAGTATTTTGTTAAATTTCCACAGATTTGTGGATTTTCCAGTTTTCTTTGTGCTTTTGATTTCTGGTTTCATTCCATTTGTAATTAGAATGGTAGTTGTATGATTTCAATCTTCTTGAGCTTGTTAGGACTTGTTTTGTGGCCTCACATGCAGTTTATATTGGAAAATGTTTTCTATACACTTGAGAAGAATGTATATTTTTCTGTTGCTGGGTAGGTTATTTTGTATATGTTTATTAGGTCCACTTGGTGTATAGCGTTGTTAAAGTTCTGTTTCCTTATTGGTAATCTGTGTGGCTGTTCCATTATTGCTTTCTTTGTGTTTAATAGATCTTTTTGTTGTGCATCTTTTCCTTTAATGTGTATTTTCCAGTTATAGTGTTTACCTTGGTGTTTATTGTTAGCATCTTAAGCTTATAAATAATCCAGTTTGAATTAATATTGACTTTGTTTCGATAATGTAAAAACTGTTCTTATACAACTCTATCCCACCTCTGTTTTATTGTTACTGACCCAAGTTATATCTTTATGCACTAATAACTGGCTTTTATGTTTACTTATGTAGTTGCCCTTGTCTTTGTTCTTTATTTCCTTTTAGAGCTTTCAGTTACCATATAGTATCTTTTTATTGTAGCCTAAAGGACTTCTTTAACATTTCTTGTGGGGAAGGTCTACTAGTGTTTAACTCTCTCAGCTTTTGTTTATTTGGGACTGTCTTAATTCCTCTTTCATTTTTGAAGGATAATTTTGCTGGGTATAGAACTCTTGGTTGACTAATTCTTTCTTTCAGCAGTTTATAACTATCATGTCAATGCTTTTTGGCCTCCATGGTTTCTGATAAGAAGTTAGCTTTTAATATTATTAAAGAGCTGTTGTATGTGGCAGGTTGCTTCTCTATTGCTTGCTGCTTTTATTTATTTTTTGTCTTTGGGTTTTGACAGTTTTATATTCATGTGACTTAGTCTGGATTTCTTCATTTGTCTTATGTGAAGTTTGTTAAGTTTCTTGGATATTTAGATTCATATCTTTTATCAAGTTTTGGATGTTTACAGTCATTATTATTTGAAATATTCTGCCTCTGTTTTTTCATCTCATTATAAATACGTTGATACACTTGATGGTGTCCACAGATCTCTTAGGCTTTGTTCATTTTTCTTCATTAGTTTTTTTCTTTCTACTCCTTAGACTGCATAATTTCAGAACAGAGTCTAAGAGATCTGTGGACACCATCAAGTGTATCAACGTATTTATAATGAGATGAAAAAACAGAGGCAGAATATTTCCCTATTGTATTTTATGTTCATTGTTCTACTTCCTCAAATCTACTTTTAAAACCTACTAGTGAGGTTTTCATTTTAATTACTGTGTAGCTCCAAGATTTTTTTTTAAATATAAAGCTTTGATTCCTTTATTAATAATCCCTATATTGAGACATTCTTTAGCTTCCTTTAGGTTGTTCAGTGTGGTGTCTGTTATCTCTTTTTCACTGTGAATAAGGCATACCTTCTTGTTTCTTTGCATGCCTTGTATTTTTTTCTAAAAAAACTGGACCTTTTGAATATTATAATGTGATTAATTCTAGATATCAGTTTTTTTCCCTCTTGGGGTTTCTTGTTACGTGCTTTGGTTTATAGTTGTGACTTTTCTAAATTTTTTAAAACTGTATTTTTGTCATTTGTCTTTGAAGTCTGTATTCCTTTAGTTTGTGTCATCTAGTGGTTTGACAAAAATTTCCTTAAATGCTTGGAGGAGAGAGAGAGTGGGTGAGAGGGTAGAAGGGAGAGAGAAGAAGGAAGGAAAGACAAAGGTTAAGGAAAAAAATACTTTTTTAATCCACATTGCAAATTGCCTTTGTTTGGGCACTGCTTCAATTCTTAATCAGGTTATTTACAACTCTGCTTTCTCTTCCTGCTTGCACAGAATCTCAAAGATTAGAGAGAGGTGGAAGTTTGGGACTTTTTCTTGTCTCTTCTGAGCAGGCCCTGGGGCATGGGCAGGGATTTCTAGATCTTCCATTCTATTTCCAAACTTTTCAAAGCTCTCATTCACCAAGGTATCTCTCTTCCCAGCCTTTCCTCCCAGTCTTTATAACATCCCCTGCTTTGCTACTTTTCTGTCCTGAGACATTTCTGAGTTAGGTGAAACAAAGACATTTTGTTAGCCCTTCATTGAACCCCCAGACAGGTCAAAAAAACATATGTATTTCTTTTGGAACAAGGTCACTGTGCTCTCTCCAGAACCAGGTTCTCAGAACAGGAATGCTGGGCAGTGTGTTTTTGACTTTTGCTGTTCTGTGCAGAGGGTAGAGCTCAGCTAAGTTAAAATGACACAAGGCTTTTCTACCATTTTTAAGTTGCTTTTTTTCTTGATTTAGCATTCAGTTTGTTGCTTCAAACCTATTATTATTTTTTTAGAGTTTAGGCAGAGTAGCTTCTGACTATTTTTGCTCTTTTTCCAGTTTTCTTTGGAGGGACAGGTTCTTTAATTTCCCTACTTTATTTGTCAGAGTTCTCCAGAGAAACAAAACCAATAGATTGTGTGTGTTTGCATGTGTGTGAGTAGAAAGAAATTTATTTTAAGGAATTGACTCATGCAGAAGTAGAGAATGACAGGTCCAAAGTCTATAGTGTGAGCTGGCAGGCTGAAGACCCAAAGAGCTGAAGATGGAGTTCAAATCCAAAGGTAGTCAGGCTGAAGACTCAGGAAAGATGTTGGAGTTCATGTTTGATAGCCACATGCTGCAGAATTCCCTCTTGCTCAGGGGAAGTCAGTCTTCTGTTCTCCAGGTTTTCAGCTAATTAGATGAGGCCCACTCACGTTATGGAGGATAATCTGTCAATTAAAATGTTAATTTCATTGAAAAACACCTTCACTGAAACTTCCAGAATAATCTTAGACCACATATCTGAACACCATGGTGCAGCCAAGTTGGCATAAAATTAACCATTACACCTGCTCTGCCATTTTAACTGATATCCTACAATTGATTTGTATGTTTATCTCATATCTCTGTCCTTACTGTACTTACTTACTAGTTCTAGAAGGTTTTTTGTTAGTTTCTTGGAGTTTTTAGGTAGGCAGTGATGTGCCATGTGTACAGGGCAGTTTCATTTTTTTCCTTTCCAATGTGTGTGCCTTTTATTTTTTATTTTTGCCTTTTTGCAGTGGTTAGAACTTCTGGTAACATAATGAATTAGAGTGGTGAGGTTGGACATCTTTGCCTTGTTCTCAATCTTAGAGGGAAAGCATTTTATCTTTGACTATTAAGTATGACGTTAGCTACAGGTATTTTGTAGATGCTTTTATCAAGTTGAAATAGTTTTTTTCACTTTATTCCAAATGCTGAGAGGTTTTTTTTTTTTCTTACCCATGAATGGGTATCAGGTTTTCAATTGATATGGTCATATGACTTTTTTTGTAAGCCTATTGATATGGCAGCTTACATTTTTTTTCAAACGTTGTCAACTTCACATACCTGGAATAAATTTCACTTGTTGTGTGTAATTCTTTTATATATTGTTTGATTCAATTTGCTCATATTTTACTGAGAATTTTTGCATCTAAGTTCATCAAAGATAATAGTCTGTGTTTTTTTTTTTTCTCTTTTTTTTTTATACTGTCTTGTCTGGTTTAGGTAACAGTGTAATACTACCTTCATAAAATGAATTGAGATGTGTTCCATCTTCTGTTTTCTGGAAAAGATTAAATAGAATTGGTTTTAATTTTTTTAAATTATTTAAAATAATTTTCTAGTTTGTTATTCTCCACTGAAACCATCTTGACCTAGTGATTTCTTTTTATGGGGTGTTTTACAGTTCTAAAATTCAATGTTCTTAATAGTTACTGGGCTATAAAATATTAATATTGAGTGTGTTGTTGTTGGTTGTGTTTTTCAAGATATTGGGCCATTTAATTCACATTGTGAAGTTTTTGTCTGTAAAGTTATTCATAGTATGCCCTTTTTATCCTTATGAATATATAGGGTCTGTAGTGATATTCCCTGTTTCATTATTAAATTGGCAATTTTTATCTTTTTTTACTATTGTCAGTCTCACTAAAAGCTTATTAATTTTATTTTTTTCATATAACAAACTTTTTGTGATTTTTTTTGTTATTTTTGTTTTCAATTTTATTTATTTCTACTCTTAAATTTATTTTTTCCTTTCTACTTTTGGTTTATTTTACTGTTCTTTATTTATTGTTAGTATGAGCGTTTCTCTTCTCAGATGTAACATTTTAATGCTATCAGTTTCCCTGTCTGCATTGCTTTGGCTGCATCTTTCATATTTTGATAAGTTATAGTTTCATTTCTATTAAGTTATCTTTTTTAAAAACTTTTTTTTGAGATTTTGGAAGCTTGGATTATTTAGAAGTGTGTTAATTTTCAATCTCAATCAGAAATTTTTCTGTTAGTGATTTCTGGTTTTATTCCATTGTGTTCAGAGAACACTCTGTATGTTTACTGTTCTTTTAAATCTGTTTAGGTTTACTTTATTGCTGTGGATCTTGTCTGTATGAGTATTTCATGGGCACTTGAAAAGTATGTTATACTCTTGCTAGGTGAAGTGTTCTGTATATGTTAATTAGATCTTGTTGGTAGATTGTATTCATATTTTTTTATATTCTTGCTTATTTTCTGTCTAGTAGTTGTATCAATCACTGAGAGAAGGATGTTTAAGTTTCCAGCTATAATTGTGGATTCATCTCTTTTTCAGCTTTGTTTGCATGGTGTGTGTACTGTATCTTTTTCCATACTTTTATTTTTAGCCTATGTCATTGAATTTCAAGTTTCTTATAAGGTACATGCAGTACAGTTGTGACTTTTTTCCCCCTCTTCTGTCATTTTCTTTCTTTTGATTGATATGTTTAGACCATATACATTGAAGATAATTTTTGAAATGTTTGTTACCTGTGCTGCTTCTGACCCACTGATTCTAAGTTAGAGGAACCCATGGACCTCCTCCTTGGGCTCAGTTAATTTGTTAGAGCAGTTCACAGAACTCAGCAATCATGTTTACTCACTAGATTACCAGTTCACATTTACTCACTAGATTACCAGTGTATTATAAAGTATAACTCAGGAACAGCCAGGTGGAGGAGATGCTTAAGGTAGAGGGGAAAGGAGGGTGCAGAGCTTCCATGCCCTCTCCAAGCATGCCACTCTCTGCACTTGGAGCTCTCTGAACCCCGCCCTTTTGGAGATTTCTGGAGGCTTTGTTGTGTAGGCATGGTTGATTAAATCACTGGCTATTGGTGATTGATCAAACCTCCAGTCCCTTTCCCACTCAGAAGATCAGGTGACTGGGAGTGAAAATTCTCATCATCTCATCACATGGTTGGCTCCTCTGGAAACAAGTCCCCAAATTAGGTACTTTCCGGAAGCCACTTCTTTAAAATTAAGACACCTTTATAGTTCTCCTTACTTTGAAAATTCTAAGGATTTTGGAGCTCTACACCAGAAACTGGGAGGAAGACCAAATTCATGTTTCTTATTATATATCACAGTATCAAAAATAGTCTATCATTTAACAACCTTCAAGAGCTATTTTTGTCCTTTTTTTAAATAAGAAAAATAGTCTTATCAAAAATGTTCAAATACAGAAGCATCACATTACTGCTTGAACTGTCATACTCCTCTCCCTCAATCCCAGATTTACTTGGAGTTCTTAATCCCCAGTACCTCAGAATGGAATCTAAGTCTTTACAGAAATAATTTCCTTAAAGATGGGTCATCAAGGTTGGTCCTAATCTAGTTACTTCTTGTGTTCCTATAAAAAGGGAAAATTTTGACACAGAGACATACATAGAGGGAAGACAATTTGAAGAAACATAGGAAGATGATCTGTAAGCCAAGGAAAGTCCTGGAAGTTTCCTACTCTCCTCACAAGACAGTAACATTGTTCTAAAACCTTCAGGTCTTTTACTGTGTGTGTTTCATTAATTTCTAAAGCAACTTAAGTTTTTTAAGAAAATATAGAATTAAAAAACAATAAGCAACAAAAAGTAAGCACTGTAGCATTATATTTATAGTTATTTGTTTTCTAAGAAAAATTTAACATTAAACTCTTAAGTCTATCATAGTGATACATTCTCCAAAAAAGATTGACCTCTTTTGTTTTGTTAAAAACTTTTGTGCCAAAATATTTTACAGTCCTTTTTACTTAAAGTTTATTGAAAGATTGTCTTATTTCTATTCCAATATTATATTTCAGTATAACTTTTTCTGTTGCTTGAATGGTATTTTGGGAAAAGAATTTGCTGCCACTTGGTGGCACTACTTGGCTTAAAAATGAATCAGAATGTTTGCTGTTAACTGTGCTATTCTACATAAATGATTAGATTCAGAGAGGAGCTATTTAATATTAAGCAACTTAATATTATAAATGTTTGTTTTTTATTTTGTATGTAAAATAATTGGCATAAAATTGAGTTTTATTAAAGTATGACATGGAATATAGAAATATAAATTCAGGCTTAGTTTGGTGGGGAGGGAAGCATATAGATTTTTGATAGAAATCTCTTTTAGTTCAGGCATCATTTATATTTTCCTTTAATCCTTTTCATCTAAATGTTAGAAAAATGTGTTTTTAATAATAGAAACAAACATCTTGAACTCTTTTAATATTAACACTTTCCAAGATATGTATTTTATTTTGCCTTATATAAAACTAAGTGATTGGATTTTTTCAGGTGATCAAGGTAAGTGAAACATAGTAAAACAGAAAATTTAAATATATTTCATTGTCTTCCTGCAGCACACTGAAAACTCAGTCCTTTTTAAGATATTTTATTTTATTTAATTAGAAAAAGGATCCTGAACTGTAAGATGTGGAAAGGTATTATGTTCCCAGATATGATTTTTAATAGCTAAAGTATTTATGTAATTATTGATTTCTAGGTTACATATACAACATATAAGAGATATCTTTTTTTAGAAATTGAAATATAATACATACAGGTAAGAGCACAAAGTATAAGTATACAGTTCAGTGAATCACTACAATATAAATACCCCATGATCACTACAGACCAAGAAATAGAATACTGTCCACAACCCAGAAACACCCCCTATGATTCCTTTTCAGTCACTCTTTTTCCTGTGTTCTGAAGTAACCACTGTCTAGGCTTCAAAGAATGTGGCTTTGCTTTAACCTGCTTTTGAACTTTTATATAAATAGAATTATATAGTAGTATTACTTGCCTCTGCGTATTTTGTTGGGGGGATTCATGGATGTTTTCACATGAAGCTAAAGCTGACTTGTACATTTTATCACTGTCTTTTTACTTGTAACATTTGAAATGAATAATGCTGTCATATGAAGATTCTTGTACATGTTTCTTGGGGGCACTTGTACAATATTTATGCTGAGTGTATACCAGGAATAGAATAGCTGGGTCATTCATGTATATATGTTCAAATTGAGAAGATAACAAAAAATTTGTTTTCAAAATGGTTGAACCTATCCCATCAACAGGTTATGAGGGTTCCTATTGCTCTTTATTGTCACCAACATGTGATATTAATAGCCTTTTTAATTATAGCCCTTTGGGAGGATGCCTTTTCCTGATTCCAAATGAGATTACTTATTCATAAATTTATTGGCTGTTTGGATATCCTCTTGTGAAGTCTCTTCTGTCCTCCCCTCACTTTTTAAAAATTTTTTACTATTGAGCATTCAGTATTACTGATTTATAGAAGTTACATACTTTATGAATATGAGCCCTGTTTTTTCTATTAGAATTTTTGTCTTTTTTGTGTTTAGGAGTTTTTATATGTGCTAGACACAATCCTTTGCTTAATTACATTTGTTGGAAAAATATGTCACACTTCGACTTCATTTCCACCCTGTTAATATTCTCTTTTGATGAAAGGAAGATCTTAATTTTAATGTAGTCCAGTTTATCAGTTTTCCTTTATAGTCAGTGTTTCTTGTGTCCTGTTTAAGAAGTCTTTTTCTGCTTCAAAGATAGGAAGATATTCTCTTATGTTATCTTTTAGAACAGTGGTTCCCAAGTAGAGGCAATTTTCCCTTCTCTTACCTCACACCTTTCACCCCGCCCCCCCCCCCCCCAGGCAGTTTGTGAAACATTTGGCAATATTTCAAGATGTTTTTTGCTTTTACAGCTGGGCAGGTGGAATACTCCTGGCATCTAGTGAATTGGCTAGGGATGTTGCTAAACATCCTACAGTGCACAAACAGCTACCTCTAGCCCAAAGTATCCTAAGTGCTGAAGTTGAGGGGACACTGTCTTAGAATCTTATTATTTTGCTTTCTACTCTTTTCCTAGAACTGATTCTATATATTATTTTGCATATTGTTTGTTATGTGTTTAGATTTAGCTTCTACCTAGAACTGATTCTGAACATTGTGTGAAGTATAGAGGTCACTTCTTTTACCTTATGGGTGTACATTTTATGCAACACCATTTATTGAAAAGATTGTCTCATACAGCTCTACAGTATCACCTTTGTCATAAATCAAGTGACCATATACTCATGGGTCTGTTTCTGGCTGTATTTTTTTTCCATTTGTCTACTTTACCTTTGTACCAGAACTACACTGTTTTAACTTATATTAATTATATCAAGACTTTACATTCAAAAAGCAAGTCTTTCCACCTTGTTATTCTTGACTGTTTGCATTTCCATATATATATATATATATATATATATATATATATTTTTTTTTTTTTTTTTAATGCCTACAGCAACTGGTATTCCTAGGTGGTCTCCCATCCAAGTACTAACCAGGCCCGACCCTGCTTAACTTCTGAGATCAGATGAGATCGGTCACGTTCAGGGTGGCATGGCCATAGACTCCATATAGTTTTTTATAGTCACATTGTCAGTGTTATAAAAATTAAATCTATTTTTTAATTTGAGATAGTATTCACATCTTTATGGTATTAAGTCTTCCAATTCATGAAGTCATTTATCCTTTCATGTACTTAAATAATTGAATTTCTGTGTTCTCAAGACCCTTTTAAATTCTTAAAAAGAATTCTTGTTTATTTGGTTATATCAGTGTTTCTCAAACCTTGACACAAGTGACATTTTGGGTCAGATAATTTTTTGTTTGGGGAAACAAGAATATCCCATTGAATGATAACATAAGTAACATTTTTGTGAAAAATATACTTTACAAAACAAAATTTAGAAGAGTAGCATTGTTTGACATTTTTGCAAATGTCTTTAATGTCTAGCCTAATGGAAGATAGCTGGATTCTCATACCTGCTTCTGCTTTAATTTTTTGGGATTTCACAAGTCATATTCTGGACAACTTCATTGTGCACTTGTAAGAGAATGAGAATAAAAAAGGCAAATAAGGTCTTAGTATTATTAAGAATAGTTGTGATTTTAATGATTCCCTAGTAGAGTTTCAGGGATCCGCAGGGGATCTGCAGACTTCACTTTTGGGACCTGTTGCCCTAGAGATTGCAACATGCATCCTTGACTTGTAAGAGTCTGATTCAAAGTTATTTTGTATCAGATGATACAAGGAACCTAAAATGCTTTAATTCCTTTAATTCTCCCTTACACCTTGCTCAATTTATTTGCTATAATACTTATGTATTTTTAAACTCCATGTGTACTTTAATCTCCATAAGACAGCATCAATATTTTGTCATTATTTAAAATTTACCCACATAATTATTTTTATCGCTTTTTCTTCCTGCATCTTCAGTTCTCCATCTGTGATTTTTTTTCTAAAGAACATCCTTTAGTATATAACCTTTGGTGTAGATTTGTGTTGAGAAATCCTCTCAGATTTTGTTGTCTGATCATGTTCTGTATTTCACCACTTTCGAATTATAGTTTTGTAATGGTTAGAATTCTGGGTTGGCAGCTGTTTTTTTTGTTTGTTTTTGTTTTGTTTTGTTTTGTTTTGTTTTGTTTTAATGAGGATGTTATTCTTTTGTGTTCTGTCTTCTGTTGTTTCTGTTGAGAAATTAGCTTGGTCTTATCAATGCCTTTGAGCCAAAATGATCAGCAAGATGACCTATAGTTGAATAAGTTTTTTACAGTGAAGGATATGCATACTACAGGGAACCTGTTTGTCTTTTTAAGAGGGTATTTGGTAAGAACCTTTGATAGGATTTGGACTTTGCTTGGGTAATTTTAGAGAGGTTCTAAGGAAGTAGAAGTTTGCTCTAAATTCAATGTTGTCAGAACATAGAGGCATTTTATGATTGCCAACTTTCCTTTAAAATTGAGGTGAAATTCACATAACATACATTAATCATTTCAAGTGTACAATTTAGGGATACTTAGCATATTAGAGTATAATGCAACCATCAGCTCTTTATTTCAAAACTGTTTCAACACCCTTGTATCCATTAAGTAATCATTTCCTATTCACCTTTTCCACTATCACCTGATACCCTTTACTTTCTGCCTCTGGATTTGCGTGTTCTCAATATTTCATATTAAAGGAATCATACAATATGTGACCTTTCTATATGGCTTCTTTCTCAGCATAATGTTTTCAAGTTTCATGCAAGTTGTAATATGTACTTCTTTTTTGGCTATTATGAATAATGATGCTATAAACATTCATGTACGAGTTTCTCTGTGTACATGTATTATCATTTCTCCTGGGTGTATATATCTAGGAGTTGAATAGCTGGGTCATATTTAATTCTATATCACCTCTTTTAGGAAACACCAGATTTTTCCACAGCAAATGTACCCTTTTACATTCTCATTAGCAATGTTTGAGGGTCTGTATTTCTCTACATTCTCATCAACTCTTGCTATTTTCCAGTTGTTGTAGTTTTGTTTGTTTGTTTGTTAGTTATTATTTTTTAATTAAAGCTATTTGAATAGATGTGAAGTGGTATCTCATTATAGTTTTCATTTGAGTTTTCTTCATGACCAAGATGTTGAACATGTTTTCCTGGGCTTCTTGGCCATTTGTATATCTTTTAAGAAATGTCTATTCAGGTCCTTGGCCCATTTTTTTAAAATTTGGTGGTTTGTCTTTTTGTTGAATTGTTTATATATTCTGGATAGTAAACTCTTATCAAATATATCTTCATACTGTCCTTTGATGCACAAGTTTTTTATTTTGATGAAGTCCAAGTTATATATTTTTTCTTTTGTTCGTCATGCTTTTGCTGTCAAATCTAAGAATCCCCTGCCAAATCTAAAGTCATCAGGATCCATCCCTAGGCCTTCTTCTAAGAGCTTTACAGATTTAGCTCTTATGTTTACATGTCGATCCATTTTGATTTAATTTCTATACAAGATATGAGATAGGGGTCCAACTTCATTTGCATGTGACTGTTTACTTTTCCCAGCACCACTTGTTGAAAAGACTTATTTTTCCCCATTGAATGATCTTGGCAGCTTTGTTAAAAATTAGTTGGCAACAGATGTTTGGGTTTAATTCTGGATTCTCAAATCTATTTCGTTGGTCTATATGTCTGCCCTTATGCTAGTACCACACTGATTATAGTAGCATTGTAGTAAATTATTAAATCAGTGAGCCTTTCTACTTTATTTCTTTTTCAGTATTGTTTTAGCTCTTTAGGACCCCTTTCCATTCCATATGAATTTGAGGATACGCTTATCTATTTCTGGGGAGGGGGGTGTGTGTGGTTGAGACCATTAGAATTTTTATGAGGATTGCATTGAATCTGTAGATCACTTTGGAAAGTTTTGCCATTTTAACTATATTTCATCTTCGAATCCATGAACATGGATGGCTTTCCATTTATTTAAGCCTCCTTTAATTTCTTTCAGCATATTTTGTTGTTTTCAGTTTTTAAGTCTTTTGCCTCCTTGGTTGTGTTTATCCCTAGGTATTTTATTTTGGATGCTTTTGTAAATGGAATTATTTTCTTAATTTCCTTTTTAGGTCATTCATTACTGGCACAGAGAAACATGACTGCTTTTTGTATGTTGATCTTATACCTGCAAATTTGCTGAATTTGTTTATTATATTAGTTCTAGCAGTTTTTGTTTTTGTTTTGTTTTTTGGTGTGGGGTGTCTGGGATATTCTGTATGTAGAATCATGTCACCTGTAAATAAAGATAGCTTTACTTTCTTCCTTTCCAATTTGAATACCTTTTATTTTTCTTGCATAATTGCTGTGTCCAGTACAATGTTGGAAAGCAGTAGTGAAAGCAGCCAGTCTTGTCTTGTTACTGATCTTAGGGGGAAAGCTTTGTCTTTCACTATTGATGTGTATGGTGTTAGTGTGGGTTTTTCATGGATGCCTTTCTTCATCGTGTTTCATCTATTCCTAGTTTGCTCAGTATTTTTATCATGAAACAGTGTTGCTTTTTTGTCAAATGTTCTTTATGTATTTATGGAGATGATCATGTATTTTTTCCCTTTGTTCTATTAACAGGAAGTATTACATTGATTGCTTGTCTTATTGAACCACCTTTGCACACCTGGAATAAATCCCACTTGGTTATGATATATAATCCTTTTGATATGCTGTTGGATTAAGTTTGGTAGTATTTTGTTGAGGATTTTTCCATCTATAGTCACAAGAGTCTATAGTTTTCTTTTGGTATCTTTGTCTGACTTTGTTTTAGGTTAATGCTGGCCTCATAGAATGTGTTAGGAGGTGTTTTCTCTTTTTGGGAGAATTTGTGAAAGATTGGAGTTAATTCTCTAAATGGTAGAATTTACCAGTGGAACCATCTGGTCTTGGACTTTTCCTTTTTGGTATATTTTTAATTACTGGTTCAATCTCTTTACTTGTTATAGATCTGTATAGATTCTCTGTTTCCTCTTGAGTCAGATTTGATAATTTGTGTGTTTTTAGGATTTTTTTCATTTCATCTGAGTTACCTAGTTTCTTGACATCCAGTTGTTCACAGTATTCTGTGACAGTCCTTTTAATTTCTCTAAGGTCTGTGTGATGTTCCTACTTTTGTTTCTGATTTTAGTTATTTGCATCTTTTTTCTTAATTTCTTTGTTAATTTTGTTGATCTTTTAAAAGAACCAACTTTTGATTTGATCTCTTTTTATATTCTTTCATCTATATTCTAATATATATTATTGTCTTCTTTCTGCTGCCTTTGAGTTTAGTTTGCTCTTTTTCTAGTTTCTTAATGTGTAAAGGTAGGTTCTTGATTTGAGATTTTGTTAAATGTAGACATTTATAGCTATACATTCCTCTCCGAATACTGCTTTCACTACATTCCATAAGTTTTGGTATGTTGTGTTTTGTTTTCATTTGTCTCAAGATTGCCTTCTTAATAAATTTTAACTGTAGAGAAAACAGACTGAGGCTGGGATAAACTTATAATTGGTAAAGAGGGTAGCAGTCAACTCATTTAGTGAGAAAAGGGGATGTTTTATAATTTGTGTTACACAATGATCTTGTCATGTTCACAGGAAAACAATATACTTTAGCTGAAAGTATCAGATTATTTCTTGGACATTAGGAGTTGCTTTTTTTTCCTGTGAATATTTTAAAGATTTTTCTCATTGTTTTTCATTGTCATCAGTTTTACTGTGATGTATCTATATGTAGTTTTCTTTTTATTTATTCATCTTAGAATTACTGATGCTTCTGGAAACCGTAGCTTGATATCTTTTGTCAGTTTTAGAAAATTCTCAGCTATTATCTCTTCAAGTTTTGCTCTGTCCTACTTCCTCTCTCTCATCTACTTCTGGGATTTCCATTAAATATATGCTAGATCTTTCCACTGTTTCGGGCTTCTTTTCTCTATTTTTCCATCTTTTTTGTCTCTCCCTGTTCATTCTAGATACTTTGTTCTGACCTTTTTCTAGTTTACTAATTAACTCCTTTTATTTTGTTTGGTTTTAGTAGGTACTCTGTTTTTGTTGTTCTATTGAAATACAGTTGACATACTAATTAACTCTTTAATTGTATTTAATCTTTAGTTTTGTTGCATAGTGGCCAGAGAATATGATCTACATGATTTCTATTTCTGTTGGAAGTTTTCTGTGATCTCTATAATATATAGTCAGATTTCATAAATGTTTGCTTTTATTTTGAAATAAGAACATCTCTTCCTATATAGGAGGTGGGTCAGGGGGCTAGGTGAAAAAGGCGACAGGATTAAGAAGTACAAATTGGTAGTTACAAAATAGTCACAGGGATGTAAAGAACAGTATAAGGAATGTAGTCAGTAATATTGTGGTAACTATGTAGGGTGCCAGGTGGATACTAGACTCATCAAGTGATCACTTTGTAAATTATATAAATTTATAACATCTATGCTGTACACCTGAAACTAACATAAAATAATACTAAATGTCAACTGTAATTGAAAAATTAAAAATAAAGAATGTTTCTTGTATAGAGTTCTCTATGTATTTGATCAGTGGTCTTTAAAATTTTTTTTATATCCTCAAAGAATTTTGAAATACTGCCATTTTTAAGATTTTTTTCTCTCTCTCTGAGAGATAAAAACGGAGCCATTTAAGGGTTTTGAGGAACATTATCTGTCTTAGATTTGAAAACAATCTGATTATGGTGTTGAGATAGACAGTAGGTGGGCAAGGGTAGATGCACTAAAACCAGATTAAGAAACTGTTGAAATAATATAGGAGAGATTAGTAGACTTGGGCGTAGCAATAGGGGGAAGTGACTGGATTCTGGATGTAATTTGAAGGCAGCGATAGGATTTCCTGATAGTTTGGATATGAAATGTGAATAAAAGAATAAATAAAATTGCTCCAAGGTTATTGACCTGAGTGACTGATGGAGATGGGGAAGGATGCAGATTTGTGTTTGGGAACCTTTATTTTGTAAAGGGAGAGAAGGGTGATCTTGAAAGAGGAGCTCAGGTTAAGAAAACTAGAATATTCTCGTTGATCTGTTGACTATAGGGGAGAAATGTTTAAAGTCTCTCTTTGTGACTGTCAGTTTCTCTTAATACTTATAAAAGTTTATGGTTTATGTATTTTGTGGCCGTTTTGTTGTATGCAAAGGAATTCATCAATGTTATTTTCTTGGTATGGTAGATCTTAAAAGTGTATAATATTAATTGGTATACTTTGTTAATATGTAATATTCATCTTTAGCAGATTTGGTGCTTTTTGTCTTAAATTTCATTTGATTTTTCTGATAGTAGAGACATCTTTCTTATCAACATTTGTCTAGTTTATTTTTTGTCATCTTATTTTTAATCTTGGTGTTTCTTTTATAAACAATAAATAACATTTTTAAAAATAAAACAAAACAAATATGAATGCCTTTTTCTTAATATATGAACATTTTACATATATCGTGAATACTGATGAATTTGGACTTTTTCTGCTTTCTTATTTTTATTTTTCCTTTGCTATGTTCTGTTGTTGATTTTTATTTTTATTAGATCAAATTTTCTTTTTAATTCTAGAGATTTGAAATTATATATCTTATTTCATTAGTTACCCTTAACATTTTAACACATTTTTAAAAAGTCAGTGTCCACTAGTCTAACTACCCATACTGAAGTGTTTTAGGGATCTTAGTTCTCATGTTATTAAATATTATATACTTTTCATAAGAATCTATTTTGAACAATTATCAACAGTTAGATTTAATTGAATATTTTAGTGGTTTAATTGCTTACTAATTTTATTGATTCTTATGTCTTCTTTTTTTTGTATAGTCTCTTCTCTTTATGCCTGAATATTTCCATGAGTAATTCTCCCATTTATAGACAGTAAACTTTTGGAATCCTTGCTTGTTCAAAAGTGTCTGTGTTTTGTTGTGATACTTGAATGTTAGTTTAGCAAGTTATAGAATTCTAGCTTGAAAACTTTTCACATAAGATCCAGTATGATACTGGCAAAAATTATAAGAATGTGAGGAAACAGGAATTCTTATATATTGGAAGTAGACATCCATATTGATAAAAATTTGAGGAAATGATTTGGAAATATACATTAAACTAAAAAAAATGCACATACAACTTAATGGATATTTATTGTAGCATGTGTATAATTTCATTTCTGTAAAGATAAACACAAAACATACATACATACATGTATATGTTTATATGAATAAGAAAAAGGAGGATACACCTGACTATTAACATTGGAAGAGAGGGGATAAGATAGAGGAGATTGCAACAAATACGTTCTCCTTTTGTAATTTTTTCAGACACATTTAATTAAAAAATCATTTCCCTCAAAAGTCTGACAGCACTACTGATCATGAATTGTGTATTCTTGTTCATTTGTAGATAGTCTAGTTTTTGTTTTGTTTTCTGGAAATTAGTTCTGAAATTTTCCCAGGACTTGTCAAGCAGCATGTCTTTTTATTTGTGCTGTTGAGCCCTGATCATCTGAATATTTCTTTGTTTCTTGAATTCTGAAATTTTTTTTATTGTGTCCTCTTCTCCATTACCTGGTTTCTTCTAAAATTCTCATGTTGTATAATTTGTGGATCTAGACTTTGTGTTTCCTAACTTTTCTCTTATTTTTTTTTCATTCCTTTCTTGCCCCTTTAAAAAAATATCAATGTTCAGGAGAAATACTTTATTTCATCAGGCTTCTCTACTCTGCTGTTCCACCCACCTATTGAGGGTCATTTTTTGTTTTTCAGTTTTTTCAGTAGTTTTTTAGAGTTGTCAGCCTCCCACTCAAAACCCATTGTACTTCTTAATTTAAAACACAATATAGGAAGTCACTCTGCCCAGAGGATTCCCTGAAACTCTGCCTCTCCCAACTCACGGCCCCACCCAAGCCACATCCAGGTATGTCCTTGCTTAGTCAGGTTCTCCTTGCTGAGCAGCATTGGTAGCAGCTGGCCTCGGTTTCTGGCGTGGCCTTTTGAGGCAACTATAAGCACAGCATCTGTGGATTTTGCTTGCTGAATCTTAACAGGTGGCCCCAGAGGGGCACGGGCTTGAGCTAAATTTGGCCTCCAGCTGAACCCTTCTCAGGACTGTGCCACTGGACACCTGCTTCAGAAATCTACACGAATAAGACCGGAAGACTTAGGAGCTTTGCTTAGTACATAGAAACAGACACGGAAAACAGCCAAAATGGGAAGACAGAGAAGCAGAAACCATATGAGAGAACAGAACATAAGGGAGATCCAGAAATAAGGGAGTCAAGCAATCTAAGAGATACAGAGTTCAAAACACTGGTTATAAAATGCTCAATGAACTTAGGGAAAGTGTAGATGAATTCAGTGAGAAATTCAAAAAAGAGATAAAAAACATAAAAATAGAAATGTAAGTTATAAAAGGGAACCAGTCTGAAGTGAAGAACACATTATCTGAAATAAGAAGCATATGAAATGGAATAAACAGAGTCAATAAAGAAGAGGATCGAACCACTGATATAGAGGATGAGGAAGCCAAGGACACGCAATCAGAATGGCAAGAAAAAAGAAGCCAAGACTATAATAATAATTTAAGGAGCTTATGGGGCACTATTAAAGGTAAAAATATCTGTCTCGTCAGGGTACTGGAAGGAAAACAAGATGTTGAACAGCTATTTAAAGAATTAATGATGAAAAACTTCCCTAACCTGGTGAAGGAAATAGACATAAAACCCCAGTAAGCTCAGAGAGTCCCCAAAACCAGGAACCCAAAGAGGCCCACACCAAGACACATCATAATTAAAATGCTAAATATTAAATACAAAGAGCTAATCTTAAAAGCAGCAAGATAAAAGCAGTTACCTACAAGGGAGCACTCATAAGACTAGTAGCTGATTTCTCAGAAGAAACAATGCAGGACAGAAAGGCGTGGCACAAAATATTTGATAGGATGAAAACCCAGGATCTACAACCAAGAATACTTTATCCTGCAAAGCTATCATTTAGAGTTGAAGGACAGATAAAGAGCTTCCCAGACAAAAATAAGCTAATGGAACTTATCACCACCAAGCCAGTATTACAGGAAATGTTGGAGGAACTTCTTTAAGAAGAAAAAACGTATCAGAAACAGGAATAAAGAATGGTTAACAACTACATTCTTATCAATAAGTACCTTAAATGGAAAAGAGTTAAGTGCTCCAGCCAAAAGATAGAGTGGCTGAATGGATAAGAAAACAAGATCCCTACATATGGTGCTTACAAGAGACTCACTTCAGATTAAAAGACACACACACACTAAAAGGAAGGGGATGGAAAAAGATATTACCTTGATGGGTCTAGAGGGTATTGTGCTGAATGAAATGGATCAGATAAAGACAAATTATCACATGATTTCATGTACATGTGGAATCTAAAGAACAAAATCATCAACAACAACAACAACAAGGAGAAATATGTGAAATCTAAAGAACAGATAAACAACAAAAGAAGTAATAAACTCATAGATACAGATAATATTTTGAGGGCTACTAGATGGGAGGGAGATAGTAGGTGGGGAAAAAAGGCAAAGGCATTAAGAGGTACAAATGAATAGCTGCAGAAGAGACATGGAGATGTAGTTTCTAGCATGGGGAAGATGGTAAATAATATGTAAGGGGGAAAAGAGGTACTAGATTTAGTAGGGTGACCGCTTGGCAAGTTATGTGGGTCTCTGATTATTAGGTTGTACAACTGAAACTGGTATATATTTTGTGCCAGCTATAATTGAAAAAAACTCAATGAATTGTACAGTGTAAATATGAGCAACTAATTGTCTATTATATGTCAATAAGGTGGGGGGGGGTGCACCACAATATAGAATCTTGAGGATATTAAGTATATTTTGAGTATATTTACTTCTTTTTATTCTTCTAGTGATTAAACTTATAATTTTAACATGCAAATTCTTATATTTCAATCACTATTAATAATAAGTATAACCTCAGAGATAAAATAGTGAAAATACACAACACATGAATTTCAGTCATTTTTAGATCCACACACACTCAGCCTTTTGGAAAAATTTTTCTGAGATGGTGGCGAGTGGTAAACTTTTAGGAACTGTGTGCTCACATTCGACTATGTATCTCTATATAGAATTCTTGAGTCATAATAAAGTTTACCCTAAACTCTGAAGTCATTGCTCCATTAACTTAACACTTAGTCTTGACACTGAAAAATCTGATGCTATTCTAATTCATATTCTTTTGTATAAAACCTGTTTTTAGTTTTTTTATGTACTTGATTGTTTTATTTGAGATTATTATTTCATTCTTTTTAGCAGCCCTTTTCTGTGACTTTACTAGCTATGGTTTTATCTGCCTTGGTATGTCCTTCTCTTCTAGTCCATCTGCTTTCATTTCATTGGCATTTTATGAGAAAGGAAAGATCAATTCATGTCCTTCGTAGACCCTAAGGAATCAGAAACTTTTAAATCCGCAGTGACCATGTCCTTTTTCCTTAGAGCACTGGATCAAGCACTGTAATTCCCCTCTTTATTGCTTATTGAATATTATCTGACTGAAGCTCTGCTTTATTCCTGTGAGAGTGTTACAGTTCTAGCCTCAGCAACTCAAGATACGCTTTTTCTTCTGACTCTTTAGCTTTGTGCATTTATCCATTTATTGTACCCTAAGAGTGGTATAAAGTACAGGTATCTCACCCCAGAATAAATTTCTGCTTGTAAGGGCCTCCTTCATCACTAGGAGCAGTGCACAAACTCATCATGACATTCTGTAAATGAAACAAGTTAATGTCAAGGGTCATAGGGAATTAACACTTAATAAGTAATTACTAGATGGTAGGCCCTGTGCTACATGTTTTATGTACAGTCCTTTAAGTAGGTTTTATCCTTGTTTTATTGATGAAGCCATGGAAGTTTAAGGAAAGTGGAGTAACTTTGCCTTAAGCTAAAAGTCTTGGAGCCATTTTTCAAACCCAAGCCTGTCTACCTCTAGAGTCACTTGGCACTGTACTATAAAATTTAGCCAAAACCCTCCTTTTTTGTCAGGCTTCTCTCAGTCATGGTATTTTATAGGACTTTCTACCTCCTCTGAAATATAGAATGTGTAATCCATATTACTCACTGGGGACATAATGTATTACTTTTTATTGATAGCTTTTTCATAAGTATGTGTCCTATATAGTCTTCCTTAGTTAGAGAACAGTACAGTAAAACAAACTACCAGCAATATTTTTTGACTAGTTAATATTAAGAAAAACTAAAAATTTACCTGAAATTATCCCAATTTTTAATATGCTTCAGTCATCTTTTATAAAACAGTAATTTAACAGAATTATTGATAACATTTTGGTGTTATAGATTGGTAAATTGGAAATCATGAGTTCTGTAAATCTCTTATGGTTTAAATTTGCTACTCTTAATCATGCTATCATTCTCTTTCACATGAGTAAACCCGAAGGAAATTTTTTAAAATCATAATTACTTGAATAAAGCTATACATTTGATTACTGATATGTACTTGCATTTTCTAAATACTACATAGTGTTTTCTTTAACATTTTGGTGAAATTTTGTATTAAATGTACAGTAAATAAATGTCTCTGGTTTTATAAACAAAACTTCAAAATTGAATATGCAATAAGTTTCAACTTGTTTTCAGCTCAGATGTTAAATCAGAAAAAAGTAGTGGCCAACTTATGATCTACTATCACAAATACACACACACACACACACACACACACACACACACTTAAAGACAGTGATATGAGAGAGGTGCATGTTACTGTATGCTTTGTTTCAAGGAAAGCAGATTTCTCATTTAAATTATAAGCAAGTGAAGATAATTGAAGAGTACTTTTGGAATACTTTTCTTAGAAGATAATTGGATTTTGGGAGCCAATTTTAGAGATAGAGAAAAAAATGTAAGTTGAGTAAGTGGTAATATCAATAGGATAGTTCACATTCAATAAAAATATTTTATACAAAATAAAATTTCTTTTTTCATTTTTCAATGAGAGTGTCAGTTTCCAATATAAATATATATAAATTTGAATTTTCATACTAAAGTTTACGTGTAATACAGGTGAAAGTTTACTCATTACAGATTATTACAGTATTTTAAAAATAATCTGAATCCCCTTTCAATAAAATTAAATTATAATTCAGTGAAATAAAATTTATTCTCTGGATGTCATTATGTTTATGTTTACTTTCCAGGGACTATAAATAATTTTGTATTTTCTAAATATGATTAATATATGATTAGCAAATGAATTAATGTAATTTTTATGAATTTTATTGAAATAAAATTTTTAAAAATGTAAATACAGATGAATATGTGAAGTTTTGAATTTGAAAGAGCAAAAATATTTGAATAAAAGAAGAAACTAGCACAATATTTGTGATGTTCCAGGCAATCTGTTAAGACACAAATTATCCTTTCAACTGTTACAAGGAATTTCTTGGAAGCCACAATTGTTTGCATTTGTAGTCATGCCACTAACTTCAGTGTGTATATTCTAATGGACCTTGATCCTGTGCAATCCTACATGGCTGGGGCAGAAGTTTCATCAGCAACACTATGGACATTCTTAGCTTTTAAGTTCTTAAACAAATTTTTAGCCTTTCATGAATAACCATTAGGCAAGTATAGACATCTGACGTTAAAACCGATTTTGTACTCGGAAGCTTCCTTTGTCACATTTCCTTATCTGTTGCTGATTATTGTCAGTATAGGCACAGTAATTTTTAATGGTGGAATTCTCTTGGTCCTTCAGAATATTTTTAACTCTAAAGCAGTTCATTCCATATGCATATATAATATTTATCTTACCAATTTGGCTGTTTTTTATCTCTATTTTTACTTCTAACATAGTTACATGTTGTTTCTTTCTAGGACTTTTAATATTCTTCTTTTGCACTTATTGGACATGATGGGTTAATACTTATAAAATATCTCAAAACTAAACCCAAACAGCAAACTGTTCATGCACTGAAGAACACCAAAAAAAACAAAATTAAATAACAATTTATGGCAAATAATACTAAGTCTCTGTTGGTGGAGGGCAAAGATGACACTACTTCTGAAGTGTGGAATTGACACATTTTTCACTTGTGTTAATTATACAATTGTGGTCAAAAGTTTGGTTTGAAAAACATAAAAAAATTATAACTCTTTAATTTTAAAAAAACATGAATTATTCTTTCTAGAACCATGTGCACATGTGCATCATGTACCCTATCAAAACAGAGATGATTGCTTATCTTGCTCTGACCATATGAAAGCATAAATGTAACAAGCAGTCATTCCATGCCGAATATGACCTAGCACTCTCCTTTGGTTACAACTATAATTTATTACCATGCCTCCTTCAATTGTAAAATTCTTGATTAGGTCTTAACCGCTGATTACTGAATTACCCATTTGTTTTTCTACTACAGTAGCTTATCATATTATATGATTTTGTCAGATTGTTAAAGGTATGCCTCTGTAGCCTCCTCACCCCACTTTGTCCTTCTTTTATTTAAGTTACTTGCTTCAATTTTATCATAAAGCAGCTTCTTGATATGTATCTGATTATATTTTGTATTTAGTATACTTTGCATTTAGAATCACTTTGTGTTGCTAGATGCTTTTGATCTAGTACCTTACTATTTGTAACACCTTTTTATTAAAAAATAAAGATAATACATGGTATCAGGAACAAAACTATTTAAATTCAATGTTATTTGGTCTTAGGTGGTAAAATCACATGTAGATCATTAGTTTGTCATGGCAGTGCCACATGCTGCTGGCAAGAAAACATTATGTGCCCAATGTATTTTTGTTTTATTTTTCTGCTCATTATCTATGTATTTTCTAGATGTTCAAACTCAGTGACTTTGCAGGGGATGGGAGACTGCCAATAGAAAAACCTCTTTGTAGTTTTCATGGTGAAAATAGCTCTGAGGCCTCTAGTCATTTGGTGCCATACTTTTTCTTGTTCAAAAATCAAGTTAACTAAAGGATTATTTCAGGTAATTTTGAATTTAGAGAATGTTTTTGAAGTACAGTAGTATATTTCACTTCCAATTTTAGCTCATTTCAAGTAATATTAAATGTTAATGTGATAATCAAACATTAACGATATACAATACATATGAGAACATACCGTAGAAATCATTTTATTCAGTCTCTAATGCCTTATAGTCCCTTCTGCATTGTTCCTGACAAATAGTTCAACCTGCTGAGCCACTCAATTCATTGTTGTTGAAGACAACCCTTTGCAATATTGAATGGTTCCTGTTTCTAGTTTTTCTTACTCGTAAGATGAAATCTGTATTTTTCTGATTCAGACATGTTAATTCTGTGTTCTTCCTTCTATACTCTCGACCTTCAAACATCTGATAATTGTTCATTGTATTGGCTAATAATTAGGCTAAACATGACAAGTTTTCTCTGTATTATATGGCATGCTGAATATTCTTATGAATGTTGTATTTTTTAGTGTTTCCTCTCAGTGTGACACCCAGAGTAAGATACTACTTGGCTGATATGGTTGTATGGTCTGCTCTGTCTTCACTTACATTGTAAACTAGGTGAGACTTGGGTATATATGTTTGCACATTGTATATATAGGTCTAAATACTGCAGTAATTTTAGATATAGTATTTCAGTTAATTAAGATTTGTTTTTCAATTAGAATGACAGTTGTGAATTGTTTTCTCTTCTTAACCTAAACCTAGTCTCATCTATGACTTACTAAAGTTATCATGTGTTCTCAGGGATAATTTAAATGAATATAGGGTTTGTGAAGATCTGACAAATCCTAACCGTAACTCAGCTAGTGGGTGTCATTATAACTTATTTATAGCTACTTGTGTAATATAGTTACTAACGAATTAATGTAGAACGAGAGCAAATTGTACTATATTTTTGTGTGAAATTGTACTACATGACCAAGGTTGGCATTATGTAATAAGTACCCACAAAATATTAACCTGCTTGCAATAAATACAATTAATAATGTACATAAAAGAATGAAATTAAGCTAATTTTCTATCAAAAAAGAATTATTCATGAACAGAAAGTGGACAGCATAGATTTGATGACAGGAAGGTTGTATCTAATCTGAATTACTGAGTGACCTAGGAAGCTTGCTCAGAGGGATTACAGAATAATTATGTTAATATGCAATTATCACCTCATTTCTTCTGTAGTAACCTCAAGATGTAGTGTAGTGAGGGTGTTATAGCAAGTGCTGATAGTTTGCAAAAATACTGATGTTTGAGATTTCTGAGACAATAAGTCTAGCTTGCGGCATATAAGTGATGATCTGTCATCTTGAAGACAGATCTGACCTTTGTACTTTTTTTTTTAATGCTCACAGTATATAACTACAGGCAGTTATAGCTGTAGAACTCATTATGATTTCCTACAAAGTGAAATGTTTTATGTAGATTAAAAATTCCATTTGCAGCTTTTTATAAAGTGCGTGATTTTTTTTTAAAGAACATTTTAAAATTCAGTTAAAGGAAAATTTCTACGATTATATCATTATACAGAAGATTAAAGTTATAGTGTCTAAACATTTTATAAAATATTCTAATTGGTAGAGCAAATTCATTGAAGTTTAGGGAGTCTAAACAATATAACATTAGTTTATTCATCAGATTTCTTTTTTAAAACTTAATAATGCCTACCTTAAAATATGTCCTCTACTTAGTTATATTAATATAAACTGCTATTGATGGCTCTGTTGTGTATATTTCACTATGTAAAGATAGTTGGAAAAGCTGTATCAGACAGTGCAAAATGAGCTTGTAGATCAAATGCTTTCTTTCTTGGATGCCACATTACTATGCATGAATATAGGAAAATAATTTTTGATGTCAAGATTCTAGGTCTATTATTCAGTGCAACATCTTTTGATGATCCATTGTTCTTCATTGTATCTCAGTGCAACAGCTATGAGTCTTGAATACTGTTAAGAAAAAAAGTATTTTGAACATTTTTCAGTTAAAATGTATTCTGAAAATTAAAACAGGAAAATTTTTCATTGTTACTAAAATATTAGCTTACTGAGTCAGTTTCTTATAGCATACTTTTTAACTGATGAAGTGAGTACATTTTTAATCATGTGCTAATAAAAAATCTGAAAAAGAATTAACTTCTCTGTTTTTAAGTAGAGATAATCATTAGTTTAGGAGCAAGTAAGGCGCATTTCATTATGTAGGTGTGAAGGAAAACTTTGATTGTTAAAGACCTCATTTTATATTTTAACAGTATTTTGTAAAGATTCGTATGCATGTATATTCTTTCTGTATTTTTGAGCAAAACAGTTTGGTATCTTCAGAACTTGAACTTACCGAAGGCTCTTATAAAGCCATTCTGGTAATGAGGATGCAGTCTTCAAGCCGACATGATATTCTCATAGTTTGTCACCCTGCTGTTCAGGGGGTACCAATGAAGTCGCTTTAAATGGGAAGCGTCTGTTCCATCTCTGAACCTCTAACACCAGAACAGATGGGTAGAACATGGAACATGGAAGGTTTTACCTCTGAGGTGGTAACAGTGAAGCCACTCATTAACACTGAATTTACCACTTCGTTAGCAACGTTGCTTCCTGTTGAGAAAAGCTAATATAGGCTTTCAAATTGACTAAGCTTGTATTTGTCTACCTCTGTGATTATAATAAGTAGGAACAGAAATTCAGTGTCTTTCAGTCTGGTTGTTAAAAAATTCTGTTGTCCATTTAAGATTTGTGAGATTGTTCCTATTTGAGCATATAACTTTTTGCACCAAATTTAATGAGAAATCTCAGGAATAAATAATAGTATAGCATCAGTGTTTGCTTTTCATTTCGTTGACATTTGCACACTCTTTCATAACACATGTTTATGTGCTGCCCATTTTTAACTTCTGTGTATGTGATGTAGAGACTCCTGCTGAGTGCTACATTAGCACCATTTTGGGGTGATATCATTGAATATGATCTTATTGGAAGTCTATTTTTATTACTACAGAAGTTTGCCGACCTCAAAACAAAATTCTAAGACCTGTGAGAGGTGGAAAATGATTGTTGGTATAAATAATAATACTAAAGAAATATATTTGTAGTAGTTGTTTGTAATGTGTGTTGTATTAAAGAACACATCTGTTCATAAGATAAGGTCATATTTATAAGGGCTTGTTCCAAGTTATGAAATAAAGTAATTAGAAATAGTTTTCATTTTTGAACTAGATTTAGTGTTTTCCAAAGCATGCAATTGGTAGCATAAAAGTCATTAGAAATAATAGTTTATTGAAAATGTTTTAATTTATTGAAAATATTTTAATTTCTAAATATTGGATTGTAAGTTCCTAAAATTGAATTGTCTATCCTAAAATGGTATTACACTTTCAAATTAAAAAGACTATATAAGAACAACAGAAGACTCTTCTTTATCTGAGGGCAGGCCCTAATCTGTCTGGTTTACAACTGTATCCCTAAAACTAGAGCAGTGCTTTGGTGCATAATCAGGGCTCAATAAATATTTGGAGAATGAATGAACTGTACTTACTACTCTGTACAAAAGGAAAAGAAATATGGAATTTTGTGCTGGTATTTCATATAGTTAATACCTGGGGTTACTAAATAGCAGGTTCTTCAAATTGTACTTGAGGATTATTGGATATTTTGAAGGCCTCACTACAATTGATAAGTCAAGAAATCAGAACCATGATGGAATTTGCATTATTTTAATAGGGGGGTCTAAATTCCATAGGAATAAAACTATTTTTCTTATACTTTAAGAACTTTTGCTTTGATTTTGTCATTGTGTTTTTATTCATTCAACACTTTAGTCCTTTATTCAAGAAATATTGCCTGAGCATGAAGGCCAAGCACTGTGTTAGGTTCCAGAGATATGAAAATGACTAGGTCACAGTTCGTGTCCTCCAAGAGCTTACATTCTTCCAAAAAGACAGGCAATTCCTATATAATGTGGCCATTTTTAAGAGGATAAAAACAGGGTGCAAGAGAACTCTTAAAATAGGGGCAGTAATTATAGCCATGGGATGTGTGCATGTCTCCCACACACTAAGGGATAACTGCCTTTAAGGAATGTCTAGGATTTGGGGGCCCAGGCTATGAATATTTAAAATAACATAAAACTTCACTAATTTTAACTTTACTAATTTAGGACCAAGGATAATTTACATAAGGAATGAATGCCAACTCTGTGAATAAAACATTTTATAAATTGGTAGAATTTTAGAAAAATGTGAAACATTGAGAACAAAGTGGTCTTAATTTTTTAAAAGTAAAAATTCCTTTTTCATACATTAGCCATTGATGTTGATAGCAGATACGTTCATTCAAGTAAGGTTCTTCACTGAATAGTGTTTATAACAGAGGAAACTTAAGTGACAACTTTTACTACTCTGCAGTGTTTAACAATTTAGGTTATTCTCTAGTATAGAATGACTATCCTTTATAAATTGACTTAAGTAAGATAGTTTTTGTTAGCAACCTACACATGAGACTTTAAAGTTTTTCCTTCAGTCTTTAGCACCTTTATTTATTTATGCATCTCTGTTGCTTTTCCCTGGAAATTTTATGTGTATAGAGTATTGGGTAGTTGTTGCTGAGCACAAAGAAAAAATTAATCTTTGAGACACTTTTAAAGTCTTTCCATTTTTTAAAGTATTTCTTTATTCCTAGGAAATTATTAGGACCTCAATATAAAGAGTATAATTAAGCTAATAAAAATGTACACTTTCAACTCTCCATACATCTAGTAGAATTTTTTCTTTCATGCAAATCTAAATTTTTTTTTTCCATTTTCTAGACTAAATGTGTTAAATGGGCTTGCCAACAATATGGATGATTTGAAGATAAACACCGATATAACTGGTGCTAAAGAAGAACTCCTAGATGACAGCAATTTTATCTCAGACAAAGAGAGTGGAGTTCATAAACCAAAAGATTGTCAAACATCTTTTCAGAATAGTAATACGTTCACTCTGCCTGAAGAACTGTCAAAGGACATATCTGAAAAAGCCTTAAGTGGAGGCCAGTCTAGTCTATTTATACATGCTGGTGCTCCTACTGTTTCTAGTGAAAACTTTATCTTGCCTAAAGGAGCTGCTGTTAATGGACCAGTTTCACACTCCTCCTTAACTAAGACTTCCAATATGAATAAAGGCAGTGTTTCATTAACCACTGGACAGCCTGTGGATCAGCCAACAACAGAATCTTGTTCAACTTTGAAGGCAGCAGCTGATCTTCAGCTGCCTACACCACAGAAAGCAAGTCAACATCAAGTTTTATTTTTGTTATCAGATGTAGCACATGCTAAGAACCCAACCCATTCCATTAAAAAACTACCTACCTCTGCTTCAGTTGGTTGTGACATTCAGAATTCAGTAGGGAGTAGTATAAAGTCAGATAGCACTTTAATAAATCAAGTGGAGGTGGGTGAGGATAGTGAAGATTTATTGGTAAAAGATGATTGTGTCAATACATTAACAGGAATTTCCTCAGGTACAGATGAATTTAGGTCAGAAAATGATACAAATTGGGACCCGCAAAAAGAGTTCATTCAGTTTCTTATAACTAATGAAGACACGGTAGATAAAGCTCCAGTTCATTCTAAAGTAGGTCTAGAGAAAAAGAGAAAGCGAAAAATGGATGTAAGCAAGATAACCCGTTATACTGAGGATTGCTTTAGTGATTCTAATTGTATACCCAACAAGTCAAAAATGCTAGAAGTAGACTTCCTAGAACAGAATCAAGAACTACAAGCAATAGACTCACAGAAATATGCATTATCAAAAGTGAAGCCTGAATCAACTGATGAAGACTTGGAATCTGTGGGTGCTTTTCAACATCTAATTTATAACCCAGATAAGTGTGGAGAAGACAGTTCACCTGTTCATACTAGCACTTTTCTTTCAAATACCTTAAAAAAGAAATGTGAAGAAAGTGATTCTGAGTCGCCTGCTACTTTCAGCACTGAAGAGCCATCATTTTACCCCTGTACAAAGTGCAATGTGAATTTTAGGGAGAAAAAGCACCTCCACAGGCATATGATGTACCATTTGGATGGGAATAGTCACTTTCGCCATCTTAATGTTCCAAGGCCATATGCTTGTAGAGAATGCGGACGGACATTTCGAGATCGTAACTCACTTCTAAAGCATATGATTATTCACCAAGAGAGAAGACAGAAGTTGATGGAGGAAATTCGTGAATTGAAAGAACTCCAGGACGAAGGAAGAAATGCACGATTACAGTGCCCTCAGTGTGTGTTTGGTACCAATTGCCCTAAAACGTTTGTGCAACATGCTAAAACCCACGAAAAAGATAAAAGGTACTACTGCTGTGAAGAATGTAACTTCATGGCAGTGACAGAAAATGAATTGGAATGCCATCGAGGCATTGCCCATGGAGCAGTGGTAAAATGCCCCATAGTCAATTCCGATGTAGCCCAGAGGAAAACGCAAAAAAAGTCTTTCATGAAAGACTCTGTTATAGGATCATCAAAAAAATCAGCTACCTATGTATGTAAGATGTGTCCTTTTACTGCTTCAGCCAGAAGTATTTTGAAAAAACACATGGAGTACTTACATTCATCATCATGTGTTGATTCATTTGGTAGTGCTCTTGGACTTGGTAAAAGAAAAAGTGGCATCCTCGAAGAACCTATAGATATTGATAGCCCTAAACCGTTAAATAAGCAACAGTCAGCCACATTTCCAAAGAACTCTGCTTTAAAACAAGATGTAAAGCGAACATTTGGATCATCCTCACAATCAAGCAATTTTTCAAAATTCCATAAGCGGCCACACAGAATACAGAAAGCTCGGAAAAGCATCTCCCAGTCAGGTGTTGTAAATGTGTGCAATCAGAACAATACTCGCAAGACTGTAATGATTAAAAACAGCGTTGACCAAAAACCTAAGTATTTCCATCAAACAGCAAAAGAAAAATCTAATGCCAAGGCAAATAGCAACTATTTATATAGACACAAATATGAAAACTATAGGACGATCAGAAAATCAGGTGACTCATATCCTCTGCATTTCAAAAAAGAAGCTGGTTCATTAAATTCTTTACATCTGTTTTCATCATCAACTAATTCTCACAACAATAGTTTTATTTCTGACCCTCATAACTCTGACACAAAAAGGCCAGAAAGCTTCAAAGACCATAGGCGTGCATCTCTAAAGAGAGGAGTGAAGGAATCTAAGAAAGAAAGTTCTGCCAGGGGAGAAGACTTGGATAGCTATCCAGATTTCTTGCATAAAATGACCGTTGTTGTTTTGCAGAAACTTAATTCTGCTGAAAAGAAAGATAGCTATGAAACAGAAGATGAAAGTTCCTGGGATAATGTTGAGCTAGGTGACTACACTACACAGGCTATAGAAGATGAAACTTATAATGATATAAATCAAGAACATGTAAACTTATTCCCTCTATTTAAAAGCAAGGTGGAAGGTCAAGAGTCTGGAGACAATGCTACCCTTAATTATGATCAAAACGATGGATTTTATTTTGAATATTATGAAGATGCTGGAACTAGTAACTTTTTGCATGAGATACATGATCCACAGCATTTAGAAAATGCAGAAACTTCATTATCAAAGCATAGTTCTGTTTTCCATTGGACCGATTTGTCTCTTGAGAAGAAATCCTGTCCTTACTGCCCAGCAACATTTGAAACAGGTGTTGGGTTGTCAAATCACGTCCGGGGACATCTTCACAGAGCAGGATTAAGCTATGAAGCCCGTCATGTTGTATCACCAGAACAAATAGCCACAAGTGACAAAATGCAACATTTCAAAAGAACTGGCACAGGGACACCTGTTAAGCGAGTTAGAAAAGGTAAGTTTTGATGTAGATAATTTGGGCTAATAGTCTGTATTCAAAGTCAAAGGATTTCAAAGTTTTGCTCAAGTTTGGTTTTTATTAGCATCACATAATTTCATATTTTAGAGTTAATTGGCTCTAAGATGGTCAATTTATAAAAATATTCTGATATCACTCTTAAAAAATTTTTTTTAGCTATAGAGAAGTCTGAAACCACTTCTGAACACACTTGTCAGCTCTGTGGTGGTTGGTTTGATACTAAAATTGGATTATCAAATCATGTTAGAGGCCACCTGAAAAGACTTGGAAAGACCAAGTGGGATGCTCACAAATCTCCAATCTGTGTTCTGAATGAGATGATGCAAAATGAAGAAAAATACGAAAAAATCTTAAAGGCATTGAATAGTCGTCGTATTATTCCCAGACCATTTGTAGCTCAAAAACTTGCATCAGGTGATGACTTTCTATCTCAAAATGTTATACCTCTTGAAGCATACCGTAATGGCCTAAAGACTGAAGCTTTATCAGTGTCTGCATCAGAGGAAGAAGGGTTGAGTTTCTTAAATGAATATGATGAAACCAAACCGGAACTGCCCAGTGGGAAAAGGAATCAGTCTCTTACATTGATAGAACTGCTTAAAAATAAAAGGATGGGAGAAGAAAGGAATTCCTCTATCTTTCCTCAAAAGATCCATAATCAAACTGCAAGAAAGAGATTCGTTCAGAAATGTGTTCTTCCATTAAATGAAGACAGTTCGTTGATGTATCAACCACAAAAAATGGACTTGACTATGCACTCAGGTAAGAGGACATTTATGACTATGTTATATAATTTAAAGACAATTTAATTATGCCTACTTTATTAGGATTTTTGTAGAAAATACTTTCATAGAATCTTTTTAAGCTGCTTTTTTTTGCAGAGCAGAGATTGCTTATACTGCCATTTCTTTATAAACCGTCAGTTCAATGCTGATCAGCATTGAATTCTCTCTGCCTCATCTCTTGGTCAAAATGTAAGGTGAGAACAAAAACAAACAAACAAAAAGCTGATCTGTAAAAATAAAAGTTACTGTGACGAGGCAGGGGGGTGGTTCTATGGATGGGAGGTCGACGTTGTTCAAAAGCATAGCGTTAATGAAAAGGCAAAACCTCTGTCATATTTTTGCCAGCTTTAGCTATGGGTTTTCCTGCAGTTTAGGTAAAACAAAACACTCTTTAAATGGAATGGGTTGGTGTCTGTTGTGTGTTGTGATTAATTCAAAATAAACTTTTCCCTCCCCGATTCCTCTTTGTATTGTGGGATAGTTTGGTTTTGGAGAACTGTTGTGAGTGTAAAACATTTGTTTGGGGTTTTATATTTTACAATGACATTCTAATTGAACGGAACAAATAGTTTAGCTTAGTGCTTGTACACCAATTGTTTTTCCTTTTCAAAGGATTTTTTTGTATATTGGCAAATCATGTGGCAGAAAGTAGTCAAACTTTATTATTGGTAAGTCTGGTTTATGCTTTTAGTTTAGAAAAATTTTAAATGTCATTATAGGTTTCTTTTGGAGGGTAAGATTGTTGAAGGTTAACTTAGATGGTCTCATAATTTTAGTCCTGAATTGAATGGCTATCACAGTAATGTTGAAGACATCGATTGAAACATGTTGGGGGAGTGAGGATCGTCTGAGAAGTTAGAGATTTCTTATTGTTTCAGCATGTTTTCTTTCCTGTGATGACGAAGATGTTAGTTTGTTGATCATTTATTTAGCACAAAGATTTTGGCAAAAAACTTCAAATAATTAACTTTCTTTATTGATTGCGCATTCAAAGTAATGAACATATAATGTCCTGAATAAAATGTTGTGTCTAACAGCTGTTCAGTGGTATATTTTACCACCTTTTCTCCCAGCTGTCATCAAGCCTGATTTAGTATTGAGCCTTTTACGGTTTTGTAGGTAAAACACTTTAATTACCACTTTGTTAACTAGATCTTAATTCTTTTTATTAGTAATGTTGTGAGCTTTGAAACTTCTCACCAGAACTGTGCTATCCACATCACAGGGTTGTATTTTAGATTTAGGAAATGATCTGCGTAACACAAAAATCTGCAAGAAAGTGATAATAGGTGTTAAATCTAGAGGAGCTCCAAGGTCAGAGACATTACTTTTCCACCTTTCCAAAGAGCATGGTTTGGCTCTAAATACTAACTACCAACTAATAATAGCTAACTTAATTCCCCTTCCGTATTTTAAGTTAAGCTAATTCATTGAACGTTTTGTAAACCATCTTTGTGGTACTTTTCTTCACACTTTAGCTAAGAAAATTTCACTTTTTGAAGTGAGAACTGGATTATAGTTTTCTTTTGAGTGATAGGTATGCCTGTGAAGCTTAGAACATGCATCGCAGTACGATGTTTACAAGGGCCGTTAGCCTGTCCAACCACTTACGCACTTTTGCACAAAAGAAGAGTGCTGGACTTTTGACTGGTGCAGGTATGTTTGAACAGAACACAGCAAGCCTACTTGATACAATATACTTTTTTTCTCACCAAACTGGTGCTAATTCAGATGATATTTATAGCTTTCTTTGGTAAGTAGCGGTTGAGTCTGAATACACATTAAATTTCAGCAGCTTGTATAAACTATTAGATATAATTTTAAGCAAATTATTCTTTTTCATTTGGCTCTTATTGACTTAGGGAAAAAAATAACCCAATAGAGGTGTGGACCTTTTGAGTTTACAGTATTCCCATTGATTTTTAAATTATACTATTTTTGACTTAAATTTATTTTTGTTAGTAGATGCCAAGAAGACACCGCTCTTTGGTTTGAAAAAAAATTGTAGTTCTAGTTTGACTCTCGCTTTATTAGGAAAGGAAATTATCATGAAATTTCAACTATGTAGCTTGATTAGAAAATTAAGCAAACTAATGAGAGATTTATTAGTTTATAGATGAAATCTTTAAAGGGGCAGGCCTTAATAATGGCCCATTTTGACAACCGAATAGATTTTTCTTTTAATGCCCCTGAACTATATTTAGAATAAATAAATGTACTATGCACATAAATGTTACACAAGCACATTTATGTGTTATTTTTGGTTAGTTAGCCCAGCCTTGCAGATACTTGTTCATACTGCTAGTTTGTGACAAATTTATTAACTTACTCACTTGTAACACTTCTTCTTACCCTACAAAATGCTTTGTTTTCTCTTTTCTTTGGTAGCCTTTCAAGCTACCCTGCTTTAGCAAAATCTTATTTCTCTCACCATTTAAAATCTGCCCTTTTTTCTAAAGAAATCCTTTTGCCTGAAATTTTCCTTCCAGTCTTTTTATTTCTCTTGTTCTTTTAGGTTACTGCCTTTGGCTCTCTTCTAGTTGTTTTCTCAGCTTTTTTGTTCTTTCCACGTCTTCCTATGGCTTGCATCCAGTACGTTCTTGCTACCAGAGCAATACTTGTGTTTTTACTGTCTTTCTTTTGCTTCTGTGCTTTCTCCTTTGACTTGATATGCAGATGACCAAGGATGACTCTTGACCATTATTTATATTAAAAGGAGGGGAATAGAGTTGCGTTTTACTGGATTAGTCCTACTACTGTGAGGTTTTAGTTTTTATGATATTACTCCTATCTTCATCAGGCTTGGAAGGTGATTGAAGACAGTACAGGCAAGGGAGGCAGTGAAAATAAAAGACTGCAGAAACAAAAAATCTTTGCTATCATTATCATAGTCACTAACTTTTACTGAACACTTACTATGTGTCAGGCACTATGCTATGCAGCTTTCATGCATAATAATTAAACTTCACAACCACCATATGAATTGTAGGTACTCTAATTCTCTGTTTTATAGGAAAATGGACTTAGAGAACCTAAGCTGTCCAAAATGTAATTTTTAATAGCAAATTTGAAATTCAAATCAAGGCTCTCTTATCCTAGACCTTTGTTTTTAATCACTGTTATTTACCACATAAAGAACAAAAGCAATTGAAAAGTCCTTAAATAAAGTTAGGTTTAAGGTGGGGAGCATTCTGGTGAAGACTGAATAAATAAGAGTCTAATTAGAAAAAGCAGGGATCCAAGAAATGATTAGGTCTGGATTTGATTTTGGAAGACTTTAGAAAATGTTCTATTCTGTCGATTCAGGCACATTCTGCAAATATTCAACAAGGCAGATCTATCTAGTACAGATTTTGTAGTCCATTAAAAAAATGCTTTTACCTCATCTGAAAATCTTTCAAAACAGAACTAACTGTACATAACCATCCACTGACCAAGAGTGCTTTCTAATGAATACTTTATTATCTACAAAATTTCATTATTAGAGAAAAATAATATAGGATGTATGGGAATACATTTTGGGCATCAAGGAAAAAAAGGATATTTTAAAAATATTAAATACTAACCAAAATGTTGGAAGTATTAGAAAATAGAGTGTTTGATAATCATAGAGCAAAGAAAAGGGAAATGAAAAACAGAAGAAAGTCTAAGGTGGTATTTTCCACAGCGCATACCTACTTTTAAGAAAAATAAAAAACTCATGCTTCCTTTTCTTGGAAATTCTGAAACTTTCCCCCCGATTTTTAAAATCTTCTTGACCAGTAGAGCTTAACAGAAGATGTCTTTGTTGTTTATTCGTGCTGAGTTTATTTCTTTTAAATTGGTTTTAATAATGTTTTTGTTTTCCAAATGGAGAATTCAGTATTTATAAACTCCACATGGCTGTTCCCCCATATCATTTTCACTGGTATAAAGCACTGGTCCAAACCTATGGTCCCGGAGGATTCCACTGGGTTATTACAGGAATTTATCAATTCATATAAGTAACAAGCGTTATTTTTTAGAGTATGTGTACACTGTTTTGATGAATCAAATACAGAATCATTTGTTAAAAACCTTACCTTAATCCAAACATATCAAAACCTGGAAAATGCACAGGGAAAATAGGTAGGACTTAAGCCTCTATAAGAATGTCTAGTATCTGTGTTCCTAGTTCAGTCTTCATTTATGTGGATTTTTAATTATGTGGCCTACTCTTGAAGAAAAAGCTTAGCTGTCCCTAGACCAAATGCTAAAGGCCTGCTTGTTTACCTGTGGTAGAAGACATTCCCAAGCCTTCTTAGAAGCCACCAGCTCCTGCCCTCTTCTGTGGGAACTGGTGGCCTTTTGAGGGGGAAAAATATTCTAGCTAGTCTGAAAAAGATGCCCCTTTGCTTCCCCCAAATAGTTATTTACTAGTGACTCAAATACTTCTAATGTGATGTTCTCAAGTTTGGGGAGTCATTCACGCCTTTGAGAATTTCATGCAAGCAATAGGCTCATCCCAGGAACATGTACTTATTCATCCACAGACGAAAATTTTTCTATATATAGGCTTTGCATGTCTTTCATTCTTGGACCTTTCTTCTGGTGGAAAACTGAGAAAGGGGAAATGCCAACAACAACAACAACAACAACAACAACAACAACAACATGGAAAGAACACAGAACTGGGAATCAGGAGCCTTAAGACATCTTTTATTTTAAGAGTTAAAAGATGCTTGAAATATAAGAACTGTGTAACACCAAAACTAATTTATATGGTCACAAATATAAATTAAAACATAACATCCTTCCTAATTTTAGTTAAAGGAAATGATGAAGAAAGTAGAAAAGCTTTGGAATTGAAGACATGAAGAAGTAGCCATATTTGGGACTGAGTTAAAGTTTTAAAAGAGAATAAACTTTACATATTAAAATTTTGTCCAGAACTGACCCAGTTAATCGTCTGTTGGCAGGTTCAAGTAAATTGTTTAATAATTTCCATGTGTGTTCAGTGGTGGATAATTATTTATGAAATAGTTTTACCTTTTTAAAATGGATTTTTGTTTAAAGAGATTAGTACAAAGGGTTTGCTTTATAGCCTGTATTATAAATTCAAGACATACTTATTCAAGACTTTATTCCAATTAATGTAGACTGCACTACTAATAGACTTTTTCAGGTTTCATTTTCTTTAGATTGATGTTTACATGCTCGTACAAATTGGTTCCTGGTTAATTCCTGATACAGTCTGATATTTCATTAAAAATCAGAAATTTCATATAGTTCATATTAAATGCTTTTGGACTTCTAATTTTAACTATTGGCTTTTTTGTGTTTAACAATATTTTAATTAAATGATATCTTTTTTATACTGGTAGTATTAAGCACATAATATTGCTAAGTTATTAATAGAATGACCATACACACTGGTTTAGCCCTGTTGTTCCATCCAAATAATAGTGCCTTTCATAAGTGTCCTGGATTGTTCATTAAATTATATGGACATCCTAGTTATTAAATTTCTAAAGCATTTTATATTATTTTAGGCAAAGTGTATTCTATCAACTTAATCTGCAATAAGGAACCAAAAAAAAATTTCGAGGTCAAAATTAAGTTTAAACTTCAAGCCGGTGAAGAAAGAGAAATAACTAAAGTCTGGATAGAGAGAATCTTGTGAAAAGAAATATATCAGTAAGATGAATGCATGTTTGCACAATCTGTTATCTCTTGAAAAGAAGAAACAATAACAGTGGTCTTCAGCATTTTTATTGAGACTCTATTTTACATTCTGATTCTGCATACAAGCTCACAGTCACATACCTACTCATTCACTCACCTGAATTGAGTGTGATGCACTCTAATAATATCTATTTTATCCTTTTTCATTAAAAATTAATGCCGATCATGACCCAGTAAATTGATTTACTACCCACTAAGACATCACTGTGCACAGATTGAAAACAGTCCCCATAAGTGACTTTCTCTTATGGACTGGTACTGACTAGAATCAACAATAGTAATATTTTAGAAATCATAACACTTCTGTGACAGCAAGTGAATATTCTTTCCTCATTGAATTCAAATGGTTATCTATAGATCATATTTTATTAATCAAATGCTGATCTTTGGTATTTAAAATAAATTAGAAAATTTTAGTTATCTAAAATAAATGTAAGAGTAATATTTTTATATGCAAATATATTTGGTGGAGGGCTCATTTTATTATTTTCAGAACCCTTTCATGAAAATATTTTGGAAATAAAGCATGATTGTTGCTACTCTACAGCAATAGACTCACCATCACAATTAAAGAATGAGTTCTCCAATGAGAAGAAAAAACTTTTAAAAATTGGTACTAGAGCCTTTTGATTAAGTACCACTCAGTCCCACTAGTAGCGAGTAGCACTAGTGCAATAAATCTCTACATTCATTTTTAGTAGAGTCAGTTGTTTTATTTTTCATAGTGTTTATTTCTTTTGTTGTTAGTTTTTAGTTTTCCATTACAGTTGACATCCAGCATTGTTTTATGTTAGTTTCAGGTGTACAGCACAGTAATCATTTACTTTTAAGTGGAATCGTAGATTACATATTGCTTAGTAGGATCTTTTCTTACTTTCAGCTCTAATGAAATAATTGGCCATAGAGGCCTGCAACAGCAACTGCTAATGAACATATAATACAGTGCCTGGTGCTGAATTGGCTATATAAGCCACCAGAAAAGTAATTCTTAGGTTATGGAAAGTGCTGTATTGGAATACTTTCTGCTGTGATGGAAAGAAAAAAATAATATTGTGAAAGTTTTTCAAGGTGCGTTAAATCATTTGCCCTTTATATGAGTGTCTCTGCAGTGTCTTTTAAAATGTTATTAAAATACCGCGTCTTTAAGAAATTGCATGCTTTTATAGTGATTCATTGAGCCAAAAGAATACAAGTAGAAAGTTTTTATTTCCTTACGAAGATTAAACTCTAAAGGACCAAACCAGCTTCTAGTTAAATACCTTGATAATTCCCGCAGACTAGGCTGTGTGGGGGATACATGAGTAGTACAAGACATGTCCGTCATCAAAAACTTAGGAAAGCATTATTGGCAACACATACAAAACTATCAAATATAAATCCATGCAAGATGGTATACAAATAAATGTTATATTGGATGTAAATGTTGTAGGAGTTCAAGGTGCTTATTTTAGTCTCAGCCTTCTTTTAAGGGGAGCTGGGAATTAAGTTGTGTTCCTTTTTTATTGCTGCCTTTACTGCTTGTCTCATTGTTAAATAGAGCCTGAAAAGAAAAAAGGAAAATAGTTCATGCTAGTATGTTTCTTGACATTATTTATAAAGTGAGAGAGAAAAATAAAGTCAATAGTCAAAGAAAATTTTTATTCATTCAACAAAAATTGTAGTTATTGTATTATACCAGGTGTGCTAGCTCCGAGGCTAATAATGACCTTGTACTCCAGCTGCATAAACATAATCATGATCCAGTGTTCAGCTAGGCCCTGAACCTGAAGGATGAATGGTTTTAGGCAGAAGGATAAGAGTAGACCATTCCAGATAGAAGAACATAATGTGGCATAAAGGGTTGAAATTTGGAGTTTGAGAGGTGCTGGGAGATACAGTTATAAGTGCTTGGAAAGACAATGATGCTGAAAAGGTAGAGTCAATGCTTTGAGTGCTTGTTAAAAATTTTAGGAAGTCACTGAAGGATTTTTTAAAATAAGGGAATGATATTGTCAGTTTTACATTTTAAAAAGTTATTCCTGTTACAGTGAAAGATGGGTTTCTATATTTTCTTGGCTGTAACTTGTCTCTGTAGTACATTTTTTTGCATTATAAGTCTGTATCTGTCTATATTTATCCTCACAGTAATGTATCATTTACTTAAGATTAGCAAGGTTATTGAATTGTTCAACCTGAGTAAATTTTTTTTGGTAAAGGAAGACTAGTGTCAAACTTGATTTTGTTCTAACCATTTTGATGGTAATGTTTCTAAAACGTTGTTCTTATTTCTGCCTTGAGAAACAGTAGAGTGAATATAATGATTTGAGTATTTAGAGTCAGTCACCCTTATGGATACTAATTGTTTTTTTTATGCCAGCAAGAATTGGACTATTTGCCCACAGTGCTAAAAAGTGACTGGCTGATTTATTCACTAATTCAACAATTTTTTCAGCTCTTACTGTTGTTTATTCATTGTGCTAAGTACTACAGAGATAAATTGGATCTTAAAGTATATTAGAAGCACATATATACATAACTGTAATACAAGACAAATTTAAGTGCCATTGGAGAGATGTGCTTGGAATACTGTGGAAGATGAAAGGGAGAGGCAAGTACTTTCAGCTAGACCAGGACCCAGCAAGGCTTTTGGAAGGAGCATTTAATTTGGACGCTGAAGGATAGGTAATTGAAATGGAAAGGCAGTTAGAGGTAGGGAAGGAGCATACCTGTGGAAGGGAACAACTTGGGAAATGTGGGAAGTTTATGGAAAGTATCAGGAAGTAGGAGATAAAGGAAATAGGTGGACAGGTAGAAAGCTAGAATGCTAATCTATGGTGTTGAAGTTAATTTTGTGAGGGGCCGGTAAAGGTGTTTTTTAAGAATTTGTTTTTAAAGAATTTTTAAAAGAATGTGTAAAGCTTTTAAAAACTGTCATTTAAATAAAAGTTAAAAGATTTGGTGGAGAGGTGTAGAAATTGTGAGTGAGGTCATTTTAGGAGTCCTGAACCAGAACAATGACCATAGGAATGTAAAGGAAGGATAATGGATGTCTGGATGATATCATGGAAGTAAAAGTAAGCAAAATTTGGTAGATTATTTAGAGAAAGAAGAATAAGAAGAAAGAGACAGAAATGGTTCAAGGTTTTAAATCTTATTGCTGGGAGGATGGTTATACCAAGACAATTAAGGCATCTGTTATGGTGTCTGGTAAGAGAAGGCTCGGCTTCATTATCTCACTGGCTGTCATTTATCTAGCAACACTTCATCCAACTATCTGCTAATTACAAAGCAAATAACCATACTTACTGAATCAGTAAGTTTGTTTTTAGGAGAATGGAGCCTAAGAGTTTTCTGCCATAGTAGCATAATATTTATATTTTATGATGCCTACTTTTGCTGGTAATTGGATATAAAATTTAGGAATTCTATTTGACTGATAATCTTTTTGACCAACATCTTTTCTTTTTTAAAAGTCTTAACTAGTTCCCTAGCATTCTTCTTGGTTTTGTTACTTATCAATTTTCTGAGATTTGGTTTTTATATCTTGTTTTGATTTTTTTAATAATTTACCTAACCTGGATTTTTATATGTTTGGATTTTTTTAACATGTCTAATATCTTTATATCCTCAGTTGTGGTATTGTGTTTACTATGATTTCTAACATTAATTTTTTGAATGCTGGTTATAATCTAGATTAAGGTATAGTTGAATCTTACAAAAACAAGACATTTTCTTGGCAGGAGCTAAACTGTAAGTAATCCGCTTTAAATGACTTTATGGAAATAATAAAATAATACATAGATGTTCTCTTTTGGAGGTTAGGGTAGGAAGATGGCTTGTTGGAGACTGGTGGACCCTCACTTATCTAAGAAGTGGGAAAGTAGGATTTACCATATCTTTGTTGTGTCTGGAGTTTGAGGAATGAAGTTAATTCTTGCTGTTCAGTGTTTCGAATATATATATTTAATTGTAGCCTTAGCTGGAATTTACCCAATACAGAAGATACCTGGTCAAGCACCATATTTGATTATAGATTGAATTTTCTCTGGACTATGTAAAGCACTTCAAAATTATTTTTTAAAAATCACATCTCTTGGGATTGTGGATTTGTGACATTTTAATTTATAATTATTATGAGCCCTATCCAATTTAAGTTGAATGTGATTATATTAAAGGTAATTTAATGGGAATTTTCAAGTAAGGTGGTTTCCTTTCTTAAGTAATTTTGTAATCAGAAACAATTATTTAATTATGCCTTCTGAATCTGAAATGATATTTTGGAAATACTGATACTTTTAGAGTGATTATGTTCAGGTATTTCTAAACAAAATAATTTAAAGCAGATTTGTCATTATGTATTTTAATGTTTATTTAAATTTTAGGTGTGTCTTGGAAGAGTGGTTGAAACTTCTTTAATAAGTGCCTGTTTTGCTTAAAACAGCATGCAAGTCCAACCCATCTTAAGGAGAAATTTTAAATGTCTTCTTACCTGCCACCACAGAGAAATAACCTTTTTACTCTCCTGACCAGTAAGCAGCTAACAGCTGGAGTGTTGTTAGCTTTTAGCTCTTGGCAATCTGGAATAACTAGTTTTCCTCCAGTTTCTCTGTTTATAAGAATGCATGGTAAAGTGTCATTTATGTTTAGCTTTTCCCTTCAACTCTTGAAAATATTTGCCTAAAATATTTTCCTGGACATCTCCTCTACTTTGAAATAACAGACGTTTCTGCAAATTGAATGTACTTTTTCTTTTATACCAAGGAGACCCACGTTTAATAAAGGTTACTGCCATTTGCTTGAACAATTTCTCTGAACCAATCACATGAGGCTGTTTCTACCCTTAATACAAACTCTTACTTTGTAGGGCAAACCCAAGCTACCTGTTTCTTCTAGACCAATATTGTTAAGCCATAAATCTCATACTTAAAACAAAGGAAATGTGCTTTTCAAATATTTTGCATCGCATTCTGTTCCATGTAGAATGTTACACCATGCAGGATCTAATTAACTTTGCCATGATTGCTCTGTGATTCTAGGTTAGTTATTAAACTTATAGTTATTGAGAATGAGAACTCTAAAAGTTGATGAAAGTAATTTAGGGTACTAAAAAAATAATCCAATTTGGGAGTGAAAATACCAAGGGAAAATGATGGTGAAATACTTATGTGGGTGCTAATTGTGTATCTCTGTTCTTAATTCTGATTGGAAGTGGGAGAACATTGCTTTTCATAACAATAAACTACTCACACTGCTTATATGTGCATCTTGGGAATACTGACTGGCTTGATTAATGCCCTATCTCTAGGAGCAAAGGATTAGTGTTAGGAGTAGGGAAGTAGGTCCTTTCTAGTTTTAATGGGCTGTAGGAGAGTGGATTTAACAATTGTTCTAATAGCTTTTTTTTTTTTTTTTTTTTTTTTTTAATGGGCTAAGAGATTAAGAGGTGGAACTGAGGGCTGCCTTTCTCAATTTGGGTGGTAGGTACTCAATACCCAGAACTGTCCACATAATTCATAGGGTCCAATGCAAAATGAAACTGTAGCACCTTGTGTTAAAGTTGTTAAGAATTTTAAGACTGCGACAGCAGAGTGTTAAACCAAGATAGGACGTACACCTGTGAACTGTGTCTTTTGGGAACTTATGCAAAGAGAAAAGAGTACACTGAAGAAATAAGAATTTGGCTTTTTAACAAATGGCTTTCTCTACTACCCTTCCCTCTTCTACTCCCTCCGCCCCTGCCGCCCGATCCCTGTGTTATACAAGCTAACGTGTTTTTCTCTTCTCCCTCAAAAAAAGCCATGTTTCTTTTTCAGTTGAGACTAAGGGAAAGAAAATGCTATTTGCAGTCTTTTATGTTTGGGACTTAAGAACCTTGGAGGATTAATGGCAGCAACTAGACTTGTTTATCCATCTCACACTGTGTACTCCTTGGGGCTTATTCATTCTCTTTCCACTTCACCACTGCCACCTCCATCACCAGCTTGTTAATTGTGGTGGAATGATTACCTGTTCATGTCATTTTTATCCTTACTGTCTTCTCAAATGAGTTCATAGCTACTATTGCCTGCCTGCCTTATACAGGCCGACTAGATGGAGAAGAAATTTTCTTCCTTCTAGTAGGGATATTCCATGCCTCTTATTTTGGATATATAACCTGGTCATTATATCAAGTTTCACTTTACTCCAGAAATGCAAATACTCATATAGTGACAAAACAGATGAGATGGTACTTTTAGCTGAATGAACAGAGAAGGGTGATTGCAAATAAAAATATTTTGATGGTCAATGTTTGTTTAGTTATGATGTGTTTCAGATCCTTTTAAGAAATAAATCATAATTCTTTGAGGTCATTTGTATAGTGAATTTAAAAGAATATAAAATTAATTGAAACGATTATTGCATATAATGGGCAGAAAGATGGAAAGGACTATTTAAATAATGTTAAAGCCTGAAGTAAATTCTTTTTATTCTTTGTATAAAACTAAAGTCTCAGAAAACTGTCCTCAATTTGTATCTGTTATATTATTTATTGATTTGATTTTCATCAAATCAAGTTTAGTGCTTTAGACACATACATGTTGTGGTGGTGCTGGTGGTGGTTATGGCTGTATTTCGTAGTAACAGTATGGTGGGGTTTTTTACAGTCTTCTGGTTAAAATCGATCCCTAAAACATTTTCTGCCCCTAAATAGGAGCCTTAGGAATGTTTAGTGACTGAGTTTGTTCCTTTCTAAAGAAGCAATTGATACTCAAGGATAAGAAAATTAAGAATTTCTAAAACTAATCTAGTATTTTTTTTTGTAAATTTCAAGTATAGAAACAATGTTAGATTTAAAATACTTTGGAACAGAAAAAAAGGTGTGTATATGTATTGTTTTTGACACTGACAAGTAATTGCAAATATAGTCTTTGTATAAAGTCATCTGTTTGGCAGGTTAAACTTTGTTTTAAACTTTTGGCTGTTCATTGCAAATATTGATGAGCCCCATTATGCTAAAACTGAATGTGTTAGTGATGTTCTTTTTTTAATGTTGTAGTGACTTCTAGTATAATCCACAATAAAACTGCTTTTCCCTCTAGATATAATAAAATCTGTTGAACGAGGACATTTGTGTAATGGACATGTTTGTTTATCACCTTTTTCATATAATGGAACATTTTGTGTAAATCATCTTTAATACAGAGAATACCATATGGCTGTTTCCTTTGTGTGTGTATTAATAATATGTTAAATACTCTTTTTTTTTTTTTTTACAGACTTCTAAATTGTTTAGGCAATATTGCAAGGGTAAAGGTTAGGTGTTGATATTAGAAAAAAACTGTTTTTGTAAAGATGTTGATACTAGAAAAACTATTCTTGTAAAATGTTAATGTTTCCCCTTCTAAATAAATAAGCGACATGTCAGGGGCTACGACGTTTAAAAGTGATCATGGAGATACTAAGACACTGAAGTATTTAGGTATAATTACCAGAGGTCCCAGGTGATTAATATCCTTACTTTATGGACAGGTTTCTAAGGATTCCCAATGAATGTGGAACCCTGGATACTGGAGGTAATCATATGCTAGCAGAGTTGTCCAACTTTCCAAAGTCATAATGCCTTCAAATATTAATTACTATAAAAACTGTGGCATTTTCATTTAAAATTTAGATCCAACCATTCATAAAACAGCCTAAACTTCAGAGTTGCTAGAGTCCATATGAAATCAAAAGTCAGAAAAAAAATTTTTTTCCTTTATTAAGGTCAAAAAACATTTTTACACTTCAGAGTAAACATGTCCAGTTCATTTTAAAGTATCAGAGCATCTAAATGTAACTTGAATACTTTGTGACTGATAAAACATTCTTTTGCATACTTTCTCATCACCCTCTGCCCTTCTCTCTCAATTTGTTTTCCACACATAACATTAGTATTCTGTGAACAATATTTTAAAGGATTGTTATAAGCATTGTATTTGTATCCTACAGTAATTTATTTATATTTTAAAGGAATTTGAATACAGTGTGGCAATTTTGACAACCAGCAGGCTCATCAAAGTAAGAGTCTATGTGTAATCTCATGATATACCAAATGCTTGCTCTTTTTCTGTATAACACAGACAGGGATTATATGTGGTTTGCCTTACGTATAGGGAAAGAGTAGCTGTCACCTAGCCTCTGAATTCCCTAACTCTACTTCCGTATATGAATTGCTTTAAAATCCACCTAAATTCAGATTGTTCACTAATGCAACTAGGAAAAAAGGAGGTGCTAATTACAAAGTATATGATACCTCACTGTTCTACCGGTTGTGAAGAACCTAATTTCTATACATAAACTAGACTGAAAAGAGAAGAATTTAAGTGTGACTACTAGCAGCGTATTCATTTAAACAGATGATGCACAGTTGTACAGGAACATTATCAATGTTATTTGCTGGTAGAACAAATTTCCATTCATATGTTGTCTAAATGTCAAAGGTTAAATTACTGGATTTTCCTTTATTTTTTACCTCAAAAGTATTTGTTGAGTTCCTGCTATGTGCCAGGTTCTTGACTGAGGTAACTAATGAGAACCTTATAAGATTTTTTTAATCCAGGTTTTGGTTGAAACTTTGAATTAGCCATTCTTTAATACTTTACTTGACTTCCTGTAGTTCTTATTAGATTATTCTTCGGAGGATAAGCAGAGAATGACTGTAGGCCCTACGTTTTACTTTTAAAGAGGCAGGTGACAGGAAGCAGAAACCAGTGGCTTGAATGAGATTTAGACTTCTTATGGTTTTTAATTTTCTGTATGACATTTCTGTTAGCATGGCCACTTGATTACTGTAAGGAACTATGTTTCCTGGTTTTGTAATAATAGCATCTGTTCTTTTGCAGTCTAACTTGGAATAACACATTTCACAAAATCATTGAATAGACAGTTCTTGTTCTCTCTTACCTAGAATATTTCCAGAGGATTTCACATGGCAGGGTAACAGAAGAAAAGCCATTTGGGTAACTCTTCTGTTAAATTTGTTTCCCTCCCCCTTGGATCCCTAGATGTAAACCCTTCCCTTCCCTTCTTGCTAACTGACCAGCAGCACCCTGTACTACTGTCATCCCTGTGTCCAAAAGAATGATGTAGTTATATTCAAAGACCAATAAAATGTTATATCCTGTCTATTCCTACTTATAAAAATATCTCTTTTTTAATTGTTAGATTTTGTGTAATAATTTATTGAGAGAAAAGTAATAGCAAAATTTCAAGAACAGTTAGTACTAAAATTTTGATCCACTTTAATATAATTTCCCCTTTTTAATTATACTTTAAAAATAGATATAGGAGAAAGTATAGAATAAAAAATGTAAAAAATAACATTAAACTTACAGTCCATTTGTTGTAAACTTACATGACATAATCTGGATTTATATTTATTTTCTAGTAAAAGAAAATGTGTATGTCATACAAGTTGAGTTAAAAAAATGAAAGTTGAAACTTTTTTGCCTTTTCAAATGTAGAGCCATTATATAATTTTAAGAGCCATTTATTACTATAGAATTCAGAGTAAATTGCTATAAAATTTATTTTTAATTGAACTTTTTATTACATTGATGTTCCTTTACTAAATTTTTAAAGCATGTAAGACCCACTTAAAAAAGTAGTAATCAAATGCATGCTGAAATAAAAGGTTATAATTTTCCTGGAAATAAGGAAGATTTAACCAGATGTTAAAATTATGTATGAACATAAAAAGAAAATATTGCCATTATTGTAATAATGGACCATTTTAGTAATTTCAAGTTATTTAGTTACATTTTCTCAGTTCTAGTTTGGCACAGTAAAGCCTTATTTGAAAAAAAAAATGGTACAGGAGGAATGTGTGCAGGTAACAGTACTGCTATTACAGATCCAGCTGCAAGTCAGTGCATGCTTCAGGGTTATGAATAAATGTGGACTCTTGAATTTAATTTAAATGGTCTGACCTCTCTAGAAATATGTATGTGTATGTACATATGTCTGTGTATATATATATATATATATATACACATATACATATGTATATATACATATGTATTGGACTATATAAAAAATGCTAAGTCTTTCTCTCCCCTTTTTTAGCCTTAGATTGTAAGCAAAAGAAATCAAGGTCAAGATCTGGAAGCAAGAAGAAAATGCTAACATTACCTCATGGTGCTGACGAGGTTTACATTCTCCGATGCAGGTACATGCCTAAGTGTCAAATCTACTTAGTTTCTTCAGATTTTGCATTGAGATGTATTAGACGAATTTTAAATTTGTGACAGAATGTGTATTCCCAAGTAAATTATAAATGAATTTTTGGAGACAAGCTCAAAATCTTCCGCAATTCATAATATGCTGTACTTCAGTAACTAATTCAGTAATTCATAATATGCTGTACTTCAGTAACTGTTAGCTAATAGCCTCTATGATACTGTGAATTATAAAAGCTTTTTTGTGTTTTGCTTTGTTTGTTTAATTTGATTGGTTTGATTTTCTTTTTAATTGTCTTGAGTTTCTGCTTACTGGGAACACATTTTCTCTCCTCTCCAAGTACTCCTATGCATAGCTATACAAATCATTCACACCTTTATGCAGTTTAAAAAATTGTGAATTGGGGAAGGGTCTTTTGAAAAGGATGGTACATTTTGGAAATATAGTTGTCTTAAATGTATTAAAATGTGTAGGTGTTAAGACCTGTTTTTAAATTTTAACCTAATAATAATGCCCCATTTCTACAAATATTACTGGTGTTATTATAGCTGTTAAACATATGAATTGGCATTTTGATATTGCGTTTAATCATTTCAACTTTATGTATATTTAGAAACTGTCAAACACTATCTCCTATATATGGTAAAGTTTACTTTTGTTTACGGATTTTATGGGCATTGGTTTTAAATAAAGGGAATCGGTCATATTAAGAGAACTGTCATCAACTTCTTCTGTAGGTTTTGTGGCCTAGTCTTTCGTGGACCACTGTCTGTTCAGGAAGACTGGATTAAGCACTTACAACGACACATTGTAAACGCTAACCTTCCACGGACTGGAGCTGGCATGGTGGAAGTCACGTCACTATTTAAAAAGCCCGCCTCCATTACAGAAACTTCATTTTCTCTACTAATGGCAGAAGCAGCTTCATAGAACAAGGAAATCTTTTAAATAGCAAATTTGAATTGGATGTAAATTTGAAATTCTTTGTCTTTTTTTTAAAGCCACATTAAATTATCCATTTATAAATACTAAAGCAGGAAAAAGGGGGAAAGTGAATTGCAGTAACAACAGAGCAAATTAAGTACTTCAAACAGTAAGTAGTCTATATATTTTATATAGGATGGAAAATGTGTTTTTAAGGTTTACTGGGTTTTGTCAGTTAACTCTTCACTTAATAAGAGATCAGTACATGTAAGCAGTCATTAATAAACTGTTGCACATGGATACTTAAAGACAAACTTATTGGAAAATTATGTTTTCTGCAGTGTTACCAGAATCAAAGTTCTGTTTATTCCCCACAAGACTTGCATTGAAAAATAAGACATTATATTTTGTTCGTATGTATTTAGTGTTTTGTATAATACCAGGAACCGCTAACTAAATTTACTCAACTTAGGGCATTAAATATCATGTACTTCATAGATTGAGACTGTTCACTCAAATAGGGCAGAGTACTATTCTATCTAGATGTGTAAGTGTTTTTTTAAAATCACATGGAACGGTTTTTTTTATACTAAAAAGTGGAGGGAGATTTGTTTAAACAAGTATTTCTAAAAGAAATATGTACATAGTCCTGGAAATTATTTGTGGTAAGGAAATATTCTTTACTCCAGTTGCATTTCTCAGACAATAAAGTGGTGCATCCATGCTACCTCCTACTTTGTCAACAAAGATGCTATTTACCCTTTACATTTTTGTATCATAATAGATTTTAAAAATCTAATGTTCTTTATTGCAAGACATTTCTTTTGTTAACAGATTTGTTTCTTTTTAATGTTTTACCTAAAATTTGACATGCTTACAGGACAGGTTTGCCTCTTACTTTATTTAACATTGTAGAAATGTAATTAATAAACAATGCTCACTACACAATTTAGAATAGGCTTTCTCATTTATATTCTCTTCCAAAATTGATCAGTTAGCAAAACTAATACACCAATTGAAATATTTCTACATATGATGAGAATGTTTACAATTTAAATTTTAGAACTTGTTTTGGATGTAATTATATGTACGAAAATCGTGTAACACTATGCTTATGCTAAGAACCGACATAACAGAATTACTGAAATAAATGTGCTGTGAGGAATGGAAAATATGGTGCAGATGTCTTGGTCATGATAAATTGTGATTCTTCCTTTAAGTTTTCCAAAAACAAATTAGTTATTTTAATCTGAAATCAGGTTCCTTTACAAATAACAGTTTTTGTATGCAAGCACCATTTCATTTTATTTCATGTAGTATGGCTAATACTATAGTTGAAACAAGGATATGCATTGATACTTTTCTTCGTATGTAAATAAAGTTAAAACATTAAAATAAGGAGTATTTTGGTAGAGTATATACATACCTCACTGCCAGTGAAATTGCTTTCCTATGGTATCTCCTTACCAGAAAAATCTCTAAATAAAAAAAGACTTAAAGAAAATTATAATGCGTATAGTGTGAAGCATTTCTTATTTTTGTGATTGGTGGACATTGTCTACTTGAGGTTGTGTTTCATTTGATTTAAAATGTTTATACTTAGCCGGTTACTTTATTCTCATACCTTATATATTTATGAAATTAGGAAGTTGGACTACTAGATGGATCATTCATGGGTCTCCTAATCCCTGAGGTGTTAGATAAGGGAAAAGTGCTTGTAAGTTTTTTCATTTCTTGAAATGCCTAATATGAACTGTATTTTTTAAAATAAAGATAAGACTAAAACATCAAATTACTTTTGACTAAAAAACATACCAAATCTGTATACTAGTTTTCTCTTATTGAGCAAGTTTTTGATAGTTATATGTGAATTTTTTTTTGATTGGAAGATATGCTACATAGCAAGTAAAGAAGTTTAAAAAAATTTAGTAGAAAGACTAGTAGTCATAGAACTCCTTTCAGCTCTAATTTTTATACTTCTCCGATTTTATCTTTTTAAGCCAATTATCAAGATAGAGGAATACAAGTAATATATGTAGTTTGACCACAAATTTCATAAACAAACCTAGATTAAATTTTTTATGTTAAACTTTTATGTTAATCATTTCCCCTTCTAGATGTAAAAAACAGTGAACTAGAGGGGTTGTTGAAAAGTAAATTAAAGAAAGAACTAAGATAGTTGAGTTACAAAATTTAAAAAATTCTTTAGTAAACAAAGTTTAGTTTTTATTGAGCAACTGGAAAGTTAATGATTTATTTTTATTTGTCTTCTACTAAAAGAAAATTATAAAATACTCCCTCAAGTAACATGATAGGCTTTTATGTCAAAATATGGCCTGATTCAGTTTTAGTATTGCTTATTTTCTTTTAATTCCTTTATCATTGCCTAAGATATTTTAGCTTCTTTAGTATTAAAGCTTTTTATTTTTTAAAAAAAATCTGGTTAAAAGTGTGGATTAATTTAATAGCATCAAGACAAAAAAGTGAACTTCTCCAAAACTAATATTTTTCATTATGCTTCTTTAGAATGTGTTAGAATCATAGCATAGATAATATATCCATTAACATATCTATTTTAGATTTCACATATTAAATGTGGGTTAAAAAGCTGATAGTTTTTCAGTAGTAATTTACTAGGTAAACTTTTCTTAAGGACAGACATATAACCTCTAAGGTTTTAACCTGTTAGTCCAAAAGATAGCTTTGATTTTTTTTCCTCACAGGAAAGTATTACATTCATTTTGGAAATATGAAAATGAAAAGGTAAAAAATGGGGGAAAATACCTTTGGTATCATCACTCAAAGATATTTACTTTTAATAGCAGCTTATTACATTTCTCATCTTATTGTTTCAATATAATTGTGATTTTAATGTATTATATCTTCTTTTCCCAAAAGCTAATTTTAAATTTGAGCGCCACATTGTATAGACTAACCTTTGCTAGATCTAGAGCATTTTCGAACACCAACAACGAATTCTCTGATTCTCAAGACACCAACTGCATGACCGACAATTCAATTCTGACACTGGCTTCCTGGAGTTAGTGACAGGTGCTGTGTTTTCAAGGGCTCAGTTCCACAACACTGCTGACATTTCAGATGACAGAAGCAAGTATCTGCTCACCTGTACTTCTGATCAACCAGCTATAAATTGGTGGTTTCCACAAACCCTGCTTCAGGTTCAATAATTTGCTAGAGCTGCTCAAAGAACTCAGGAAAATACTTGCTTTCCAGTTCATTGTAAAGGCTGTAACTCAGTCATAATCAAATGAAAGAGATGCGCGGGGCAGGGGAAGAGGGTGGCATGGATCTTCCATGGGTGTGTTACTCTTCCAACATCTTGATGTGTTCAGCAACCTGGAAGCTCTCTGAACCCCATCGATTAGGAGGTAATTATGAAGGTTTCCTTATGAAGGCATGAATGAATAAATCATTGGCCATTGGTAATTAACTCAATCTCTCTTCCAAAGTGAATTACGAGCTGTACCATACCATTTATTAACAGAATTGAACCACTACCTTTGTCATGTATCAAATTCTCATGTAACCTGGATCAGCATCTGTAATATGTTCTGTTCAACTGCTCTTTTTGTCTTTTTAAAATCCAGTAGCATATTTATTTGATTATGGGTTTTTAAAATATATATATACTGTGTTGTGATAACTGACAGAGCAAGGTCCTTGTTCCTCTTTAGAATAGCGATCTCCAACTTTTTTAGCAGCAGGAACCAATGCTCCTATGAGAATCTAATGATCTGAGGTGGGGCTGAGGCGGTGATGCTAGCAGTGGGGAGCGGCTGCAAATACAAATGAAGCTGCACTCGCTCACCCACTGCTCACTTCCTGCTGTGCGGCTTAGTTCCTGGGAGTTGGGGACCCTTGCTTTAGAACACACTTACCTCCTTTACTGTTCTCCCACAGTGAGATTGTCACAGTGATTTTACTACCCTTCTCTCCTGTTTCAAAAGTCTAAGTCCTTCTTTTCACAGTCCTGAGAAGTCTTTCCTCATCCATTTACATTCAGTTTAACAGGGCTAACCAGTGTTTTCATTTCTCTTATTCTATCTTGATGTCTTTTTCCTAGTTAATTTTTTACTTTTGCTCTGAAGGTGAATAATAAATTGTGTAAAGGATCATTGGAGGCAGTCTTTTTCTCTCAAGGTATATAGATAATGTTTAATCTCAGGGTACATGGACTGACTATTGCATTGCCAGTCTGACTATTTTCCTTTTAAGTAACTTGTTCTTTCTGCATGGATGTTTATAAGATTTTCTGTTTATCCTTAGAGTTCAGGATTGTTACTAAGCATACCTAAATGTGTGCTTTTCTTATCATTGCAGCCTGGAACCTAGCAAACTTCGATCTTTTTTCTAATTCAATTATAATTTTCTACTGTTATCTATTGAGTAGTTTTATTTTCTCCATTTGTTCCTTTTTCTCCTTCCAGAACTCCCATTATCTGCATTTATGTTTATTTGATCTAGTTCTCAAATCTTTTTTTCTCATGATTGTAATTTATGTATGTTTGCTTGTACTTTGAGATATTTCTTGCACTTAACAATGACCAACCTACTCTTAAATTAACCATTTAAAATTTTAAAATATGATGTTACTAAGCTTTTAGAATTGTGTGTGTGTGTACATGTGTATATGCACTACACTTGACTCTCCTTAAATACTGTTATTTTTATTCATGTTTTTAACTTCTTTAGCATTCTGTTTTTCTGAATTGTGTGTGTGTGCGCGCGCGCGCGTGCGCTTATTATTCTGCTGATTTTCCTCTCTGATTGCTAGGCTACCTTAAATGGGTTTTTTTTTTTTCTCAGCTCATTGGGTTCAGATCTGTTTGTCAGGATATCCTGCATGTTAATAGTCCTCCAAGCAGTAAAAAGTGAAGTAGCAGTCTCTGGTGAGGTACCCGAAGGGCATCCCTGAGCTCTCTGAGCTCTCTGTAATCTGTCTTGAAGTCAAGGAGGATTCAGTCTACTCATTCAATTCCTTTTGTGGCTTCAGGAAGTGCAGTACACTTACATAGGGGCCAGGTAGCCCTGATAGTCAAGCTTTCCCTAGGATCCACCGCCACCTGGTTCTCAACCTGAGCTTCAACACATGGAAAAGAAAAGTTCCATATTAATTCTCTTTTCTCTCAGGACCCAACAGAGCTCCAGACTTCCCTTACATTCACACCAGTTGCCTGTTAGTCTCAGCAGCCATTTGGCTTAAGGAAAACTAAAAGCTTAGTGTTGAGAGTAAAGGAAAAGAATTCTCTGTTGAAATCACCTCTTTTCCCAAAATTTCTTAAACCTTAAAACTTTTAACAAATATTAAGTTGATTTTTAATTAGCATCTACTTCAAAAATAGCTATATCTTTTTCCTCCAATAGCACAAGAACCTTAGCATGCTTTAATTCTCTCCCATTCAGCAATTTGATCAGCTGAAATTTCACTTCTGTATTATTTTTAAAATTTATTAATTGTATTAAATCTCAGCCCTTCAGTACATATCTCTTTAGTATTCTGTGTGAAGAACACATAGAGCATTTCTGCTGCATACTGAAGTACAGACACTTGTATGGAATTGAGTTCCGAGCTAAACTAGTTGCTTTTTTCAGGAAACATTTTTTATGGTATAAATTGATATAAAAATTAATCACTTTAAAATAAACAATTTAGTATATTCACAATGTGTTGTGTAACAGACAGCTCTGTCTAGTTCTAAAATATTTTCATCACCCCAAAAGTAAACCCTATATACATTAAAAAGTCGCTGCTCATTCTCCTCTATCCCCAAACAGTGTCCCCAATCTGTGTCTTGTCTCAGTGGATTTACTTGTTCTACTTCCGTATCATTTTTTTGGTCAATACTTTTAATTTAAATTTTTATTAGTTTCTCTGCCCTCCATGATTTTATATATGCATGTTATCTTGTTGAAATTATTTATCTTTTGTTCGAATATATTCTCAAGGAACTTTTTTCAGAAAAGGCTTATAGGTTATAAGCTCTTCGAGTGTTTATACATCTAAGGACGTATTTATATCCAATTTGACTAGGAATAGAATTCCCTTAGACTTTCGAAAATATTGTTCCCTTGTCCTCTTATGTCCAGTATCATGGATAGTCTGATATCAATCTGATCTACTTCCTTTCTTAATCATTTTGTGTTCCTTCTCTGGAAATTTTAATATTATCGTTTTATTTATAATACTTGAAAGTTTATCACTATGCATCTGTTTTTCATTTATCCTGCTCAGCATTTTGTGGACCCTGTCAGTTTGAACACTTATTGTCAAGTTTCAGTTCTGGGATATTTATTTGTATTATTTCTTGCTTATTTCATTTAATTCTGTCTGTTACGTCCCTGTGGAATTTCTGTAGGGTGGCTATTAGAATTCCTGAATCTGTCTTCCATGTCTCTTACTTTTTCTTTTACACTTTCCCCACCCCCCAAAAAAAAAACTCTTGTGTGGGATATAACACTTTTGGTGTTTTTTTAGTTTTTGGTTTTTGTTTTACTATATATATATATATTATATATATATACATATATATATGTATATATATATAATATATATATACATATATGTATATATAATATATATATGTACACACACACACATTTTTTAACACACATTTACTATATAATATATATACATATATATGTATATATATAATATATATATATGTACACACACACACATTTTTTAATGTTTCAAGTATACAGTACATTGGTTAGATATCTGTATAGTTCATAATATGATCTCCCCAATTACTCCCTCCCCTGACATTCCACCTTGCCAATGTGTTAATGCTAACTGCATTCCCTATACCGTGCTCCCCATCCCCATGACCATCCATCAGCCACTAATTTGTACTACTTTAACCCTTCACCCCATTCTCTCGGCTCCTGAAACCTCTCTCCCCTCTGTTTCCAAATTGTCTACCTTATTTATGAGTCTGTTTTTGATTAGTTTGTTCTTTTTATTCCTTAGATTCTGCATATAAGTGAAATTATATGGTATTTATTTTTCTCTGACTTAAATACCTTTTAGGTCCATCAAAGCAATATTTTTTTCCATCCCCTTCCTCTGTCGGGGTCTTGTTTTCTTATCCTTTCAGCCACTCTCTCTTTTGGTTGGAGCACTTAATTCTTTTCCATTTAAGGTACTTATTGATAAGAACGTAGTTGTTACCATTCTTTATTCCTGTTTCTGATACATGTTTTTTCTTCTTAAAGACGCCCCTCCAACATTTCCTGTAGTACTGGCTTGGTGGTGATAAGTTCCTTTAGCTTATTTTTGTCTGGGAAGCTCTTTATCTGTCCTTCAACTCTAAATGATAGCTTTGCTGGATAAATTATTCTTGGTTGTATATTCTGGGTCTTCATCCTGTTGAATATTTTTTTGCCAAGACCTTCTGTCTTGCATAATTTCTTTTGAGAAATCAGCTGCCAGTCTTATGGGTGTTCCCTTATAAGTAACTATCTGTTTGTTTGTTTGTTTTTTCTATTGCTGCTTTAATATTCTTTCTTTGTATTTAACCTTCGGCATTTTAATTATGATGTGTCTTGGTGTGAGCCTCTTTGGATCTCTGATTTTTGGAATTCTCTGAGCTTCCTGGGGTTTTATGTCCATTTCCTTCACCAGGTTAGGGAAGTTTTTCATCATTATTCCTTCAAACAGCAGTTCATCTTGATTTTCTTCAGTTACACTGATCAGATGGATATTTGGACCTTTAATAGTGTCCCATGTCCTCTTTAAATTATTTTTATAGTCTTAGCATCTTTTTTCTTGTCATTCTGATTGAATGTCCTTGGTTTTCTTGTCCTCTAGATAGGGTATTTGATCCTCTTTTTTATTCACTTTGTTTATTCCATTTAATATACTTCTCATTTCCGATAATATGTTCTTCATTTCAGACTGGTTCCCTTTTATAATTTTCACTTCCATTTTTATGTTTCTTATCTCTTTGTTGAAGTTCTCACTGCATTTAGCTACACTTCCTAAAAGTTCATTGAGTATCTTTATAACTAGCGTTTTGAACTCTACATCTGTTAAGACTACTTGACTCCATTATTTCTGGATCTCTGTTCTATTCTCTCATAGTTTCTGCCTCTTTGTCTTTCCATTTTGTCTGCCTTTCTGTGTCTGTTTCTATGTACTAAGCAAAGTTCCTAAGTCTCCCGGTCTTATTAGTATGGATTTGTGAAGTAGGTGTCCAGTGGCACAGTTCTGAGAGAGGTTCAGCTGCAGGCCAAATTTAGCCCAAGCCTGTTCCCCTCCGGGGCCACCTGTTTTTACTCAGCAAGCAAAATCCACAGATGCTGTGCTCGTAGTTGCCTCCAAAGACCACACCAGAAACCAAGCCCAGCTACTATCAGTGTGAGTCTAGGCACTGTTCAGGAAGGAGCACCTGACTCACTGAGAATATACCTGGATGTGTCTTGGATGGGGCTGCGAGTTGGGGGATGCAAGATTTCAGGGAATCCTCTGGGCGGAATGACCTCTGTTACCCGGTTTGATGACATCACAGCTATGTAGCAGCGTTGTATCTGGCGCACTGGTAGCGGGGGAGGGTTCAACAGGGAACAACGGATACCGCTGACATTTCTGTACAGAGCGAGTCTCGCCCAGGCCCTTACTCTGACAATGTCTCCTTGTAAGTCCCTGGTACCCCCTGCGTGCAACTGAATCAGCACTGGTGCTCAGAGCAAGCAGGTCCATCACCGCGAAAGTCTGCTCGCAGATGCGGCCCCTTTAAGAGGTGTCTGCTTAACTGCTTGAGACCAGGCAGCCCCGCATCCTCCTCTGTTCCCACCTTCTGCAGTTGCAGGGTGATTTCTTGGTCTTCTCCCTAGTTGTATGGCTTGTTTATCTAGATCCCAGACAATTTTCCCTTGCTGCTGCTCCTTATTTCTGTCACAACTTTGATTTGGTCTCCAGAGTGATGAACAGAGCCTCTATCACTTATGCCATTTATTTTCCCCACACTTCTTTTACATTTTTTTAATTCTTTGTCTTTTGCACCATGCTCTGTGAGAATTCCTTAGCGCAGTTTTCCAATATACTAACCGACTCTAAAGCTATGCTCATTCTGCCAGTCCATCAATCCAGTTAATTATATGGGGTTTAATGTTTTGGTTGGTTTGTTTTTTGGCACTCACACTTTTTATTGCTAAGATATTTAATTTTTCTTAAGGGCCTGTTTTGTTTCACAAATGTGATTTCCTCTCAACCTTCTATTAATTGTGTATCTTTTTAAGTCTTTTTGCTCTATTATCATTTTCTCAGGGATTAATTATGTTTGTTGAGTTTGATGCCTTTTATGGTATTGGTTTCCCTTTCTTTTATGGTGATTCTTGCTTGTTTGCCTATCTTTTCAAATTTCTTGTTACCCTTTCTGCACATGTTCTATTAATTCAGCCTGTTTTGGGTGATTATAAAGAAAGTACAACCAAAATGAAGTCTTCTGCATTTCTTTTTGGTATTGTCGAGAAATACCATGCCTCTTTCATAGCCGAACTAAAACCACCCAAACCTCTGGAGCCCTTCACATCTTTTGAAGCTGTCTTCCCATGTGTAGTTTGGGTTATGATTTCCTCCTTCAATTCCATTTACCTTCTGTATTTTCAAGGATTACTCATAATTTTAGTTTAATCAAAATACACTTTTTTCTTACCCAACACTGTTACAGACTTTTAAAATTCTTTATGTCTGTTTTTAGGGATAAAAGGATCCTATGTATATGTTCAATCTGGATCTTGATCCAAGCTTCAGCTAATCCATAAATTATTGTGAAAATAGCTTTCCTAATTCCCCCAATCACTTCTACAATGATTTTGTAGTCATTGGTACACTTTTCAATGTGATACACAGTTTTAAGGCATACTTTTACATAAAAGCCTTTTTTTTGATGGATTGGAGAATAGTTAATGTAAATAGGTTTGTTATTTCCCTAAACCGTTATGAAGTCATGTTTTAAGACGTGGTAGTTAGGATTCAAAGCAGTGTTCTTTTTAGCTCATCAAATCCTTGTTTTTCTTGAATATAATGTATGTCAGTCCTTTTAGACTATCAGACCAGTGCTTTCTACTCGCTGTGGTCACTGGATATGTATTTCATGAAGAGGCACAGAAATAGGTAAGGAATGAAAGTACATGATTTTTTTGAAAGTCAATCTAAAACATAGATGAATAAAATGAATAAATTTTACCCTGATTTAAAATTTATATTCTGCTTTATTTTTTTATTTGATTGTTGTTAGATGACATTCATTGTTGTTCATTTCTCTTTGCTCTAAGTGACCAAGTTGCTAATTTGAAATGTCTGTTACAGTGTCATTTCACCAAAACATTTATCAAAGGTGAAAAATATTATAACATGGTTTGTCAAGACCCCTGCTATTATTTATATAGTATTTTCAAGCCCTTTGAGAGGTCCTTAGATCACAGCTGAGGAGAACTTCTCACCCAAAAGACCAACACAAATAAGGACTCACGGCCACTCAGGTGGGAGAAACTTATGTTCTCACACATATAACTTTAAAGATCCATTTTCTCTGTTGGATGTCTGCTCCTCTTAAAGTTCCTCTTCCAACACAGCAGGCAAATGCCTTCTCTCTAAGACTTAAGGTGTATGTTGTTTAAATTGATAACTGAGAACTCTAGTAGGGTACACAGTCCACTGCATGGTACTGGGCCCACACAGTTTAAAAGAAAGTCAGTTCCTCATATAGTTGCTGCTAATATCAAAGGCTTCCAAATGGTAATGCTGGCACAACAGTAAATTTTATTTTATTCTCGTGACCCATTTCCTAGATCATCTACTGAATTGCCTAAAAACACAAGCAAAATGAAGTATGTGCAGTTAGCAGTGAATAAATTCAGCTAGCGCTCACTTTATGTAAAATCTACCAATTACCTTAATAAATTTATTAAATTTTATACCAATAACCTTATAACTTCAGTAACTCTTCAGAAGGAGGAAAAGCCTGATCCTATGTGTTCATTGCTAGTTCTAGACTCTTCTCCCTCTCTTCTCTCTCAAAATCTTCAGCTTTGAAGCTCATACTGTCAGACTATACTGCTCACTACTGCTCCTTGTAGTTATCTAACAATTCCCCCAGTATACCACAGCCTTGAAGATTTTTAGCTCCTAGTCAGTCTCTTCAGTACAACCCATGCCCTAAAACATGAAGATTTCAATGTCCATGTGAAAGTGACATTTGAGCAAATTGCCAAAGAAGATGAGGGAATTAGTCATGTAATTATCTTGGGAAAAGTGAATGGGCCGAGGGAACAAGTGCAAAAACAAACAGAACATATTTGGTGTGCTGAAGGAACAGCAAGAAGGCCATTATGGCTGGAGAAAAGCAAGGGGGAAAGTAGGAGATAAAGTCACAGAAATAATGTAGATCTAGATCATATAGGGCCTATGGCATTGTAGGGCTTATAAGATCATAAGATCTCTCTAAGAAGTTTAGATCCTTTACCCTATTTCAGTCTCTCATGATTATACCCTAAACCTTTTCTGTATCCATAATTGCAACCTATCTTTTTTCTGATTTACTATTCCTCCTCTCTGAATTACCACTTTCTATCTTTCCAGTTTTATTCTCTCATATTTATTCTCCCTTAGTTCAGTAATAATTCATCCCCACCAGGGCCTATAATCCATTGATCTTACCACTTTTTCACTGACTTTCAGCCACCCCTCCTCCCTGTCCTCCCTTATTCTCTTACCCAAATTATATTCATCAGTCCTCCATCAAGGTCACTCTTGTAACTACTATTCCCTTATTTTTCTCTCACTTTGTGTACTCTCTTGGCAGAATCCCAACCCCAATTAAACTGACTCTGCACACTTTATGATGGTTTTTCTTCAGCTACCACCCATTTCTTTTTTTTTCTTTTAAAGCGAAATTCCTTTCCAGAGCCAGATACAGTAATCATGATAACATTTGCAACAAGAGAACATTTATTGAGCATTTGCTATATGCCAGGCACTAGTCCACATATTTTACATGTAGTAATCTTACTTGATTCTCATAGCAATCCAATGAAGTAGAAAATACCATCTTTTACAATGAGAAGAAGGCATGAAGAGCTTACTTTAAACAACTGGCAAATAGTGAAGCTGTAATTAGAATCCAGGCAGTCTGTGCTCATAACTATTAAGAACAAAAAAAAGTATGTTCTAAATCTCAGTTCTCAGACACATTAGCAGCACACTCCAATTTCCAAGAGCACGGATAGCCTGCCCTAACCCTTGTATCTCATGAGCTGCAGTGCTAATGGGTTCTGGCTGCTGGGCCCATGTGTTGTAAGGTATAGGTGTTCATGGGACCAGAAGGTTGAAAATGCATGCTTCTAGGCTTGGGATCTCTCTCCTGTGATTTTTTGACTTCAGCTTTTTTTGGTTTCTTTGTGTGCTTTGCATTTCTCTCCTCGTGTAAGTTCATTGGTAAGGGACTCAAGGTGCCTCTCTCTTTGATATAAGCTCATAGTATGCTAAACAGGAACCAGGGTGGGGTCCAGGGAAAAGGAGTTATAGGAAATAACTTTTTGATCCTGAAGTCTAGTCCAGAAAATAAGAATCCCTGAGCTAAATCAGATAAATAATAAGTAAGATTTCTTTGTCTGAATTGCCCCCTCTGCAGTCACCACTTTGGAATTTGTGGTGGCAATAGATGGAAGACTTAAAAAAAAAAAATGGATTTTGCACTATCTACCAAAGGGAGGAGGGAGGACCTACTGATGACATAATTTTAAAACTCATCAGTTATTTTCTTTAGACCCTCATCTGACATTTCTCTAGAGAGTTTTTACTCAATTGCCTGTAATCCATTATTAATTTGTCACTTCTTTCTCACATCATCTTTGGAAGGAGAGGAATTCAGCTAAATGTTTAATATGAATATTTTGTAAATAACTGATTTAGAAATTTGTAAATAATAAATAGTAAATTCTTAAGATCAGCTAATGTTTAAGAGCAAGGAGACATAAGAATCACTCTAGCTGACTAACATTCATTGGCAGAGATTACAGAGGTCACATGCCCCTTCCTAAACAGTTGCTGGCAAGGGGTAGGGATTCCTATGATTGGCTTTTCCCTTTCCTGGCTAAAACAGGTTGTGGAGTCAACCATCATTTCTATAGGGAAGTTGTTAGTGTTTCTTTCTTACTGTGTTTTGTTTGATTTTTTTTTTTTTTTGGGGGGGGGTCCTTCTTGAAAGCTATCCTCATGTCAGATATAGTTTGAAACTCCCATTGAACAGGCAAGCTTTTCCCAGCCGTGTTGTTGTCCCATACCCCATTATATGCAGTTATTCTTTCCTGTAACAACACGTTTTAATTAAAATGTTCAAAAATGTTGAAATTTTATTAGTTTACAATGAAAGATCTAATCTGTTCAGAAGGAATTGATGTTAATGTGAAATCACTAAAAGAATCAAGGATTAAATTACAAACTACCATGGTGAAATGTAAATCCAGCTGTTTCTCAAGTGATTACTTTTCACTGTGGGAGTTTTCTTTTTAAAATTTTTTTTTATTTTGAGGGAGAGTTTTATTTCTTCAAAAACATAAAGCCGAATAATTTTGCTAAACTGGCTTAAACTTGAGAAATGAACTCCATTCGTCCTTTAAGAGTCATATCTAAAACATTTATCTCTTGAGTTCTAAAGAAAATATATAACTTGGTAGAAGCTGTTGGCTTAAGACATTTAAATCCGGTAGCTTTGTGCGAATTAATCCCTTTACTAGATGTTTGTCTTAAGGCTTTGGCCTAATTCCTTTTAGTAAATAAAATATTTTCATATTAATGGTTTAAAGAGCTGTATTATCAAGGATTGCTTTGACCAAGAATATAATTTAACAGTGACCCAATATTTTCCTGTGACGAATCCAGTTGTACCTGTGTTGAATGTTGCCACTTTCTATTGCAGGGAAGGACTTTATCTGTGTTAACTGTAAATACTATATATTTATATAGCAGGTCCTTCAGGTTGATTCCAATCATATGGATGAGGACAAATCATATTTATACTAAGAAATATTCTACAGAGATTACGTATTGAGTAAGAGTGGTGGGCAGCAAAAACAGGTTTGACAAAGCTGAGTAGGTGGAAGAGTCTTATTTCTCAAAGGAGATCAGAATAGAAATAGCACTAGGGGACGTTAGGAAAGAGACTTCATTTAGAGCAGTTTTCAGTGCAATCCAGTGGATATGGTTGAAGAGCCAAGCAGAAGAGGAAAAAAACAAACAAACTGCTTTTTTATGGACTAGAGCTGAAAGAGGTATTGAGTAGTGGATTTGTTTAAACTGATGCAGGAAGGAAGAGGACTTCTATTTCAAGAGTAGCTCTGTTTATCCATCATTACCACTGATTTTCATACTACTTTCTCTGATAGTACAACACTGTCAGAAACACCCAAATGACAAATACAATTCCAGTATACTTTTACTGAATAAATACAATATTCCCATGACCATATGAAAGAAGAAAACCTTTTTCCATGATTTAAAAAACAAAATGGATGATGTCTCCCAATGTGGTCAATTTGATGATGATGAAATGATGATAATGGTGGCAATAACAAAGGCTTATTTGAAGTCTAGTGGCTCTTAGTAGAAGGAAGTTGGGAGTAGTGGAAAGAATATAAAACCAGGTGTTATAACTTGATTTTTAGGCCTGAGCTGTTCTTTATCTTAGCCAAACACAACACTGTGAATTCATATTGTGTTTAATTTCCCTAATGCTAGGAAGTGAACTATATGATCTCTTGTCCTACTACCTCTAAAATTCTGTAATTACAACAGAAAGTGTCCATGTTAACCCTAATAAACTAGCCTAACATTATCAAGGATATGAAAAATAACATATACAATAAAGTATCCTTTTAATTAAGTTTATGCTTAATTATAATTGGTTTATATAACAATATTTTTCTGGAACCTCTGCACCTCAGAAAGGTCTGCAGAGTTTATTTTAGCAAAGATAAAAGGCAAAACTGATAACATCATATTGCCGCATGGAGGCTAGCAATTAGACATAAAGCCAGACAAAATCACAAGGAGAGCTATAAATAAAAGAGAATCTTAATGTGATTTAAATACCATGACTGAGTTGCATTCAGCCTCAGCCTGGTCACCAAGTCCAATGTGACATCATCCTCTATAGAGATGTATTCTAGCAAAAGACTTCTCCATCCACCATCTGGCCCCTGACTCAGGGAGCACATCACACTGAATGACACATAACCCAGTGGGATGCACCAAATTTGCTTAAACATGAGCACATCCTCTTTTCTTAACAAAGACACTTGTGACCCTAATTTTATTTTATAGTAGACAACAGTCTTCTGGGTAAGCCTAATAAACATTTACTGATCTTGTTTCGTTGTCAAAACCATAATTAAAAAAATATGTATTGTAAATTGAGAAGCCAATTAGATGCGCTTTAAAAATTCATTCTTTATGTGGTCAGATGTAGAAGTAGAAAAGAACTAAACTGTATGTGACTAGGTAATCTGACCCTCCAAACACCGGGGTTTTAGCAGAGAGTTTCAAAATTAGAGTTTCTGTTCTCTCTCAACCTCTTGGATGTGTGTCAAATGAGCACTAAAGAGAAATTTCTCTAAGGTTTTGACTTTTTAACTTATACCTTAAACTATGATTTCAGGCATGTTCCAGAATAAAGTCAGTCACATTCAAGTCTTTCTAGTCTCTAAGATAGAGTCCATTGGGCTGCATTTATCCTATATTTGGGAATATTTTACACTTCAGGAGAAAAAGTATTATTTGCCTAAATGGAAAATATTTTCCTTTAAGTAAATCTTTGACATTCCTCAGACTGCTAATTATTTTATTGGCTTTTGGGAGGGAAGGAGACTATGTTATAGCTTCTTCTGTTATTTAAAAAGCACCCCCCCCAAAAAAAAGCACCCCAGATCTACAGATCACTAGTTTAATACTTGAAATTTTTGATGGTCTCTGATACCCTGTCTGACCCAGATAAATGGTAAAAAATGATCATTATATAGAAATTGGGATAAAATTTAGTCATTTTCTTCACAAAGTTGTATAAAACTATAACCTTTTCTTAGAATAAGGTGAGAAAACTTCAAGGTTTTGAATAACTGAGCTGCAGTTAACAAAAAGTAAAAGGAAATAGAAACACCATCCTTTAGACACAGTAAACTCAAAGAGGAAGGAAAATGGTCTCCTTATAAATGAAAAACAAGTTCAAAATGATCTGAGAAAGAAATATTAATAAATGTTAATGCCAACTTCATGTAAACTTAATTAGAAACAAGTGGAAATGGAGCATGTGGCAAATAATATAAAATTCTGGGCAAGTCTACTCAAGTTGGACTTCTTCAGGTCCACAGTATTGATGACATGTCTCATATTTCAAGTATTGACCTAAAATACTGTGGATCCAAATGACAGTGGAGCTGCTATTCTTGTGAATGTTGATGAAGTGAATGAAAATTCCAAAAAGGCATCATAATGCTGATATTTTCAAATGTCTAGTCACTTGGACATCCTAGTCTAGAAACCACTGAAATTACTCTAGGAAAAACAAAACACAAAACCCTTAATTCATAAACTCGTTCAAAAGAGCAATAGGCTGTGTAATAACAGTTTTAACATTTTAAAGAATAAAATTCAGCCAGTCTGATACTAGGCCCCACCCCAGTATTAGTCCCATTATATGAAATAACTTGACCAGCTTTTTTCTTTCTCTCCTGAGTTCTAAACAATAAGAGGTGGGCATAAGCTTTAGTGAGAAGGATTTGGACAAAGAATGAAGAAGAATATTGTTAATTGTAGTGGGTTAGTGAGTGAATCTTACCCTGTGGAAGTCTTGAAAAAAGTTACTATCACCCAAAACATTGTCTATGGCATGTGTAGCCCTGTGGTAAGAGAAATGATGAATTACACATCTCTGAGCTGAGGAATAATAAGCACAGCCACCAAATGACTGAAGATAGAAGCATGAAAATACATGTATAGATCAACATAATAACAGTATTTAATTAAATTTTGGGAATATTCTAACAGTGTTTGGATAGCAAAGGAGTCTTCGTTTGTAGCTTTGTCAATGGACACAACTTTGAACTGCGTCTGATTCTTATTTGCATCTATAATCTGTATGCAGTTTCTGGAACATCCTTGTCCTGGAGAAAATTTTCAAACACTTGGCAGTAATGGAATTTTTTTAGCAAACTGTCAGTGTTTTTCATAGCACAGCCTTTGACTTCCGGAAGATTCAAGCTGTCTTAGAGACTCTGAGAAACGTAGCCTATTAGACCAATGCCCGGTATATGAAACTGAGGGCTTGGATGATGTTGAACTAGAATCCTGACAACTAGGATACCTGATGAGATTGAACTGTTTCTGCTGGTATAGATATTCATGGCATTTTAGATTAGAAGTTTTAGACTTCTCTCGAACAACTCACTAAAATCCATACCTTCTGTACCTATGGAATCACAGATTCAACATAAGAATAACATATGCAAGAAGTTTTAGTCCTGTGCAGTGATGTGCTGGTAAGTGTTTACTATCTGGTTTTCCAAGGAATGGTGTATATGTTGGGGGTGGGGGACACACACATATCTGATTTGTATATCATTTGCAAATTAATATGATGTAAATGCCCCCACCATGGCCAGTTGAAATCTAGCAAAATAACGCCACTAAAGGCAGAGTTGAGAAGAAATGTACACAGTCACCACCTTTGCTCCAGCATAGCAGTGGTCCTATGTTCAGTACACATGAAGCACCAAAGTTTAGAAGCATCACTCTGTCAGTGGTACCCAGCCTTTCTGGCACCAGGGACCAATGCTCCTGTGAGAATCTAATGCCCAATGATCTGAGGTGGAGCTGAGGTGGTGATGCTAGCGCTGGGGAATGGCTGCAAATACAGATGGAGCTTCACTCACTGGCCCATCGCTCACTCCTGCTGTCACCTCAAGCCATGGACTGGTACCAGTCCGCAGCCCAGGGGTTGGAGACCCTGCTCTCAATGACAGCCACCATTGTCATTATCAAGTAGAACTTCTCTCACCTTGTGACAAGTGCTCTAAAAGCAAACCAAGCAAAGCACATGCCTTTTCCATCTGAGAGCTGCAATTTTTAAATCCTAAAGATTTCATTATTCAACAGATTTCCCCCATGATACTGCTTTTGTAGAAATATCATCCAGTCTCTTATGTGTTCTGATTGCCATAAACAGAAAATGAAATGTTTACAGGTTAACAGAACTAATTTTTTAGTAACAGTAAGCACAACCATCAGAACAAAAATATTTTGGAAGCATATTTTATTTTGAACTTTAGTATTCAAGGTGTTTAAAAAACTGATAACACTGAGAAAAACTACTTACCATTCAATAAAATGCCTGGCTGGAAACACGTTTCGCAACAGTTCTGGAATGTCCCCATTTGCTGTTTAGGGGAAATAGTAGAACTATCACATTAACATGTCAGTTCCTGCCTCACCTCCTACCTTCATTCCCAGACCTGCACATATCTTTGTAACCCCAGAACTCAAGTATCTCATATCTTCAGTTTCTCTGTAAAAGCTTTTTGCAAAACAAAATACCATTAACTTTCCCAATGCCAGAATGCCCCAATTGCTCGAGTTTTGGCCCATAAACCAAATCTTTGGCAAGGACTGGAAAATATAGTTGCTTTCACATTTACTTCTGTATTTAAAAGACAAAACCATTTGGCAACTTGCCAAAAACCCTCTAGAGGAGAAAGTTAATGGATTCTTAGGACATAGTCATTCCAATCATGGTATAGTTAATATTCATTCTAAACTGATAATGTTCATAATAACACATTGCCATTCACAATGAACTTCCACGTGTTTGTCTTTCCCATTACACAGTACTGAGTAGTGTTGGTAACAAAATGTCATCATCCAGTCTCTGAGCTTCTTCCAATGATTAATATGCATTTATTCAATAAATAGGTGATAGATGCTTTCTGTGGTGAGGCATTATGGAGTCTGTCAGGATGAATTAAGACCAACCCATTAGTATTTGACTTAAGCTGGGCAGGGCTTAGAAGTGCTCACACATGTTGATATAAAATTCTTATTTTCTCTCATTTTATCAGTGGGAAAGAATTTAAGCTCAAATTGGTCATCACCATGGTCCTAAGAAAGTTTTTTTGTTACTAGGTTTTTTTGGCTAGTGGTTTTTCTTTTTTTGGCTGGTTATTTAATGGAAATAATCACAATTGATAAACATATCTCTTAAGTCAATAAATTTTTATACTGCACATCTAAGGTCATACTCAAGAATTTATGTCTTCACTGAATTTTTCTCTCATAGTAGCAGTAAATGACAATATGACCCAATCATCTTAATTGCTATGAGTTAGCACAGCTATTCTGCATTGCTTTTGGCTAATGAATTAGATTCATCACCTGGCTCTAATGTGGCTGACATGTTACTAACTGGGAGACAGTGTAGAAGAGGACAGGAAGGAGAAGAAAGAAGCAAGAGGCAAGCAAACTTTAGTTAATGCACTAAGATCACAATCTGTGCCCCAAAAAAGAAATTTTTAAAAAATACAGAGGGTCTTCAGATCATTTGCTTTAACATCATATTAATTTCTGCTATTAATGATAGAAACTGAGTCATAAATGATGTTTTGAAGCATCACAGTAAGGCTTTCTGCAACTCTTACAGTTAGACCTCCAGCTCAGTTTGCTCTGTGGTGCTAGAAAACAGCTAAGGTACCTTTGACATCTAGAACTGTGAGCTCCATGCATGGATGAAACAAGTTACTGAGGGAATCTTGCTGCTTCACTATAGGGGCTGATGATGGAGCTCCCTGTTTGAAATTATAGTGTTACCAATGAACTTTCATTTTGATACACAATGAAGCAGGGGCTTTCCTTGGTGGCAAGGTGTTTCTCTGGGACGTCTATCCCCACCGTATCTTTAGCAGATGTTGTTAGGAAGTGAAGTGCTTTTTAAAGAAATCAGATATACACGGAAATCTGCTTAATGTCATGGTCTCACAACTCAAAATCTCTACTGGAGGTTTTTCAAGACTCCTCCAAATTCTGGAATACATGGTCAACCCTGGGCCACTGCCAGGGTGTGTAGGTATAGATACATGATTTCCAAACACTGAGCCAAATCTGGGGCCACAGTTCTGTACTTCTCATATGCCAAGTTTTATAAATGAAAGCCAGAGCGAGAGGCATGGTTTGTGTATGGAACCACCAGATGGCACTATGTAGAGAGTGAAAGAGCATTTATATTCTCAGGAAGGCAGATGCTAGTTTGTCACTTTAGTTTATAAAAGGACTTTCTTAAACATCTAAGCCCAGTGATTAAGAAGGAAAAGAAAAAACAATTGCTTACTTCCTATGGCCGAATAGCCTTTTTAGGCTTGGAAAGTGCTGTGACTTGGTGACATCTCTGGAACTAGCAGAAGCCCATTTATAAACGGTATTTCCAGGAGAGACTAGAATAATTGTTAAGCTACATGGGGTGAGGAAGAAGAGGAGACAGGGAGACCTTAGTAAAAATTAAATATTAAGTTGGGGAGGACCAGGGAAAAGCATCAGTAGGCAGGTAGAAATACAGAAATAAGTTGGATATTCCCACCCAATGCTAATCAATTTATCTGAGAAGAGAACATCACATCACTTTTTATTCACAAGGCAATTATATGGAACCATATGAAATTGCTGATAGTCAACCATCTTTGACCTACAAAGATGGTCATGGCATGTGGTTCAACCTAATAAAACTAGAAATTATTGGAAACCAGTTTATAAAATATGTAAAAGACACTAAATTAACTTATAGCTTACTGATAGTAAAGTGCTAGAAAAACAATAATCCAAAATAAATTACTTTTTTAAAAAAACCATAGTCAACTTTTAACCTCAAATACCTATGAACTTTTAATCCAAAATACTCTCCACATGCCCAGGATGATTTGAGAATACTGCAAGTTTGCAAGTGTTTTTTGTTTTTGTTTTTAAGAGAAAGCTAGTGAAGCAGGCATTTTCTATTAATCCCAAAGGAATTTAACACTAAGCTGTGTTTTTCATTTTAAAGAATCTGAAGGATGCTAACTGTAGCAGAGATCAAGAACAGTCCCATGTTGGTGAATATTAATCTTTCTGCATCAATGATACAAAACCTACCCAGCTGTGGAGTCTCCCACCCACAATGTAACTTTGACCTGTGGTGCCATTTATAGGTCTCCTGCCCCTCCACAGCAGGAGAGTCAGTGGGCCTCTGCAAGCAAGCATTGGACCTAGCTGTGTCATCCTTGTCCGGGCCCACCCCTGGGCACAGGTGGGATGTGGACTTTAAGTAGGAGCATCAGAGTGTTACTCCTGCTACTTCTCATCCATGGTTTCTGTATGATTTGAGACTACTTTCTGTGTGTGCTGACAGATCTTAAAAGGGCCTAGTAATAAAAAGTACATTTTGGTTGTAAACACAGGAGGAAAGCAGACTTAGCATTTGAAAAGAATATTGAATAAAAATATACCATTTTCTCTATACAGTGAATTTAGAATAATCTGATGGTATAAAGGGGGAGGCAAATAGTATCTTGATAGCATTTCTATGGAGTAAAAACAAAAAGTTATATTGAATTTTCCCAAAAGTGTGAGAGAGTACTATGGAAACAAACCAATTCCTTAGAATAGTTTTGGTAAAGGTAAGTGTGAGGTACTGGAGAGTTTACAATGTCCTTTCATACATAGCCATCCTTGTAATGATCCTATGACATGGGTATCATTTTCCTGATTTTACAGATTAAGAAACAGAGACACATATCTAGAGGTTTAGTGACTTCTCTGGTGTCATAATTAGTCTGCCAAAGAGATAGGTTTCACATCCGGGTTTTGCCGAAGTTTAATGCTTGGGAGAAGGAAAAGATCGTGCTTTGGTGTCACACACCTGGGTTTGATGCCCAGTACTGTTTCTTATTGTGTTACCTTATTTCTTAACTTATTCTTAAGTGAACTCCTTCAGTTTTATCATCTACAAAATGGCACCGATAACCCCTCCTTTAGAGAGTCATTGTGAAGATTAAAGATAGTGTATAGGAAGTACATTGAAAATTGTAGGTACTCAAAAATGGTAACTACTCTTCTTGGCTTTCTGCTAATATGAAAATAAAATTCTGCCAATTCCTCCTCTTTCGTAGAGCATCAAAATTGAGTGAAGGAAATTAATTCAACATCACAAAACCTGTTAATTTCAGAATCAAACGTTAAAGCCATAGTGTTTTGGACTCAGAAAAATTGTTATGGATTGTCCAGAGCTGCACTGTTTAATATGGTAGCCACTAGCTGCTAGTTAAATATAATTAAAATTAAATAAAAATTTTAGTTCTTCAGTCACACTAACTAACCCTGACCTAGAGTGTAAACCCTTCATTTCCAAGTTAAAAAAAAATGAGATTTTCTTAAATATGTTCAATGTTCTGGTCTACCCCTCCCCACCAGTCACTACCAATTTACTTTCTATATTTGCTATGATGTTTTTATTAATAGCAGGAGCCATTCTGGTCCAAATATCCATAATGTATCTATCAGTTTTCTGGCAGCTGATGCTAGCTGTCTGCTGGGATCTTAGCTGGGACTGTTGGCCAAATACTTGTACAAAGCCTCTCCATGTAACCTGGTATTCCTCACAGCATGGCCAGACTCCAGGAGCAAGCATCCTAAAAGAAAGAGAACCAGGTAGAAACTGTATCATCTTTTCTAACCTAGACTCAGAAGTTAAAATCATACTTCAGCATTCTATCCTCTGTTAATTAGCAATGAGTCACTAAAGCTGGCCTACAGTCAAGGGGAGAGGAAGAATGTCTTAAGAATTTGCAACCATGTAAAGCCACCATAGTCTGTCACAAATTACTTACATACCTACCACATGCAAAATGCATTCATTCCTCCCTAGACCACCCCCAAAACTCTCATCTATTACAATGTCAAGATCATGTTCAGGGTCAGGATTTCATTATCTAAATGAGATCCAGAGGCAAATGAGCTAGCTCCTTCATTATACTATGTGGAAAAAAGAAAAGAAATGACCCATACAGAAAGAAAAGTACTACATGATCTCATATGTGGAACTTAAAAATATTGAATACGTAGAAACAGTAAAAGGATGATTAGGTGGTGGAAATGAGAAGATATTGGTCAAAGGATACAAAATTGCAGTCATTTAGAATGAGTAAGTCTGGAGATCTAAAATACAATGATGACTGTAGTTAATGATACTTATTGAATACTGGAAACTTGCAAGTGCTCTAACCATTAAAAAAAGATAACTGTATGAGGAGATGGATATGTTAATTAGCATGGCCAGTAATTCCACTCTGTATATCAAAACATCAAGTTGTACACCTTGAATATATACAATTTTTGTTAAATAAATAACATGTTTTTAGCCTTGAAACCAATTTGAGTAGGGCTCACTGAGGGAACACTCCTCCTTCCTCCAGTCAGCTGGGGCTGCTCAGTGGTGAATTGGCTGAAGGCTTATTCATTCATATGTCTGGTAGTTAATACCAGCAGTCAGCTTGGACTTTACTGGGCTGTTACCTTGAACAGTATCGTGTAGCCTCTCCATATATTCTGGGCGCTCTTCCAAAATGGTGGCTGTCACCATTTCTCACTCGTTCCGAGGATAAGAGTCTCAAGAAAGGGCCAGGTGGGAGCCACATCGCCTTTTATGGCCTAGCCTTGGAAGACGTTTAGAATGACTTCTGCAGCACCTGTTCATTAAAAGTGAGTCATTTGAAATTAATAATGAAATAAAATTTTTTAAGAAGTCAATCACTAAGGAGTGATGTCAGTGAAAACAACAGAGTGAGAAACTCTGAAATTCCTCCCCTTCGTAAAAGCAATATAAAAACTGGCCAAAAACTTGTTTAGAATCAACTTTTTTTCAGAGCTCTAGAAATTAACCAAAGGCAACAACTTGGAGAGGGACTATTCAGGAAAAGCAGCTGAATTAAAGTAATAACAGTGAGATTGGTGACATTTAAATGTACCATAGTCCACTCTCCATTTTTCAGCTCATCAGTAACTTTGAAAATAACATCCCACATTTCAGGTACCTCAGAGAGCAGAACAGTCTCCTTTTGCAAAGAGTTGCTACAATTTAAGCTGTAAGATGGCTTTGCAGAAGAACAGATAGGAGCTTCTACCTATGTAACCTGACTCAGAACTCATCCAGTGCTATAGCTGGTACACAGGTGGTGTTTTGTTGAAATATTTACAGGCAAATGTTTTAGTTGCTGCTGCCAGGGATGGTAACAGTTGAGCGAAACAATTTATTAACGGAAAAGCTTAGGGGAAAAGACTAAGGAATGCAATGTCCTTAAAGGCTTTGAAAAGCTCTTGACGTATGTCTGGAAATCTGAAGTCTACACACATGTATAGGGCCATATGAATGCTCGGGAGGATTCAAGAAGGCCCTAGGTTGTCACCACCAGCTGACCTTTAGGCTCTGCACAAGCAGAAAGTGAAGGCTAAGGCAGAGTTTTAAACTGCCTGATTGAGTGCTTAAAGGTATGTTACAACACACACACAAAGCCCCTCAGCCAAAATTGATATTTTATGGCTCCAGGCATTTAAGGAAATCTCAGCGCAATTATTAGCTGATCACTAAGCCAAATAAGTGGAAACTGAAATTGCCTCACAGGACAAAGAATGCAGCTTTATAGGATTAGTTCAGAAAAGTCGCTACATAAACAACAGACCTTAAGGAAAGAGAGCATCTGATTTCCAGACTTGCCATTTTAGAATATTCAATATAATCAGTTTTCAAAAAACAAATTATGAGGCATGCTAAGATACAAGAAAGTATGACTTCTGTTAAGAAATAAAAAAAAAAAAAAAAGGAATCCGTAGAAAATGTCCAGAAGAGTCCAGACACTGGACTTTCTAAACAAAAACTTTGAATCTGCTATTTTAAATATGTTCAAAGGAAACCCCATCTAAAGAGCTAAAGAAAAGTATAAGAAAGGTGTCTCACAAATAGAAACTATCAATAGTTAGAAATTATTTAAAAATATGAAGTTAAAAAGTACAATAACTGAAATGAAGAATTTACTTGAGTTAGTAACAAATTTGAGTTAGTAAAAGAATGAATCAGATTCAATAGAAATCAATAACAGAAAGAAACTTGGGAAATTCATAAACTGTGAAAATTAACACACTTTTAAAAACAAATGGGTCAAAGATGAAATCATAAGGGAAATTAGAAAGTACTTTGAGATATACAGAAATGAAGCCACAAAATACAAAACTTTTGGGATGCAACAAAAGTAGAAAGTAAAATACATTTAAAAGTGGAAGTAAAAGTATATTTAAAAAGATCTCAAATCAATAACAACCTTCCACCTTAAGAATGTTAGAAAAAGAAAAGTAAACCAAAACCAGGCAGAAAGAAGGAAATATTGAAGATTAGAGCAAGAATTAATGAAATAGATAATAGAAATTCAATAGAGAAAATCAACATAACTAAAAGTTGGTTCTTTGGAAAAAAAGCAACAAAATTGACAAAACTCTAGAGATCAAGAAAAAAGAAGACTCAAATTACTAAATTCAGAAATAAAAGGACATTACTACTGACCTTACAGAATGAAAAGGGCTGTAGGGGAATACTAGGGACAATTATATGCCAACAAATTAGATAATGAGGTGAAATGGATAAATTCCTGAAACACACAATGACCAAAACTGATTCAGGAAGAAATAGAAAACTTGAATAGATCTGTAACAAGTAAAAGGATTGAGTTAGTAATCAAATAAACTTCCAACAAAGAAGCCTAGGACTAGATGGCTTCACTGGTGAATTCCCTCGAAAGTTTTTAAGAAAAATTAGCAATCCTTTTCAAATATCCAATACATAAAAGAGGAGGAAACACTTCATATCTAGTTCTCTGAGGTCAGCATTACTTCCATACTAAGACCAGAAAAAAAACATCATAAAAAAGGAAAACTATAGACCATACCTCTTATATAGATGCAAATATCCTCAACAAAATACTTTAAACCTAATCCAGAAGCATATAAAAGGATTATACACCATGACCATGTGGAATTTACCTTAGGAATGGACAATTGATTCAAAATATGAAAATAACATATTGCACCATATTAATTAGAATAAAGGGAGAAAAACACACGAATATTTCAATAGATGTAGAAAACATTTGGGCATATATCCAAAAGAAATGAAATCAGTATCACAAAATGATATCCGCACTCCTATATTTATTGCCACATTATTTACAATAGCCAAGATATGAAAACATGTAAGTGTCCCTCAGCAGATGAATGGATAAAGAAAATGTGAGATATACACACATACACACAATGAAATATTATTCAGCCTTTAAAAAAAAAAAAGAAAAACTCTGCTATTTGTAAAAACATGGATGAGCCTGGAGGACATTATGCTAAGTGAAATACAGCATGATCTCTTACTATGTGAAATCCAAAACTGTGGAACTCATAGAAGCGGAGAGTAGAATGACATTTGCCAGAGAGTAGAATGGTGGTGAAAGTGTGGGAAATGGGGAGATGTTGGTCAAAGTATACAAAATTTCAGTTATGGAAGATGAATGAGTTCTAGAGTTCTGATTCTAATGTACAGCATGGTGACTACAGTTAACAGTGCTGTATGGTATACTTGAAATTGCTAAGAGAATAGATCTTGAGTGTTCTCACCACACACACACACACACACACACACACACACACACACACACACGCATGCATGCACACACAAATGGCAACTATGTGAAGTGATGGATATGATAATTTGATTGGTTATGTGATCATTTTACAATGTATACCTATATCAAAATATCAAGTTGTACAGGTTTAATGTATATAAATCCTATGTATCAATTATACCCCCAGAAAGCTGAAAAAAATGCAACACTCTTTCATGATAAAATACTCATCAAACAAGAGATGTAAGGGAACTTCCTCAATCTGATAAAGGATATCTATGAAAATTCACAGCTAACATCATACTTAATTTCAACACTGATAGTTTTGCCCCTAAGATCGGAAACAAGGCAACATTTAACATTCTATTCAACATTGTACTGGAGATTCTAGCCGGGTCAATTAGTGAAGAAAAAGAAATAAAAGGCATTCAAGTTGGAAAAAGGAAGTAAGATTATCTCTATTTGCAGATGATGTTATCTTCTATGTGTATAGAAAACCCTAACACCCTTGACATGGGTTCTAAGACTATTCAATGGGGAAAGAATAGTCTTTTCCACAAAGGGTAGTAGGATGACCACCTATCTTCATACTCCCCCCCCAAAAAAAAAATTTGGACCACTGCCTTACATTGTATACAAAAATTAACTCAAAATGGGTCAACAACCTAAATGTTGTAAAGGCTAAAGCTAAAAAACTCTCTTCGAAGGAAGCATAGGTGTAAATCTTCATGACTTGGATTAGCAACAGTTTCCTAGATATGATGACAAACCATAAGCAACAAAAGAAAAAAAAGACAGACAAATTGGACTTCAATGAATTTAAAAGCTCTTGCATAAAAGAACATTATCAAGAAAGTGAAAAGACAACCAACAGAATGGAAGAAAATATTTGCAAATCATATATCTGATAAAGATTTAGTATCCAGAATACATAAAAAATCTCTCACACTTCAATAATAAACAACCCAATTTAAAAATAGGCAAAGAATTTGAATAGACATTTCTCTAAAGAAGATTGACAAATGGCCAATAGCACATGAAAATATGCTCAATACCATCAGTTGGTAAGGAAACTCAAATCAAGACCACACTTAACACCCACGAAGATGGCTGTCACCAAAAAGACAGACAATAAAATGTGTTGGCAAGGATGTGGAGAAACTGGAACTTTTATATGTTGCTGATTGGATTGTAAAATGGTGCAGTCACTTTGGAGAACAGTTGGAGGTTTCTCAAAAAAGAATTGAAAACACACAAAATTTGCACATCAGTTTTCAAGTAGCATTATTCATAATAGCCAAAAAGTGGAAACAACTCAAATATCCATCAATTGATGAATGGATAAACAAAAGGTAGTATATCTGTGCAATGAAACTAATATCCATAAGAATGAATGAATTACTGATACATACTAAAACATGGATGTATCTTGAAAAAACATTGTGCTAGGTGAAAGAAGACAGACACAAAAGGAAAATAATGTATGATTCTATGTATGAAATGTCTGGAATAGACAAATCCATAGAGACAGAAGTAGATTATTGATTGCCGGTGAATTGGTGGGGCAAGGGATATACAGAGATGGTGAAGGAAATGGGAGTGACTGCTAACAGATATGGGGGTTGTTTTTGATGTGTAGAAATGTTCTGGAATTAGATAGTTTTGATGGTTTATTATAAAGTCAAATATATGTTTCCCATGACCCATAACACACCATGACAATCACATTCCTAGATATTTATTCAAAAGAAGTGAAAACATATCCACACAAACATTTGTATGCAGTATGTATAGCAGCTTTATTAATTATGGTTTAAAGCTGGAAATGACCCAAATGTCCAATACAGTATTGAATAAACTGTGGTTTATCCGAACAATGGAATACCACTCAGCAATAAAAGACAATGAACTACCATGCAAAAAAAAAAAAAAAAAAAGGGTAAATTTCAAAAACAAGCTGAGTGAAAGAAGCAGGAAGCAGGCACAAAAAAGAACATAATGAATAGTTTATATGTGTATAGCGGCAAAAAGCAGATCAGTGGTTGCCTGGGTTGGGGATGGGATGTTTTGATTGCAAAGGGAAAAAAGTGAACTTTTTTGGTTGGTGAAATGTTCTATATCTTGATTGTGATAATAGTTACACAAATTTTTGAAAATACGTAGAAATGCACACTTAAATGAGTATATTTTATTGTATGCAAATTATATCTCAATACAATTAAGGGAAAAAATTACATCCAAAATCTAACCCCTCCTTCCCATATTCACAGTTGAAAAGTCACCATCATTTTTACCTGGTTTATTGCAATAGGTTTCTAGCTTCTCTCTATGCTTGCCCTCATTCAGCTTAATCTCAACATAGCATTCTGGTAATTCTATTAAAACTCAAGTCATATCATGCCATTTATCTGCTTAAAATCCTCCTATGGCTTCCAATTTTAACTTAAGCAAAAGCCAAAGTAAACCAGTTTACAATAACCCTTTCTGTGATCTGCTTCCATCCTTCATCCTCAGCTTCTGTCGGCCTCCTCTACCTCCCTAATTCTGTCTATTCTGGCTACTTCATTGCTTTTTGAACATACCAGACATATTTCTGTCTCAGGGCCTGTACACTGCTCTGTGTGTGTGTGTGTGTGTGTGTGTGTGTGTGTGTGTGTGTGTGTGTGTGGTGTTTGTTTGCTTTGAATGCTTTTCCCTGGCATCTCTTCATGGCTCTCTTTCTCACTTCCTTCAAGTCTTCTTTCAAATGTCGCCTTTTCTATAAGGCCCTCCTTGATTTCTGTAATTATTATTCCAAAACCTTCTCTCTGGGCTTAAAATTTGGCAATTCAGGAAGATTTTTTACAAAGTAAATAGTAAATAATGTGAAAATAATTGATTTCTTTTCCTTCATGAAGGGCTCTGCTCAGAATGTAATGGTGTGAAGCTTAAATACATACTACCTCAATTTGCTGACCTGTAAATGAGGAGATAACTATTATGAACCTGAAAAACTTTCACAGCCTTGGAAAGTGGGAATCTCATTGAAAGCTGCCAATGTTATGAGTAGCATGACCCAATAGGAGACCAAGAATTCTCATGCCACATAGACTGGTGAAAGTTAGGCTACTACTTTCAAACAGAAGGGGCATAAACAGACCAGGGTCTGCTTTTTGAAAACAAAGTTTTTTCAACATACTCATCACTAGAAAGAGCTGTTTGCAATGGAGTCCCTCACCTTCCTGCCCTATCCCTCCTTCTCCCCAAAGCTTTGATCAACAGTCAGCCCATGCTTTAAAAACTTAAACAAAACTTCACGGACTATGTGAACCTAAAAAAAAATCCATGTATTGGAAATATTAGAGAAATGCTTTGCCTTTTATTGTAACAAAGAGAGAAACCGTGAAGGCCAGACTTTCCACGGAGACCGAGAATAAAGTTAGGCTTAAGGCCAACTGAGAAAAAAAAAAAAAGTGTGCTGTTAAGGGCATATTTAATATGAATGAATTCTAAAGCAATAATTTCTGGGTTCTTTTTCCCTCATATAATGTAATGTAATGATAAAGATGTAAGTTATTCTCAGAAGACAGTATCTCCTTCTTTGGGGAAAGAAGGACCTAGAATTGCCAAGACAGAAGCTATCAAACTTGTTTTGGAGTGAAGCATTATTGAGTGGAGGTAGTAGGGCCTTCACATGAAGGTGACCTGAAAAGGAGAGAGAAGAGGCAGGAGGAGAAGAAGAAGAGAGGACAGTGGTTCGTGGCTAGGAGAAAAAAGTTACTTGCTCAGGGTTAATTATGTGCCAGGAATAAACATATATATATTAAATTCAAAGTGTGTTCATTTCTTACCATCTTATTTTTTTTTATCGCTGCTGGACCTTGTCACTGCTGGGGCTGGAGGTGAGAAGTGATGGGAATAAAAAGAAGCTTGATCACTCCGCATGAGAAAAAATACAGAGCCCCTAAACAGGCCCTGAAGGCAAGGCAGTGAGGAGAGAGCCAAAATCACTGAGGAAAGGCTGAGAGGAGGGAGAAAAGGAGGTCTGAACGTTGCCAGGCTTTGTGGACAGGCACAAAAAAGGTTTTAGAGAGTGTTCCTGAGTGTTGTGAGGTATAATTACCCTTTGCTGCTCTCTTAAAAAAAACTTTCTGAAAAGATGCACGTTAAGGGCTTTTGGAATTGGATTAAGTCACGATGGCCTTAAAGTACCTTTAGTAGTAAAATGGACTGAACTTAAGTCCTTCTGAATCCATGGTTAACCACTAAAGAGTTACCCATTGGATAATGTAAAAAGCCAGAATGGCCCCTACTGTAACCACCCGAGGGCTGCAAGAAGGGTCTACGTAAGTTAACCTGTGAGTAAAGCAGGACATCAGACAGCTCCAGGTGTCAGAACCTGATGGCATGCAAGTTGGGGATGGGCAGGATATAATGATCATAAAAGTGTTAAACATTGGTCAAATATGAGGAAAATACCCCAATGATCCATTTCTGAATGTGCATGTACCTATGTCCAGACATAGGAAAGCTTTACAAAGGGACATGCCATTATCATATGAGGGCCAACTTTTAAGTACTCTTAACTATATGCTTGGCTCTGTTCTAATCACTTTACATGAATTAACTCATTTAATTATCAGAGCAACTCACTGAGGTATGTACTATTACTATCCCTGCAACACGATGAGCTAGTTAGTAATGAGGAAACGTTAAGTACCCGATATCTCATAGGTACCAATTAGAGTGCTAGGATTTGGAATAGCCAGTAGCCATGTTCTTAACCAAACTTACAGAACAAGGAAGGAAAGGAGATGGCTATGATGAGGTAGGGGACATAAAGGGGGTATTTTGCTTTTCCTTATATATTTTTATTTTGTTTGAAATTTTATAATGAGGATGTATTCATGCATTTACTTGTGTAATATTGAAATATGCATAAATAAAGTGAAATCAGAGAAAGCTATGCAAAAATCAAGACAAAACAAAACACTCAACCCAATTAAAAAATGGACCAAGGACTTGATTGAAATTCCTCCAAAGAAGATATACAAATGGCAATGAGCACGTGAAAAAATGCTCAACATTTTAGGGAAATGCAAACCAAAACCACAGTCACACCCATTAGGATGGCAATTATCAAAACAAACAAACAAAATCCAGAAAATAACAGGTGGTAGTGAGAATGTGAAGAAATTAGAACCATTGTGCAGTCTTGATGGGAATATGAAATGATGCAGCCACTATGCAAAACAGTATAACAGTTCCTCAAGAAGTTAAAAACAGAATTATCATTTGACTTAGCAATTCCACTTCTGGGTGTACATCCAAAAGAATTGAAAGCAAGGTCTTGAAGAGATAGTTGTATACCCATGTCCATAGCAGCATTACTCACAATAGTCAAGAGATGGGAGCAATGCAAATGTTCATTGATGGATAAATGGATAAACAGAATGTGATATACATATGTGTGTGTGTGTGTACATGCAATGAAATATGCCTAAAAAGGGAAGGAAATTCTGATACATGCTACAACATTGAGAACGCTTGAGGACATTATGCTAAGTGAAATAAACCAGTCACAAAAGGAAAAATACTATAATTCTACTTATATGAGATACCAAGAGTAGTCAAATTCATGGAGACTGAAAGTAGAATGGTGGATGCCAGGGGCTGGAGGGAGGGGGGAATTATTGCTTAGAGGGCACAAATTTTCAGCTTTTCAAGATGAGTGTACGTAATGCCACTAAACTGTACACTTAAAACTGGTTAAGATGGAAAATGTTATGCTATGTGTATTATACCACATTTTTTTTAAAGTTGTGCAAAAGTGTGTGAAGATGGCTTGGGAGGTGAGTAGAGGATTTATCTTGGTCCCTCAGAATACCTCATAACTTACGCTTGGGCCCTTTGGGAGAAAGCCTCACCCTCACCAGGGCTGTTTTCCCAAGAGGTTCTAAGAGTCTTGGAGAAAAGAGCAGAGATGCTTTGATGCCCCAGGAGGCAGCCAGGAGGAGGACAAGAATCCCCCATCTGTCTCCAGAAACACAGTGAGACTGTAGCCCACCGTGAGCTCCTTCCTCTAGTCTTGCCCCAGTTCTGGAATTAACTTTTCCTCCAAGAAACTAATTTATTGAAAAATATGTTTTTCTCCATTGAATAACCTTGTGAACTTTGAAAATCAAATGACCTATATATGGCTCTATTTTTAAGACTCTATTCATTTGGTTTATGCTTATGACAATACCATACTGCCCTTGATCAATGTAGCTTTATAATAAGACACAAAGTCAGAAAACTTAAGATCTTCAGTTTTGTTCTTCTTTTTCAAGATTGTTTTAGATACCTTAAGTCCTTTGCATTTCCATATAACTTTCAGAATCAACTTGTTAATTTCTATTTTAAAAATCTGCTGGCATTATGATTGTGATTATGTTGAATTTATAGATAAATTTTGAGAGAATTGACATCTTAACAACATTAAGTCTTCCAATCCATAAATGTGGAAGAATGCCTCTCTATTTATCCAGGTCTTATTTAATTTCAACGATATTTAATAGTTTTCAGTGTAGACAGAGATCTCACATTTTGTTAAATTTATTACTAAATCAAAAAAATTTATTACTAAATCTTTTTTGTTATTTGATGCTATTGTTATGGAACTGAATTTTTTTTATATTTTATTTTCTAATTGTTTGCTGCTAGTATGTAAGAATTTAAAAAATGCAATTGATTTTTATATTTTGACCTTGTATCTTTATACTTGGTTATAAGAGGGTTCCCCAGAGAAACAGACCAACAAGGTATGAGTATATATAGAGAGAGAGCGATTTATCTTAGAAATTGACTGACAGATTATGAAGGCTAGCAAGTCCAAAATCTGCAGGATGGACCGGCCGGGTAGAAATCCAGAGAAGAGCTAACTTTGCAGTTCAAATGTGAAGGCCATCTGGCCATATTCCTTTTTGCTCAAAGGATGTCAGTCTTTTTTAAAATTGTTATTAAATGTATTGGGGTGACATTGGTTAATAAAATTATATGTTTCAAGTGTACAATTCAATAATACTTCATATGTATATTGCATTGTGAGTTCATGACCCAAAATGAAATTTCCTTCTGTCACCATATATTTGACCCCCTTGACCTTTATCTACCACCCCCACTTTCTTCATTCCTTCTGGTAACCACTAAACAATTGTTCTTGTCCATGAGTCTCTGTTTGTCTTGTTTGTTGCTTTTATTTTTATATCCCACATACAAGTGAGATCATATGGTTCTCAGGTTTTGCTTTCTGATTTATTTCACTTAGCATGATAATCTCGAGATTCATCCACGTTGTCACAAATGGCTGAGTAATATTCCATTGTATATATATGTACCACATCTTCTTTATTCAATCATCTATTGTAGGACACTTCGATCACTTCCATGTCCTGGCCACCATGAATAATGCTGCTGTGAACATCAGGGTACGTATATTCATATGGATAAGTGTTTTCAAATTTGAGGGGTAGATGCCCGGAAGAGGGATTGCTGAGTCATATCATAATTCTATTTTAATTTTTTGAGGAACTTCCAACTGTTTTCCATAGTGGCTGTACCAATTTACATTTTCACCAGAAGTGTATGAGGGTTCCTTTTTGCCTACAATCTTTCCAACACTTGTTATTACTTGTCCTCTCGATGATAGCCATTCTAATAGGCGTGAGGTAGTAGCTCTTTGTGGTTTTGATTTGCATTTTCCTAATAGCTAGTGAAGTCAAGCATCTTTTCATATAACTATTGGCCATTGATATGTCTTCTTGGAAGAAGTGTCTATTCAGGTCCTCTGCCCATTTTTCAATTAGATTGTTGTTGTCGAGTTGTATGTGTTCTTTGTATATTTTGGATATTAACCCCTTATTGGAGGTGTTGTTTGCAAAATATCTTCTCCCATTCAGATGGTTGCCTCTTTGTCTTGTTGATGGTTTCTTTTACTATACAGAAGCTTTTTAGTTTGATATAATCCCATTTATTTATTTTTGCTTTTATTTCCCTTGCCTTGGAGGTCAAATTCACAAAATCCTCTCTAAATCCAAGGACCATGAGTTTAGCACCTATGTTTTCTTCTATGCAGTTCATTGTTTTAGGTCTTATATTTAGGTCTCTGATCCATGTTGAGTTAATTTCAGTGAATGGTCACAGATAGCAATCTAATTTAATTCTTTTGCATGAGGCTTTCCAATTTTCCCAGCACCATTTATTGAAGAGGATTTTCTTTCTCCATTGTATATTTTTTGGCTCCTTCGTTGAAAATTATTTTCCCATATATACAGGGGTTTATTTCTGGACTCTCCATTCTGTTCCACTGGTCTGTGTGCCTGTTTTTCTGCCAATACTGTGCTGTTTGGATTATTGTTGCTTTGTAGTATAATTTGAAGTCAGACAGTGTGATACCTCTGGGCTTGCTCTTTTTTCTCAGAATTGCTTTGGCTTTTGTTATTCCATACAAATCTGATGCTTTTTCTGTTCTATTTATTTAAAAAATATCATTGGGATTTTGATGGGGATTGCAATAAACCTGTATATTGCTTTGGGTAATAAGGTTATTTTAACTGTGTTGATTCTTCCAATCCATGAACACAGAAATGTCTTTTGTTCTATTTAAGTCTTCAGTTGATTGAATGAGGTCCATCCACGTTACAGAGGGCAATCTCAAAGTCCGCTGATTTAAATGTTAGTCTTACCCCCAAAACATCCTTACAGAAACATCTAGAATAATGTATGACCAAATACCTGGGTACCATGGCCCAGCCAAGTTGGCACATATAATTAACCTTAACACTTTTAAAATTAACTTATTACTTAAATTAATTCATCTACAAGTAACAAAAATAAAGATATTTATGTACCTTCTTTTCAAATCTTTGTGCTTTTTTTTCTTGCTTTATTGCCCTGGAAAGGACCTCTAGTGCTATGTTGTGGAAGAGTGGGCATTGTTGTCTTATTCTCAATCTTAGGAAGAACGTATTCAACATATTACCATTATGTACAGTGTTAGCTGTTTATTTTTCATAGATGTTATACAGGCGAAGTTCTTCTGTGTACTGTCTACTCACAGAATACTCTCAATACTTCACTTCTGACATTTCTGGTCACCAAATGTTTATGGGTATCTTCTCACACAAGCAAATCTCTGATTCTCCAGACACCAGCTGTGTGTCCTATAACTTAACTCAATTCTGACACTATCTATGTGGAGATAGTGTCAGTTGCACAAGACTGCCCCCACTGCAGATGCCAATTGCAAGTCCAGGCTATTGTCTGTGCATTTGACCAACCAGCTATAAATTGGAGCTTACCATGAACCCCTCTTCAGGTTTGATCATTAGTTAGAATGATTCACAGAACTCAGGAAAACAGTTTACTTACTAGATAACCAGTTTATTATAAAAAGATAAAACTAAGGAAAAGCCATATGGAAGAGATGCATGGGGAAAGTTAAGTGGGAAGGGATGTGGATGTCCATGCCCACTCTGGGAGCGCAACTTCCCAGCACCCCTACATTTCACCAACACAGTGAACTCTGTAAAGCCCTCTGAACCCCCTACACACATTTTCACCCCACCCCCCACCCCCTACCCTAGAGTTTAAAACTTTTGTGGAGGCTTCATTACAAGACATGATTGATTAAATCATTGGTGATCAATTCAACCTCTAGTCTCTTTCCCTTCCCTGGATATGGGGGGTGGGGGGGTGGGGGAGACTGAAAGTGTCAACCTTCTAATCACATGATTGGCTCCCCTGGCAACCAGTGCCCATATTGTAGTGATCTAAAGACTTTCCAAAATTCATCTCATTAACATAAACTCAGGTGCAGTTGAAAGGAGCTTGTTATGAACAACAAAAGACCCTCATTTTACCTGGATCTACCTTTTGACCCAGCAATTGCACTTCTGAGTATTTATCCAAAGAAAACCAAAACATTAACTCGTAAAGATCTATGCATCCCTATGTTCACGGCAGCACTATTCACAATAACCAAGATATGGAAACAACCTAAATGTCTAACAACAGACAATTGGATAAAGGAGTTATGGTTCATATATACAATGGAATATTACTCAACCACACACACACACAAAATAAAATCTTACTATTTGCAATGAGATGGATGAACCTAGCTAGAGGTTTTTATGAGTGAAATAATTCAGACACACAAAGATAAATACTATATGATTTCACTTATATGTAGAATCTAAGGGGAAAAAATGAACAAACTAATGGAAAACAGACTCACAAATACAGAGGACAATCTGGTGACTGACAGAGAGGAAGCAAATTGGGGGGCTGGAAGAAAGGGGTAAGCAGTTAAAGAAGTACAGATTAGTAGTTAAGAGAGGGTCACAGGGATGGGGATGTAGTCAGCAGTAATGGTCATGACCTAGGAAGTGCAGTCAGCAGTAATGTAATGGCTCTGTGTAGAGCCAGATGGCTGATAAATGGGGGAGATTCTTTCATAAACTAAATAAATGTCTAACCAATGTATTGTATACTTGAAACTAATAATTAAATGAAATAAAATGTTAAAAAAAAAAGACCCTCATTTTACCTTTGTGCTCCAAAGCTATTTCAGGAACTGGGAACAAAAACTAAATATTGTGACAAAAGATCCCTTACTATTCTCATCACTTAGAAAATTACAAGTGTTCTAGGAATTCTGGATGAAAACCAAAATATCTATTTCTTATTATATTACAATATCACAGTTGCCATAGTTCTAGCTTGCTGAAAATTTTTTTTATGAATTGGTGTTAACTTTTATCAAATGCTTTTTCTGTATATTTTGAGGTGTTCAAATGGTTTTGCTCATTTATTAATGTGCTCAATTACATTAGTTTTCAAATGACTAACTTTGAATTCCTGGAATAAACTTCACTTGATTGCAGTAGGCATCCTTTTTGTATATTGCTGAATTTAATTTCTTAATGTTTTGTTAATGAGTTTTGTGTCTGTGTCCATAGAGGATATCTGGTTTGAAATTCTCTCTCTTTTGAATATCTTTTAAAGGTTTTAGTATCAGTTATGCTGGTCTCATAAAAGGCGTTTGGAAATGGTTTCTCCTCTACTTTAAGAATGATATCATTACCACTTTTAAGATTCGATGGAAATACCAGTGACATGAACAGGGCTTCGAGTTTTGTTGTTTTTTTTAAATAACAAATTCAACTTCTTGAATAGATATGTTTGTTTAAATTTTCTATTTTATTACACATCAGTTTTAATTAGTTTTATTTTTTTAAAGAAATTTGTCTATTTCATTTACGTTGTCACATATAAGGACTTAAAGGTTGTTCACAGTATTTCCTTACTATCCTTTTGCTGTTTGTAGGATTTGTGGTGATATCCCCTTTCATTCCTGATATTTAAAATTTGTGTTTTCTTTCTTGGTCAGTTTGGCTTAGCTAGAGGTTTATCAATTTTATCAATCTTTTTGAAGAACCAAATTTTGACTTAATTAATTTTCTCTGTCATTTAATTTTTCTGTTTCTGATTTCTGCTTTTGTTTTTGTTTTCTTTATTATTTCCTAAATAAAATTACTTACTCTGGATTTAATTTGTTTATTCCCCCAGTTTCTTATGGAGAAATTTAGAGAATTGATTTTAGACATTTTTTCATTATCATTCAGTTCAAAAGATTTTCTAATTTTCCTTAATTTCCTCTTTGACCCAAGGGTATTAGAAGCATGTTATTTAATCTACAAATATTTGGGAGCTTTCTTAAGTATCTTATTATTATTGATTTCTAATTCAATTAATTTATGATTAGAAAACATACTTTGTATGCTTCCGTTTATTCAAATTTATTAAACACATTTTTATGGCCTAGCATGTGGTCTATCTCAGTATTTTATGTGCCCTTGAAAATAATGTGTATTCTGCAGTTGTTGGTTGTTGTGTTCTATAAATGTTAGTTATGTCAAGGTGGTTGATTGTGTTGTTCAGCTCTTCTATATTCTTAATGATTGGGAGGAGGTGGGTCTAGTTGTTGGGAAGGCATTAAAATCTTTATAACTCTAGATTATCTATTTCTCTCTTTAGTTCTGTCAGTTTTTGTTTAATGCATTTTGAAACTCTGATTTAGATACATACACACAAAATTGTAATGTCTTTCTTGTGAATTGACCCTTTATTATTATGAAATATGACTTGTTATCTCTGGCAATACCACTTATCTTGAAGTATGTTTTGGTCTGATAGTAATGAACTAATTCCAGTTTTCATATGCTTACTATTTTCATGGTATATCTTTTTCCTTTTTAATTTCAACCTATCAATGTCTTTATATTTGAACCGTGTTTCTGTTCTAGATATCACATTACCAGTCCAAAGTCCATGTGCCCAATACTTGGAAAGGTCAAAACTCAGGACGTCAGAGTTTAGAGTAAGAAAAGATTTCTTGATTGAGAAGGCATCTACCGAGAAGATGGGAGACTTACTCGTATCTCAAATCCATCTTAAGAAAGTACAGGCTCCTTTTATATTAAGGGAAGTGGGGAAATGGGAGAGGCAAGAGGTGATTGACAACCCCGGACATCTGGGCACTAGCAGGGGTTCAAGGAAGATTGTGCTTGTCTGTTGACCCTAGCTAATGTGCATCTGGTCACAAGGTTCCTACAAATCTTTGATAAACAATACATATTCCCCTTATTGCCTCAGGCGAGGCACTTTCTGCTAAGGGGCTGTTTTTGTAAAATTCAAGTCACAAGCGGAATTCCTCTAATGATTAGTATGTCTATATGCAAGACTACGCAGAAGCTCTTAGCCTGAAGGCCATGAGAACAAGATGGAGTCAGAGAGGCTGAGCATTCACTCTGTTGCAATCATATTGTGGGATATTTTAGTTACCTATTGCTATGTAGCAAACTACTCCAGGACTTGGCTGAACAGCTCTGCTCCTTTTTTGGGGGCTATTCACTTGGCTGAATCCATTTGGAGTGAGCCGGAAGGGCCAAGAAGGTCTCACTCACTTGTCTGGTGCCTCATTCTTTATTCAAATGGCTATCTCAGGCTTCCTCATAGTATGGTACCCTCAGGATATTTGAAACTCTTACATGATGGCCGACTTCTAAGAGGGAGTGTCATCAAAACAGTTATTCTAATTCATGTGCCCTTTTTCTTCCTTGGTAACAGAAACTTAATTTCTTCCACGTGATTTATTTTCAGGCCTGGTGTGCTTTAGGGGAAGCTGTGCCTTTCTCTATTATCAGAGGGTGGATATAGACTAGTTTAATAATCTGATCATGGAAAGTCCAATCCTCTTGCTAGTGACATGTTTACTAACTGTGACACAACTTTAGATGAAGCTTGAAGTAAAATCAGAATAAGATTTTCTGGGAAAATGTTCTTGAGGTCTTAAAATGGGACACAACAGAGGAATGCCCTCTTTTTCTGCTTTTGGATATTATTATCTGTATGTGACACCTAGAACTATATGGCAATATTGCCACCATGAAGGAAGAGAGCATAAAAGAACAAGACGACATGCTGAAATACTGAAGAGAAATATGGGAAAAAACCCTGGGTCCTTGATGATATTACTGAGACACTAAGTCAACCCTGGAATCACAAGATTTCCCCCTTAGTTTTACTGAGTTATTGTTGCCATATAACATTGTACTAATTTAAAGTGTATAACATAATGATTTCATAATATGTATTGACATAATAATTACCACAATAAGTTAGGTTAACAGACATCATCTCACATAGTTACAATTTTTTTTCTTGTGATAGGAACTTTTAAAATCTCTCCTCTTAGCAACTTTCAAATATACAATACAGTATTGTTAACCATAGGCACCATGCTGTACATTACATGCCCAGAACTTACTTGTCTTATAACTGGAAGTTTATATCTTTCGACTACCTTTTCCCATATCCCCCATACTCCTGCCCCTACCTCTGGCAACCAACAATCTTATCTGTTTCTATGAGGATGTTTTGTTTTTTCAGATTTTACATATAAGTGAGATCATACAGTACTTTTTTTTCTGGCTTATTTCACTTAGCACAATACCCTCAAGGTCCATCCATGTTGCCACAAATGGAGGAACAAGGAGATTTTTGCCCTTCCGTTTTGTGAAGTAATTTTTACTTGTAGCCTAACATATTCTTAAATATATAAATAGAAGAGGTTAAAATAGAGGCGATAATGAACCCAGAGTTATTAATCCTCTACTAAGTAATGCTATAATATTATGATTGTTTGTAGGAAAGATGTTTAATACATTTAAATCTATGGTAAAAGTTACAAAGCAAGTGAAACACATAGTATGAAGTTAAATTTTTACTTTATAAATCAAATTAAAAGCCAAAGAAACACATTCATTTTTTTCCTCCAAATGGCATCATTACTGTGGAACTGATCCTGGCAACAGACCTAAGGTTACATAGAGCTGGAGGTAAGAATCACGTCAGAAAAGATTATCTTGAAGATAAAATCATGGTGATTAAGATCATATTTTTCAGCATTTCAATCAAATCAAAGATTTGGGTTTAAAGATCCACAACTGGTTTATAAAAATAGAACAGAAAAGGAAACCCTTTAAAAGCTCCAAATGACTAGGTCTTGGTCCAGTGCAGTCACACTTATCACAATTAGTGCCATGTGTCTTTATCACAAATATTTCTAATTGACAGTCATGGCTTTAATGGCTTTAATTTTAATAAGGTGCATGAATAGCTTATTTAGATTCACACATTCTCTTGGTTTCCATAGAAGAGTAATTTTTAAGATACTGGGACCAATGAATGATTTTGCCCACTTTTTATCTTGCCTTGTCAAGTAAGGATATTAATTAAAAACATCTTTCACTTATTATCATCATTATTTCTAAAAAGGAACAATGTTTAACACACCAAAAGGATATAATCTTGGAATTTCTAAAAGGTTAAATTCTGCTTTAGAAAATCACATTAACTTAGTTTTGTTCATATATTTACCATAGACAGGTGAAACTTCTTTATAGACTAGCACAAGCCATAGATCTCAATAATTTTATCTTAAATCTCCAAAAGACTGGAAAAAGTTTACCATCATCCTTCTATACCTAAAGGTAGCTTTTTTACTTCTTTATTCAGAGACTGTTTATTGTTTCTGTGACATGTAAGGCTTCATGGCAGCCACTCTGGAGAACCCCAAAGCATCTAAGATCTAGCCTCTGCCCTTTATGGCCATAAGACATGTCACAGAATCAGGAAAATCTTATGTTCTTTGCACCAAATGTTTTATATTTATTAAAGAAAATGCCAATGGGTTTTTGTTTGTCTGTTTTTAGGTCTAGCCTAATTTCTCTCAGGTCTCAACCTTACATATCTTTACTAATAGCAGCCAAACAGTTAGCAACGTTGATTTTGATAGCTCTAGGAAACCAGACATGTAGTGCTGTTAATCTCTAAGGGGTGAAGCTAATCAAAGGCCATAAAAGAACCATCACAGGAGAGTGTGAAGATTTCAGCATCCTATGACTAGGAGTCCAGCTACATGTGGATGCATCTCCCCTGGGGGCCATTCTTTTTGGCTCCTCACTGAGGCTTCTCTCTCTAGCCCTCTTTGAGCAAATGGCTGGAGAAGCACCCCTGTTATTTCTATGCTCTCTGATTTGTCTAGCCCTCAGAACTCTCTCCTGAGAATGTCTGAATTTGATCAGGACTGTAAGATGATTATGTTCTCACAACAAGTGGATTGTGAACTAAATCTATCTGGTTGGCAGCCAAGATCAATAGCCTTCCTCTCTCTCTTTCTCTCTCTTTTTTTTTTTAAAGGAAGTTCCCTTCAGCAGAGGCCATTAACAGATATTCTGTCCATACCTCAGCACAGAGATCTTATACACAGTTTTCTGGACTTGTCTAGTGGGTATAATTAGCTTCAACCATTGCTAATTTGGCTCAAGAAGAAGAAACAGCTCTTGTTTCTGAAGAATATATGGAGCAATATTTGAGAATTTTTAAATGATCAACAAAGAAGACTGTTTAGAAAATGAAAATAAATAGTGATTTCCCCCAACACACACCCAAGTTACCTCTCCATTACTGTCAAGCCTTTCTTTTTACTATAAAACAAATCAACACAGGCAAGTAGAAACAGTCTAGTAGTTTATCACAGTTTCATACATCAGGATTCTTTGAAAGCCAATATATTCGGGTTTAACTCCAAGTTCTTTTTCTCTTCTGAGCTTTTTATTATAATAAATAAACACTTTAAACATTTTTTTTCCAAAGTGCCTCTCCTCAAGTATCTTTCCTAATGATGTATTAGGCCCCAATTTGGCTAATAGGCAATGTTAACTCCCACTTAATTTAATATGCAAGGCTAGGTATGAAAGCCCGGATGAACTAATAAGGATCATTTAAGGAAAACACCCAAGAAATGAGCTTCTTACATATACTGAGTGAGATTTGGAAACACCATTGTTAGGAAATTCCTGAAACTTTTCTCCCTTGGGTTATCAGAGTCCAAGACAATTGATGACATTACATCGGTCGTTCATTTTAGCTTCCTGGAGCCCACAAAAATCAATAGTTTTCCATTATCAGGTCCAGCTGGGTCACTAGTCTGTCAATGAGCTGTTACAATTGCTGTACAGGGGTGAGCCTGACCAGTCAATTTGCTGCTGACAAGAGGAAAACATGCTGACAGCCACAGGAACAAGTCAGAACACAGATTTGCACTTCAGTTTGCCATCCAAAGAGACTCAGAGCAAGGCCATTTTCAAGACGCAGGGCATACTCCATGGGAGGCCTGAGGAAGGGGCCACACACCCCACCCTGTTTTTATAGCACAAGTACCTAAAGGCTTGTCCTGGCTCCAGCCAACCATCTCCTTTAGAGACTATCCATAGTCACAGCCTTTGTTAGTAAGAGGGCATGCAGCAGCCAGTTATCCTTAAAACATCTTCTATCTCACATTGTACCCAGAGAAGGTATAGGAGGGAGGAATTCTACTTTTACTACCACCAACTCGGATATAACTATGCATATCTTGGAGAATATAAAAACTTAAAGAGGAAGTAAATGGTCCAAGGCACCAAATATGAACAAATGTGACTAAATATGTTGCAAATAAGTATTGACTGAAGGACCAAAGGTCCTCTGGTGTTGGCATATAGGCTGTTCCTTTGTTGCCTCATTATAAATTATCTGTACTTTCATCTCAACTTGAGATATTTTACTAAACCAAGTGTCCATCATTGGTATCTTATCCACAGCCGCTCTGTCTAATGCAGTGGGCATCAAGGGGAACTGATTTCTAGTCCTGCGCTGCCCATAATTAGAAAGTGTTGCGTAGTGAGTTTGGACACATATCTTAACTGCCCCATATTAATAAAATGGAGGGATGATTGCCTTGCCTACTAGGTCACAGGCTGTCATAAGATTCAAAATGAGATCAGTTGAGAAAGAGCTCTGTTCAAGTAAGGGACTGTGTGCGTGTGTGTGTGTGTTCATGTGTGTGTGCATGTGTGTGTGTTTCTTGCTCTCTGGAAGCTACCCATGCAGTAAGAAGTTTAGAAGCAACTGAAAAAGTCTTCCTTTCTCTAGAATAATTCTTTTTTTGGTCTAGACTAAATGCTTTCCTTCATTAGGTGAATAGAGGAATAATCTACCATGTAGTCCATTGTAATGAAAACCAAAATTTCAAGGACAGAACTAAAGTCTTAATGGGTTTTGTGGCCCTCCTTAGCTTGTAGAGAAGAGGATTGAGATGCTAGCAGTAAAGACACACACTATCTGGATTCCTGTATGCTGAAGGACTCCAAAGCAACAGGAATTTGTGCAATGCTCTGGTCTCCTCATGCTGGTTTTATTTCAGACATCAAACTTAAGAGCTTAAAAGATAAATATTTTGAATTTGTTTCAATATTATGATTTTTAATGTTTTACTTTTATTAACATATTTCAAGTTTTTAATTCTAGCCCTTTTTTTAATGCCTCCAGTTTTGGGGTGATTCTTTTGGAAGTCAACAGTCACTTGTGTTCCATCATCAAACAAAACTGGTAATCGACTATATTACTGGAAGCCAACTAGCTAGGGTTTTTTTTTTTCTTTTTTTTCTTACACCACCAAAAAAATCATTTCCTTTAAATGAGTTAAAAATAAAGTAGTTTTAACAAGAGCAAATTTGCTAGTAATTAGATGAACGAGATTTATGTCTTCCAGCGCTTAGAAGCATGAAATTCATCAGAACTCTAATATCATTAATTAAAAAGAATTTATGTTTTTTTAATAAAATACTTCATGTTTTAGCTCCTTTATTCTTCCACCAAATGTGATTATGTGGGGGCTGAAGGGAATTCAGGTTAATATGTTGACACACTTAACAATGCAGGGTCATGTTGCACAATACGCTTCACTGGTTTAGTTCAGTACACCCCCTGACAGGGCCTAATCATTCCCTGCCCTAAAGGCAGAGGGAAAGAGAGGATTTTAATTACTGCTCTGTATGCAAGTTTGCCAGCATTAAATTGAGACATAATTAGGCCTCTGAATTTTAATAATTGTCCTAGCTAATTGGGCAGACAAGTACGTTATGTAGCATGGCGTGATTAGATAATTAGTATTTCCAAATGACAAAATTGGGCTCTTGATTACAAATTCTACATGAAGGGGGAAAAAGGTAGCAAGGAGATCTTTACAAGTCTATTAAGAGAGAGTTTAGCAATGTTGATAATTTACAGTCCATTAGGAAGCAACATTTCACTCTCAGAGCTAGGGGTCTGGGACAAGGGCCTCTGGCCAACTCTGTCTCCCACTTAAGGTTTCCCCCCGGGTCCCCACCCGGGTTCTCTGCTTTCTCTGAGTCTGCTGCATCTACCCTCTCTCTTTCCCCATGTTTAGCAGTCACCACTGACGGTGGGTAAGATCTTTAGCTAGACACCAGATGGCAGGTGGTAGCTCTGAAAAAGAAATCAAAAGATGTAGAAAGGGTAGAATAGAAAAGGGATAATCTATCCAGGTTGGGATGTAAGTATCTCTTGTGTCTTTCCCTTGCAAATAGCTGTTCTTTGATTCTTCTCCTAGAATTCACTGCTTTCATTGTATCATCAGCTCCACTAAAATCTTTCTGGTGGAAAATCTTAGATCAACATCTTAAATTTGGAGGTGATGTTTTGTGGATGTGAAGAGCTTGGGTGTTGGAGACTGATCTGGGTTTGAGATTATCACTTACTAGGAGTGTGACCTTTGTTAAGTTACTTAATCTTGATAAATCTGTTTTCTTATTGGCAAAATGAAAAACCTTCCCCCATAAGTTATCGATAGGATTCAATAAAGTAATGCATATAATACAAAGCACAGTGCCTGGCATGGAGTAACTGTTCAATAAATATTTGCTATTCAATGCAAATAAAATCAATAATGTTGGAAGGTACACTATGAAAGTGCTAGGTCTGGCTCTTTGCTATGTCAGTACTCAAATGAGGCAAGCATCAATAAACCTTTTGCCTTCTGAGAGAAGAACATGGTGCCCATTTTTGCTGTGGGAAGCCCAATGGCAATAGCTGCTCTGCAATTCAAATACCCAGATTTCCTTTCTCTCCATTCTTCAGAGGTTGGCATTGCAGACAAACCCTGCCATGCAGAAATCATGGGGGCAGTTAATCTAAGAAGTTTGTGGTGTAAACTCTGCATCTTACCCCTACACCTTGTGACTCGCTCTCCACAAATACCAGTTTATTGCCCATAGAGGCATACTTCTGGCTGCTAAACTTTTCTCACAATTAATAATCAGTAGGCTGGGCTCTAGAGCTGTGATTATCAGGCAAAAGGAATATTAACTGGATACAAACCAGAAACCATCTAAAAATTATTTATAGGTGGTTGGTGGGTGTCAATGTGATGATAGGGAAAACTCAGAAATTCTGGATATATATTCATGACCATTGAGAATGACTAAAAGGAAGAAAAAACAAAAGAACAATGTCTCCATGGCTTGGTCCAGTCAAGACAGCCTACCAGACTGGAAGAGAATTTCTTATGACTTTCTCAGAACTTTGTGCCATCTCACCCATGTATGATGGAAGCATTCTGGCAAAGATTCCAATTCAGAGCTCACCGTTCTCTCCATAGGTAAACTTTATATCACCCTGGAATAATCAACAGTACATAATACCTAAATAGCAGAGAGAGGGGGGCAAACACCCTGAGACCCAAGAAAGAAAAGAAACAAGTATAGAATGCAAACATTTTGCTGGAAGCTTAGATGCATAGAGTAAGATATTATTCTTCGGGATAGGAGTGAAGAAAGACAGAATGAGTGATCCTTAAGCCTGATCTGTATTTACACAATAAGAAAACCTCTCCTCTTGGGGGCTGCGAGTCTGTTTTCCTGTTGTTCACAGGGACGCTGCTCATGGAGTCACACGCGTGGCCAAAAGAGTCATTGCAGAGTTCTCACCCTCACTGCACTTTCCAAAGTTGCCAAGGGGAAACATCACCCTTGGCGAGAGGGCGGGAAAGGTAATAACTGTCATTGGGACTTTTCCCCCCCTGCCACAAAATGCTGGAGCTTTTCTCCCTCTCTTTATGAAGAAATGCGTTTATGACTGGTCGCTCAACACCTTGTTGGTTTTGACTGCAGAAAACACACCTTATAAATATACGATAACTATCCTGTAATAGAGAGTGTGACAATTTACTTCACAGTGCGATTCGGGCTGCTAATTGATCGTTTCAGTCCAGAGACGATTTGGAATAAATTATAGCCATCAGGATATCACAGCTCATTTTGGTGGAAGGATCTCCTCGTCGCTCCGCGTTGTCTCCGAGAAAGCCGATTGTACCCGGAGGGCTGAGAGGAGAGGAGCGAGCCGGCAGGAGAAAAGGGGGCCGAGGGGCGGGGCTGGCGGGACGCGACAGCGTCGAGGGGAGGGGCCGGAGGGCGGGGCGGGGCCGAGGGGCGGGGCCGAGGGCGCGGCCGGTGGCGGCGAGCGCGGGACCTGCAGGTCCACTGCCGGACGGTAGAGGCCTCCCTTCTGAGAAGGCGGTGCGGGCGCTACCCGCTGGGGCTGCGCTCCGTGGCGTGAGCCTGCGCGTTCTTCCCCGCGAGGTCCTTGCGCGGCCCGGCCTAGTGTGAGTATTCCCCACTCGCTCTCCTCCTCCTGCAGGCGGCAGCGCCCGTTCATTTGAGGTGAGAGTCTCCCTCGGGCCGCGGGCCCTGTGTAGGGGCGGGGGTGCTCGCGTGCGCGGGATCTCGCCTCGCGCTTGAGGCTTCCCCCCGCGAGAGCGGACATGGTAACGCGGCGCGCTGCTGTCGGCGCTCCGGGAGCGGGAGTAGCAAGGCGCCGAGGCACAGCGGCCCCGTGGGGGTTTTGTGTGTAGATGGGGCCCCGCGGTCCCCGGGGGGCTCTGGTTCTCACGCCGCAGTTGGGGAGGGGTCTTGTGGAGAGACCCAGCCTCGGAGGAAACTTGCCCACAGCAAACCCCAGGGGAGAGCGAGGAGAGAGCGGGCTGGCTGGGCGGCGTCGCCAGGCGCTGCCGGGTCGCTTGGGCGCGGGGTCGCGTGGGCGGCGGGTCAGGCGCTGTGGAATCAGGGAGAACGGCGCCCTGAAAGCGGTGACAGGAGCGCCACTCCGGAGCCGGGAACACTTCGCGAGGCCGAACCAGTAGACCCGACACTGACCCACGCATCTGTCGGGTCTGGTTTCCCAGCCCGCCTCAGGGACTGTCGCGCCCTCCAGCCCCTCGCCTCTGTGTCATTTCCAAGCAAAGTGTGTGCCGTTGAGTGGTGGTCATGGAAAAGAGACACCCAAAGGCCTCTCCCTGGACGGGATTCGAATTTGAAAAAAAATATGTATATTTTTTTCTATTCCTGAGGCGGGCTTTTGCCTGTTTGCCCTCTCCCCACCCACGTGACTTCCCGTGCACCTTTCATTCCCTTCTTAAGTTAAAGCTTAAGAAGGCTTGAGGCCCTTCAGTTCATACATAGCATAGCTCCCTATCCCGATTGCTTAAAGTCGTGTCTCGCAAAGTGTTCTTAGTTTTTTAGTCCTCTGTCACGCTAATACATTATATCAATCTAGGGCACGGATGTTTCTGTGCAGGCGATTTTGACAGCAATCATCATACCAAGCTATTATGAAGTGTGATGTCAGTGCGTTCTGGAGGATGGATAATATATAAGCTAGTTTTTGACACGCTATCTTGCAAGGAAACATCTGAGACCATCAGTAAGAGGCATTTTAATTCACACACCAAAAATATTTTGTTTGGTTGACATCTTTCAAAATGCTGAAAGAGGTAGTAGCATTTATCATTTTGTAGGTATTTATCAGTACTCACAAAAGTCCCCATAGGAAGGAGGAGGGTTTTGTTTTATTCCTGTTCTATCAGATACACTGAGGAACAGAGATGTTATGTGACCTACCAAATAGTCTTATAGTAAGTCAGTGAGAGAACTCTGATATCAGACCAAACATACTGGAATAATTGGAAAACTGAGGAAACTAGGTATGTTTATACTTCTATTGCGAAAGATAGCCATCTCCTAGCTTAAATAAGAAAACATGTTTTTAGCACAAGTGCTGGATGTGTGAAATGATGAATTTATCTCAGGTAAGGAAGTCAGGTAATTTTCTGTAGAACTTTGGTCTTAATGGTTACTACTGACTCATGGGTATTAAAGTTTAATTATATCAGTAGTCACTTGAAACCAGTGATTAAGTTCAAAACTATGGCTAGGGCCCTAATGAATGCATTCTAAGATCTAAAGTAATCCAAATCTAAGCAGATGCTTTAGGATTGATATTATATAAGAGTTAGAAGTTGTATTTACAGAGACCAAATCCTGTGGGAGTTAATTTTACAATGGATTTCCTATATGTTGACCCAACACATGGTTTTCTTTTCCTCCATACATTAATTCAATAAGCATTTATTTATTACCTATTATAGATCCTCCACTTCACTTTGAGATTGAACATGACCCCTACAGGCATTTAATAAATAATTGTTTAAAATGCAACTAAAACTACATTCAAGAAACCAAAGGAATATTATTATGAAGGATTTAAAAACTATAGCCTTTCATTTGTACAAATGGAAAGTTTTAGTGACTACTCTCAAGTAGTAAGTGAAGGGAAGGAAATAAATTAGAAATCAGTTTTTGCCAGCCTGTGCCCTGTTCACAGTACTATGTTTTTTTCCCTTTAAAACTTTAACACAAAGTTTAAAGGAGTTACACGATTGAAGAGATTTATGATATTCTTTTAATTATTTTAGAATATAAAGTTTTCCTAAAATGATCTTATTCCTTATATGGTGTACTGGACTCTGGTTTTATGTGAGTGGAAGTGCTGTATTTTTAGTTAAAATCAAAACCACATTATTTTCTTTTTTTCCCCCAAGCTGAAGTAAGAATTGCCTACCTTTAAATCAAGCAAACAAAACATCCCAGGTAGTCAAAAGTACGCCTGGCTAAAATTCATTGGTTTAATGCAAATAGAAAAACATAGCCAATATGTTTATCCCAGTTATATGTACTTCTGATTTTTTTCCTGAATAATAACTTGAAATCATTCACAGCAATGCCTAGATCCTTGAATAAAAACATTTTTTTTGTGTGTGAAATCTGTAAGATGCGCCTAAAGAATGTAAAATTTTGTAAAGCATAATAATAGAAACGAAAATGTTAAGATTAATTTTATCCTTGATCCTAATGTACTGTAGGGCTGAAACTATATAACCAAGATATGATTATACATTAATATAGTATATTTATAGTCAATTATAGTCAAGTGTATAGCAACAAATATGTTCATGTCTTTCACCCCAGAGTTAGGCTGGATGTAGAGATTAACAAAGTTTGAACTGAGATAAAAAGAACATCCTTATTTCAACCAGTCATAATGTCTGGAACTTTGAGTTCTACCTGCTTTGATGAACTTGGTTATTGCACAGAAATTAGGGAAGGGGACCTGCTGATCCCTGGATACACGTTTATACATCTAACTAAAGGAATAGTGAATAAGGTGGACAGGTCCAATTCCAGATCTTTTCTGGGAAAAGACGCTGGACTTTGTCCATTAGGTAGACAAAACAGCTCAAAAATTTTATGTTACCAGGTACAAGGGAATATCAGGTTCCCAGCAAACCTTCAATAAATGACGATAATTGTGGAAAAACAAGTGACAGTGATGTTAGCCTTTTTTTTTTTAAATGGATAGCCTAACCATCATGCCTGCTCATCTTCTGTAGACTTAAGAACCATCCAAATATTTCTTAATTTGAATCTAAATATTAAATTTTGTATATAGTGTTTATAGCTTCAGGACAGGAGTAGGGGTTCTTAGTATGTCCCAGTTATTTATAATAGAAGTTTGGTTAGTGTATTTGGAAGCCCATCTCTTCAGATAAAGAGGAAATTCCTGGTTTTAGGTTTACAAAATTCACATATGGAGCCAGAATTTAGAAAAGGTTGAAAATAACCCTGAGAACTGGGAAGTATCATGTGGTAGAATCCTGGACCAAAAGTGGGGACTAGGTTTATCATGTACCGAATGGATTACTTGAGGCAAGTTTTACTTTCCTCAGGCAAAATGTATGTACTAGTGTGTACCGATACTAGTATGTACCTTGCCAATGGATCAACTTCAAAGAGTGGTTTTCAGCCTCATCCGAGATGAAGTGAATGGGAAGGACTTGGTTTAGTAAGTGCTGTGCATGTACAAGGATTTTGTTTGCCACAACACAGGTTTTATAGATGAAAGTAAGAGAGTCCTTGAGCTGTCCAGATATTTAAACCAAAATGTAAATGAAGATGGAAACCCCACTTTGGGAACTTGGAAGTATAGACTAGTTTTAGCATGGATGCTAGAGACAAGTGATAATTTAGTCATCATTGCTCCTTTCTCAGACTCATAAGACGTACCCTGTTGCCATGCAAGAGATTTTTTTTAAAAAACACTTCCTAAAGACCTGTTGGCTATAAAGAAACCTGCTAGCTCACTTAATACTGTCCAGTTCCAGAACTCAGCAGTTGTGCCAAAGGGACAATCTCCATGTGGGGAAAAGTAGACTTCCAGGCCTTGATTCTTATACTCTCAGACGTTCTTTCTGTAGAGATTCATTAATCTCATACCACTTTTGTGTCTTAGAAGAAAACAAGAAGCTTGCTGGAGTTTCATATATTGGTTTAATTGGTCAGCTGTGAACATTTTTTGCAATTGTTATTCTTCCTACAGCAGCAACCCATTTTTGCTGCAGAGACAGCAAGACCTACCTCCAACCCCCTTTGCAGGCCTTTTTAAAAAATTACCACCTGTGTCTTTCATTTTCTCCTACTCTCCTCTGTATATAAAAGGTACAGAGGCTGCTGTGGCAGGGGTACTGTATCCCTCTTTCCCACAGAAACACCAGTACAGATATAGCATCATTGGTTCCCACTATAACATGGGGCACGGCTCCTAGAGAGGAGGGGATGATGGATGGGTTGGTCTGGGATAGTACAGAATGATATACACTCATCCTTTCTTCTGTTCAGTTTCAGAATCTGCCCTACTGAAGAGTAAAAACAGTACCCTTTGTCTAAAGACATTGTTACCAGATTTTCTCAAGGTTTGTTGAGTATCCTCCACATAATAACACTTTATAAATTCACATTGCATGAAGCATAGTGTATTTGAGTCAGTACAGTATATTGGCCAAAGAAAAAGGGCATTCAATTCAGACTACCTGTGTTTGAATATCACATCATCTACTTACTTGCTGAGTGGCTTGGGCAAGTTTCTTTATCTCTCTGAGCCTATTTCTTTATCTGCAAAATGACAATAATAATAGTGTCTACTATTAAGGATTGTTGTGCATGAAGTGTGTGCTTAACAAATGTGAGCTATATTATTAGGCTCTGGAGAGTGAGAAATACAAGGCAAATTCCCATTTTCAAGGAACTACAATATAGTTGGAAGGAAATGAATAAAAGAAAACTGACATCACAGTACAAGGCAGAGAATGGGAGTGCCAACTGCGTGCTGCAGATAGTAAAGCAATCTGCCAGTGACTAGGATAATGGTGAAAGGTTTCAAGATAGAGGTGGGAATTTCTCTCTGGGATTTGTAAACTGAGTGGGATTCAAATATACATAGTAGAGCTGAAAGGGATCCCAGATGGCAAAGGGAAGGAGTGATGAGAACACATGGCACAGCACAGGTGGGAGTATGCCAGAATGGAAAGTAAACCAGCATTTGAGCCAGATAAGCATAAGAATCCTGTCTCTGCTGTGAGATCTTGGTTGGACAAGTACCTTAATTTCTTTAATCTCAGTTTCTACAGTCTTATAATCATATTTCACTAAATCAAAAGACTTAAATGAGGTGGTGTTTATAATGCCTAACATGGTGCCTGGCACCTAATAAGTGTTCAATAAAATGAAGATAACTCATGTGATGTTTTAAGTGTACAGTGGAAGAGTTGTCTGCCTGAAGAGCTTTGTATAGGCCAACAGTGGAAAACAAACCAAAAATGACCAATTAGTGACTATGGGAAGGGTGGAGAAGAGGATTAAAGGTAATTTAAGGAGCTGGACCTGTTATAGGCTATCAGAGCTATCAAGGTTTTTCAGTAAAGTGGGGGTTTAGGATGGTTAATCTCAAGGTGCTATGAAGGCTATTTTGGAGGTAGGAAGAAATTTACTCAAGCACATGTAAGGTGGTAAGGATCTAGATTAGGATAGTGGCAACATTACCAGACCTGGCTGATGTGGTCTCTTTAAAGTTTCTTTCATAAAAGGAGCTTAGGGTTCAGCAGTGTGGAGTTAGGGAGATTTTGTTTTGATTTGATATGTAGACTCCTAATATTTAGTGTCAGTTATCCAGAATAAAACAACTGTACTATAGATCCATAACTTTGGAAAATAGAACTCACTGAATATTCAGGGACTATAAAAGGTAGTAAGTAACTTTAATGCTAAGTAAACCCTAGAACTTGCTCCAGGTTATAAAATAGCTCTTTTTAAAAGTTCCTTTTCCCTTCCTGTTAATCCAGACAAGTGTGTGCTCTTCCCTGTTGTTCAGGAAGGTATACGTACAGATCATTTATAGCTGTATGGAGTTTGAGGTTAGAATTGTAGTACTAAGTCGCACTGGGTTAAATGGGGAGGATGCTGTCAAGCAAATAGTAATTTTGATGACTTTATTTGGTGACATTGTGATTTGAATGAGAAAATTCTGTCTTCTCCCTGGGGTTTAGAAGTGATTTAATTAAACATACAAACCTAGGAAATAGCTTTGGAAACTAGAAAATTCTTTTGTGTTGTCTCTCATTCTCTCCTTACCTCTTTTTTCTGTCCATGGTAGTTTTATAATGGAAGAATATATGGTAGGTAATTGTATTTGTAAAGAAAGTCACACTGGTGTATAGACACCAGTTTTAAAAATGTGAGGAAATCTCTACTGCCTATTACTGTTCAGTGGTAGGCTTTAACCATATTAAGTAGGAAAGGATAACTGCCCTACCACCAATTTCCTGAATTTTGCTGTTCTCTCATTTGACTACAGGGGTAATATGGTGCCACAATAGTTAATTGTGGCCATGCAGTGCTTCTCTTGGAAGGAGAATACACATGCAAGGGGATTGTGCATGGTGGTTGACAAAACACAGAAAGGAGATAAGTGACAAAGGAAAAAGCAGTCCCTGTGAGGTTATAAGCAAAGCAAGCTAGCTTAGTCTTGTCACTTCTGTGCAGAGGCAAGGAGTGTGTATTTTATTTTCATCTCTTGAATTTATTTAAATCATCTACTGGGGTGAGGGGGGGGGGAGAAATCATGATGTTATAAGACTGATTAAGATGCAAACATGCAGATTATATCCGGGTTCTGACACTCCTTTTCACTCCATCCTGGAAACAGAAGATTGCAAAAGAAATCTGTTCCAAGAGAAGGAAGGGGAGAAAGCAAAACATTGACCCACTTTTTAATGAAAGATTTTCTGAATATATATTATTTTTAGACTTCTCTTATCCATGCCACCCTAATAGATCATCCAGAGTAGCTCCTGGCTGAAACTCTGGCCAGAGGGTTCAGACCAGGGGAGGTGGCATTATATAGAGGGGCAGATGCTGATGTCATAATTTGCTGCAAGAACCTCATCAGAGACCAAGTCTCACTTCCCACATGGATGGTGGGCATTGGGCCTCAGAGAGGGCCTCAGTGCAGGTTTTAGCCTTATCCCTTTCTCTAACCCCTCTGCCTTCCGCTCCTGGAGTGGGACCTCTCTCTTTCTCCCCTTTTTTCAATCAAATGAATTAATTACCAGGCATTTAACTTTTTGCCAGACTCTTTCATTATGCTCAGAGTTGTTGCTGAGCGGCAAAGGGAAGTAATAACATTCGCAGTGAGGGGCAAATCCTGTTAATGAACAAATTAAAGTTCAAACAATGATTCAAGTTCACAACCTCTCTGTGGCTCTTCTCTTTTTAATAAGAGTTATACATGTTACTTTCCTCGCTCTTTTCTCCCTTTTATTACTTTTTAAGCTTTTCATCAACACTGCCAGGGCATATTTGAGACTCCCAACCTTTCAGCCCTGACAAGGACTCGAGCAGTTATAATCCTGTCTTAATTTGGCAACTTTTGTAAAACACATAAAGGGCCCAGGGTCACCTTTGGTCGCCAGGGCTCTGTGACCCTGTAGTTTCCACCTCCTGCCTGGGTTGCCTGGGCCTTTCCTCTGGGTTTGCATTCCACTTCCAGCAGCCAGGATCTTATGACTGAACTTCCTGCTGCGGGGCACAGCCTTGCAGGGTGGCCGCCAGTATCTGAGCCCCTGTTTTTCTCCTTTCCCTCTCCAGTGGCCCTTTCCACCCAGCTGGTTATAGTGCTTGGGGGAAGGGGTCACTGAGGAGAGGGAGGGGCCTAGGGGCTAAAACTTTTATGGGGAAAGGGGTTTGAGGTAGGAGAGATGCCTGCACCCCTCAACACTACCATTACCAAACAACTCCTGCTCACCTGGCTGAGGGGACCATGGCTGTTAAGGCTCAGAAAAGCCCAAGCCTCCCTGGCCCTGACTGGAGCTGGAGCTGGGCCAGAGTCTGGCGGGAAGGAGCCTGTGAGGCATCTGGTGCCCGCCTACTTCTCCTTCTCCTTCCCTTCGATATCCCCCCAACCCCCATGCTGTGGACTGTGTGGGGGTCTTTTCTACCTCCTCGCCTGGCTTCTCAACACCATCCCCTGAGCGTGGCTTGATATAATCACCATGACAACTGCAATCTAGGAGCATACACATAATAGAGATGAAATAGACAAAAGATTAGCATGCCATGAAAAGTACAATAAGTTTCTTATTTAGCATTTAGATAACTGTCTTTCCTTCGGAGCAAGCTTCAAAGTTGAAGCCAGTTTAGACCAAGAGGATTAATTCTTTCTCCCGCATGCTTCATTGAATCTCTCATTACCAAACTTTGTCTGTATTGATGTAAGATTTGATTGAAGATTAGAGCATTTAGCAAATCTTGCTTTTCTGCATGTATCAGGTCCTTTCAAGCACGGATCGCGGTGCCTGGTGGTCAATACCCTTACTTTTATCCAGTGTCTGCTTCATTTAAACTTAATCAACTCCATCAATGAACTGGAACAGGGAAACGTCCCTGTGGTAAGAATGTTGTGCTTTTGTGGGATAATTCTTTGCTCTTTCTCGATCCGTTGGCGTTAAACCTAAAATTGCACTATGATGAACTTTTTTTTTAATCAATATGATAATGACAATTGAGCCTGAACGCTCTGGTAGGACTTAGAGTAGAGCAGGATCTGGCCTCTATTACCAAAACAACTTCTGGTCCTGTGATAGTCTGCCTCCTTTTGTGTGGCTTTAATACCTTTTCTTCCCTGACATTGAATATTGCTCAAGCTGGAAAATGATGCATCTTTGTAGGGAAGGCTCGTATGTCACAGCCAGAAAGTGAAGCAGACCGATTGGTTGTGTGAATTATCTGACTTGCTGCAGTGAATTATTTGCACTGTTTCCCTACCTAGTCAACAAGTTCCTGAGGTATAGTAGAGATCAATCAAAACTGACAGCCTGCGTGTGAAGGCTTTACTGTGTAAATCTGGCGTACTCATCCTGGCCATGCCGGCCCTGGCATCTGTATATCATTTTTATACTGCTACCAGTAGAGCAATTTCAAAAGTATTTGCAAGGAAAATGCGTGTCCCCATCTGTTCCTGGAAGCATAAATGTGCCACCTTCAGAGGGTTTTCACTGGTAATCATATCTTTAATGATCAACAGACTAGTGATATATATTTTTCCATAAAATGGGGTTTTCTTCACTTTATTGTGATTGGCTAGAATAAATAGCTTTTCCATATGTTAGGGAGATAAAATATAAGATTAGCAGAGATCATTTGTTGGGTAGTAAACAAAAGAAACAATTCATTTCACATAATCTTTGAAAAGAAGCAACAACAAAATTAAGTTGCAATAACAGAGCATCTGAGTCCCCAGATCAGAAAACAGACCTTGTTCCTCCTTGGCAAAGGAGCCATTTAAGAGCAGAAACTCGGAGTGTTCTAGAGGACTCTGGTGGCTTATTCTCAGAGGCAGGGGAGGGAAGGAGCAGGGTAAGAAGGAGAGGGCAGAGTAATACTTATTTGTTCTACTTCTGTTTTAAGGTCATATTTCCTTTCCCTTTATTTTACCCACTATTTGCCCACCCTTACTGCATCATCCTGGGTAAATTGGTGGGTCATGTGTTTAAAAAGCAGGAAAATGCCAACCTGCTGAATTCTCTTCAGGCCTACAAGGAGATGGAGATTGTTCACGTACTTTAACATAAAAGTTGGCTTCCTCCTTGGGAGATTGTTCTTCTCCCATAGAAGAGGGTGACTTCAGAGGGTGGGGCAGAGTCAGGGCCTTTACATGAACTTCCAAAGCCAGGCTAAAGGCTCCTGGAGTTAGCCAGTACCTGCCAGAAAATCCCTAGGAAGTGTTCTTAATAATCTAATCTCACCTGTATAGTTTACAGTCCGCAGATGCAATCGGGTGCTCACCACCATCTGGCTGCCCGACACACACCCACGCATGTATTCTCCACACTCAGCAACCAAGAGCCCCTCTCCCTTTTTTTCAGATGCAGAAACTCAGTTCTGTTGATATTCTTGGTTCTTGGTGAAATTTGAAAGCTTCCACTCTACGAACAGGTTGTAACTGCCTGCTCAGGAATCTCCACTTCTTTGTTTCCAGGGTCAGGAGAGAACCCCTTTTAACAAAGAACTAACATTAGTTGCAGGACACCTGAATCTGAACAATACCTTCAGCCCTTGAGCTCTCCAGAAAATAAGTGCAGAGCTAGTTAGGCCTGTTTTCTACAAGTCAAGAATTAAGAATGAGAAGGGTGGTGGGGGAGATTCTCTCTAAACATTTAGAACAGGACCATTTAGTTGGTTAACTGTTAATTTGGTCCTTTATTGTTTACCGTATGTATTGTTACTGGCTTTTTCCCTTGGGATAATGGGATGAAAGCTCCATCTTTTCTGTATATCTTACCCTCCACCTCCATATTCCACAGAATTTTTTGCTCTCTCCAAATGCCTACTGTTCTTACTGTGGGTGTTAGTTTCAAAGTGGGAGACTGGTCCCAAGAAGAAAATCTCTGTTAGCATCTTAGACTTAACTCGTGTTATTTTCTGGCCCCAGTGAGGCTTAGGAATAACTAATAGGACAGTAGAAAAACACCTTAGCCCAGACCTATGGCCAGAAGAAGATGGGAAAGCCACTGTTGAATTATTTTCTTTTAAAATTCCCTCTTAATTTTAGAAACATAATCTTATAATCTGGCTTGCACGTAGGCAGGCATGATTTACAAGTAGATCACATTTCGCCTGATCTGAAACCAGATTTACCATAGTACTGCATTAAGACAAAAAGAAGGGGAAGTCCTACTTGTGGTTTCACATTGTATTGTGATACGCGGTAGATCTCAGTCTTCAGTGAATTTTCTTGCTATGAGGAAGTTCTGGCAGGTGTTATGCATGAAACATGATTTGCACTCAATTAAAAAAACTGAATTTCTGATTTCTGTGTATTTTAGTTTGAAACCCATTTTGCATTGAATTTCTGTTGTTTTCTTGAAAGGAAGTAAAAAACCTTACCAACTGATTTTGTGTGGAAGAAATAAATCTGAGTTTTACTCCTCTTGTCCAGGAGGATGAGAGGCTGTTGCTACTATAGTTGGGATGTTTCCCACTCCGTCCTGTTCCCCTGGGGGTCCTGTCTAACACACGAGCCTCTGCCAGAAATATTGCTGTCCACACCAGAGTAGAAGACATCTGCAGAGCTTGCCTTTAGGTCTCTGGTTTACTGAGGCTCTAAACCACAGAACTGCATGCATCCAAGGTTTTCCTAAACCCTAGATTGGAGTCATTTGCAGTACATAGACCTTTGCTGCTTCAAAACCACAGACTCTGTGCACATATACATCCATAGCAGAGACGGAAGTCTTGGCAACTATAGGACAAAGATTGGAAATTTAAAAAACACACACATTGTGTTCAGGGTTAAAATTAATTGCACGGACAGTGCTATCTCTTTCCCTCCACAGACTTAACTGCTTCCAAGCAACCTTATCAGTCTGGGCTTATTTCAATGAAAATGTACTTAATTCCAGATAAACTACTAGATATCTATATGTAACAATATTATTTGTTAACCAATTTTATGAAAACAAAAAGCCCTCCCACCTTCAAGAAGAATATTGAACCCAAACTCTATTTCAGATATTTAAAAAGAAGTAAGTTAGTTAATAGTGTTAATTTCCACATCCTGCCTCGTGACTGTAATGTGAATAAGTATGTGGTAGTATTTGTATTTTAGATGCTCCTTAACCAGACAGGGAGGGCATTTTGGAAGGAAATTCAGTTTTGTTTTTTTTTTTTAAATAAGCTTAAGGCTCTTTTGATTAAGGAAAATAACCTAATAGTTAAGACAAAATTAACTTTTAAATTTTGGTATCAATCAAGTTAAATTACCGATAAAATGCCCCCTGGATCTTAAAAATGAAAAGATGTTTAAAGTTTATCAGAAGTGAAAAATTGAGGGGAATGAAGTTTCTTTCTTGTTCTCCCTCACTCTAACAGCACAGTAGTAATGGTTTGGGTTACCCCTGGCTTTTATTGGGGATTTACATCTTGTTCCAGAAGGAAATAGCAGGAAGACAACTTGTATAGTTAATAGTCACATTCTAACGAATGAAATTTCCAGGCAGAATTTCTGCACTCACCCTTGTCTCTGGACAGTGTAAAGGGATGTTTTAATTTTGGTTCAGAACAACTGGGTTAATATCTGGAGACATTTTTTCCCCCCTTTGGGAGAAATGGGAGGAGAAAGGAAGCAAAATTAGTTTTACTCTGCAGCCAAAGGACTATTCCAGGAACCAATGAGGTAGGGAAATTTGGATTTCGAGGCAGTGCTTTTCTGCTAGCCTACTGCCTAATAATCTTGGAGCTAGTCACCTTGGGAGTGGGTAGCCTGTGGTCGCTATCAGATCCCGGTCTCTCCCACCTCTTCTCAGTTGGCTTTTGCCCTAAGACTTCAGGTACCTTCTTCCTAGATTCCCCTCCCCCACTCCAACGCAGGCGTCAAGGGGCGCGACAGCTGTTTCGAGAAGCCGACTGCTCCACCCGGAGGGGGCACTACTGTCCCCTCTGGGCGTTCAGGATCCAGGTTTAGGCGCCTTTCACCGCTCCACGCAGTTGGACGAAGGCTGTCCTTGGCCGCGGCCTCCGGGGCACGTGACCTGAGGGCTGCGCCCGGGAGCCGAACTGGGTAACGCTAGCCCAAGCCGCCTGGAGGCGCGACT
>CM053502.1:58592543-58625043 GCA_028627145.1 Eidolon dupreanum | reverse complement strand
TGCCTTGGCTTTTTAGTCAAGGACAACTGCTCAGTTAGAATGTGTTCATCTAAAAGTACACAATTAGAAAATGTGACCCAGCACATGCCACCTGGCCCTGTGTGCTGGAGTCCTGAAGAGGCAGAACCTTGTTGCTGAGCTGGGGCCAGTTAGATGGTGCACCATCTAACTGGACACTTAATTTCTGATAAAGAGAGTCATAACTGGGAAAAACTGCAGATTTTACTGGCTACTCTTTTCCATGTTATTAGGTTTTTTCCTGTCTTGAATCTTATAAGTACAATGTGCCTTTTAAAACAATTAAAAAATAATATAGAGTCCTGGGATTTGATGTAGAATTGTGTGACTGCAGTGGCACTGGTTTTCAAATACCTCATAACAAGGAAAGCAAACCTAAACAGGAAAGGAGGCAGATGTGTTTTTTTTTGCAACACTGCAGTCATATGAAATTATGCAGATCTTATCGAATACCAGAAATGAAATAACTTAGAAATTTGACCAAAAATAATTTCCATCAGTGAACAAAGCCCATTCTAAAGCACTTCATGCATTTTTCAGATCTCTTTTCTCAAAGTCACATTTGTAGTTTCTGATGGACACAATTGGGAAAACTGCCTACATATAAAAAATGAAATTTAAAGTTTAAATTCTACATTTCTGATCCATTTTGTGTTCATTCTTTCCTTGATTTATGTAGAGCATTCTAAAAATATTACCCCTATAGGGGATACGTTTTTATATACACGTTACTTTTGTTTAGAAATTATGAGCTAGTGAAGAGTGAAATTGACCTTGGCTATTGTACTTATTTACTGATAGAAATGCCTTTTTATATCTGTATTCGAATATCTTCTCGACTAATCACACAACTTCCATACATTTCAAAGAGAGGATTTGAATCAAATGAAAGCAGGAGGCTGGAGCTTCCTACGTGCCCTTGTGTTTGTGTTCATAAGGAATATTTATGCAATATTCTGACTTAGCTATAATCTATAATTCCTGACTATTTCAGTTGCAAATATAATTTTTAGATTAATGGTTATAATTTTGGTAAGGAATACATGAAAAGTTATATGTTCATGCTTGAAAGGAGGATCATTAAATATTCATTATTACCACTCAAATTAGTTGTCATGCTCTATATAGTAGTTACCCATTATTATTTCACTAGTTTAGATTCAGCAGTAAGTTAATGGCAATATAGAGCTTATATCAGTAGAGGAATTTTTTTTTGAGAACAGAGAAATGATTTTAAAACCCATTTGACATATTTATGTTGACAAATTATTTGAAGGAATTACTGCTTTGTCAGTAAATATGTTTGTATGTTGGAATAGTATTGTGGTTGTGTTTACTTCTGGCTGTTTAATTACTCTTTGTGAAAAGCAGTGCTTTTTCAAATGGTTATGAGGAAAAAAGATTGAAAATACAAAGGTTGGGATATTTTAGTCTTTTGCAGACACCTAACCTTGCCATGAAAAAGCACTTTACATATTTGTAAGCAGCTGTTGAAATCTTGCTTTTTTAGTGAAGCTTGATTATATAATTTGTTAGTTTTCCCCATATGGTAACAGATCCTTAAGAAAAAAAGCAAAAAGTAAAACAAGAGATGGATTTTTATTTATGTCATGGGTGAACATATGTAGAGATGTCTCCTTGGCCCATTTGGGAAAGATATGAAGCGAAAATAAGTAAATACAAATATATTCTAGTGTAAAAATGTTTTGCTTTTTTCTTCCATATAACTTGTTATACCAGTTCAGTTATGTGAAGGCATTAGGACAGCCACACTTTTTTTTTTTGTTTATCACATATATGAATCATTCCATACTCCTCAGTAATTTAAATTGGTTCTTTTTCCATAGGAAAAAAAACTGATGAATTTGATTCTGATTTCATCTAACTTTAGAGCTCTCTGTCTTAAAGAGTCAAATTGTAGCTGATGAACATATTTTGCAGTTTTCCACATTGCATCTGGACTCTTTATAATGATGGTCTATTTTATATTATTTTTTTTCCACATAGAGTAAAGGAAAAATATATAGGTCCATGAATCAATCTAGATAATGGGGAAGGCTGAATGTAATAAATAATACAGTAACAACCCTAAACTAATGAGCTGTTGCTAAGGTACATTTCATGGGCTCATCCTCTATATAAAAAGTCACTAATAACCCCTTGGTGTAATCAGATGATAAAGCTTTGCCATAAGGCAACACCTGTGCAATTAGAACCACAGATTCTTTTGCACGTTTCATTAATTTCAGGATTTTGTAAAGGCACAATGACTACACTAATAATCTAGTCTACTTGACTCCATGTCTACTGGAAACAAAGTGTCTAATTAGATAAAGGTAATTAATTAGAGATAAATGGAGCTAATCAGACTCAGTTAACACTAATTCTCTGAATTAAGACATTTTGGGACACCTTCTATCCCGCTGACTTTGATATTTTGCCTCAAGAATAGGTTCTAGAGGAGTCAGAAAATACTGGCATTTGAAAATTGAGCAGTCTTTTGATGGTGTATTTAGGCATGTGAAGCTAAAGGAGCGTTTTCTTTCATATTATGCTATTTTGCCACCTTACTGTTGCAGCTTAAAGAATTCACTTTGTAGTTATTCCAGTCTATGCTGATCTCCATATAAATTTTAATAACCTTTGCTATCATTTTTATTATCTGTCTAGCCCACCAATGGAAGAAAATCACAAGTTGTTCTCTCTTAAATGAAGACTTAACTTGTTACATTAAAGAAATGTCAAGACTTATCAGCCTATATCCTAAAATTCTGATCCTTTAAAGAGAACAAACACCTAAAATTCTGATCCTTTAATTCTGATTCTTTAAAGAGGGCAAACCTCTGCTTTGCAGTGTCGAACTAAAAATTCAGCGATGTTGGGGGAAAGAGCATGGGCTTTGAAGTCAAAAGACCTGAATTCAAATTTCTGCTCTCTCTCTTGCTAAACGAGTGATCTTAGGAAGATGCTTAACCTCTTTGAGTTCCTTTGATTATAAAATAAAAATAATACTGATACTAACTTTACAAGGTTGTCGTGAACATTGAGTGAGGTAACTGTGTAAAGGTTGGTTATGATTACCTGTTAGGCTGGGATTGAGCACATAACCTAGCACCATATCTTGATTGGTTTTAAAATTAAATAAAAAATTGTTATATTTTCATCTCAACTCCATGATAATATTTGGGCTACATTTATACATGTGGTGAGGGAGAGATTAAGAATTTTCTCCCAAGAAGGCAAATCGGGGCGGGGGGATCCCCAAAATTCTTGAAGAATGTGAACATACCTGCTTTGGATTTCTATACTGACATAATTAGCTCTCTTGGTAAGTTTTTCCATAGTCCACAAGGAATGTACAGTTTGCTCCAGAATTTAACTCTGGGATATAGCTTAATACAAAGCGGACATTTGAATCTTTTGTAATATCTCTGGGGTAATTTTTCTGGTCTCTGTCCTAAAATATCTGGACTACTCGTAGATTGCTCTAATAGTCTCCTAATATCCTTGCTTTCATTTCTTTCTCCTATAATTCAGTTTCCTTTAATGCAGTGTTATTAATCTTCCTCATAGGACACATTCCTCATTCTCTTGTCAAGATCCTAAGAATAGTCCTCATTAAACTAATACAGGCAGTCAAAGTATCTAATTCTGGTCCATATTATTTATCCAGACTATTTCCTGCTCTCTTCTGCCGGTGGAGCCTTTCATCCCAGGGAAGCCAGCCTTATTGTTCTTCACCACACTGGTCTCTCCTTTTATGCTTTTGTTACCACCTGAAAACCTCTCTCCTCTTCTTTTAAGACATTTCAGATCCTGTATTTCCCCCAAGGTCTACCTAGACAATTTTTGCCTATCAAGAGCATTCTCATCTCAGAAGGCCCATAGCAGCTCTCAATGGCATTGCATTGATGAGATGTCTAAGGTCAGGAACCATACCCTATTCTTGTGTGCAAGGCAAACCGTGCTCACCATCCTCTTCTCCTAAGCCCCAGTCTTCACACAGTTAGCCTTCCAGCGGACACAGAAAAAAAACAAAATGTGTAATTTATCTGTGAGGTGTGGCTTGGTCTGGTCCTTGGCTAAAGTCAGGTTGATATGACTTTTGCAGTAACCCTGGGGCTCTTTGCCCACTTCAGGCTGGGTTTAGCCCTGGGCTGAGCGGTCATGTTTGGAAACAGACAGGATTACCTCGATGAGAGGCCTGCTGTATATCCCTGACACTTTGAGTCTGGCTTGTGGGGTATTACGTTTTTATAACATGCCATGAAAGAATACCAGAAAGTGACCATTAGTATATCGAGCATGCAATGATACTACTTCCTCAACAGACTTTTCAGAAAGGGCTGCACGAACATGGGCTAAATTAGCATTCATTGGAGATCTTTAATGGTGAATATTCTATAAGGAGGTTTTTCAGAGAAAGTCCATGCCAAAGAAATCGAAACTTGTATACATAAGATGTCCAACTTGACTGTGGTTGATGCAAAAACGTCCACAATTGCTTTCTTTCCTTATATCGATGCCCTGCGGTAGCACTCTTCAAACACTGACCAAGCTTGGCTGTGTGATTTGCTGTGGCCAATGAGAGAGTAGCAAACCTGCGACAGACAGAGTTAAAAAACGCATGGGTAGCAGAGCTTGCTCTCAGGCTGCTCTTGGAAGGCTGAACAGCCCTGTGAATGAGCCCAGGCTCACCGACTATATTGTGATAGATAATGTAGTCCAGTATTCTCCTTTTTGCAGCTAACAGTCAACCAACCCCAGAAGTCAGTTGGCCTAGCTGACCAGCAACTGATCACAGAAAAAACATGTGAGTTCAGGTGAGACCAGCAGAATGATGCACAGAATTTAAATAGTTACTAAATAAAACAATTTGGGGGGTAATTTAATACAGCAGTAGATAATTGATACCCTGGTGTAGGCTACCTCTTTCACTGATTAAACTTAGGAGAAATCCAGAGGACATACAATGTTTGGTTTCTAATCTTGGAAGATGTATTAGCAGGAAAATGATGATATGTTCAAGAGAAATGGGGAATTAAAGACGCCTTCTCAGTCTTGGGAAATAAGAAAAATGGCTCAGTTTTTGTCATTTGTGGTTGGTATAGATCAAAATTTGACTTCTAGAGAGGTGTTAGGCAGGAGTTGAAGATTTGTGTATAAAGGATAGCCAAAGTTGTGGGATGCGCTGAGAATGCAGAGAAAGAAATCAGGGACAAAACTTGGTAGGATTCCTACCTTTAGTGGCCTGTTGGAAAGAGGCAAAGGAGTCAAAGAAGGAGGGACGGAGGTAGGAGGCACAGGATCATGTGGTGGAAGCTCAGGCTGTGGAGAACTTGAAGGAAGGATTGAGTGGTCAGCAGAGCCAATTAGAAAGAGCAAGCATGCCAATAATAATGACTAACAGTTAAAGCGCAATTTATAGTTCACAAAGCCCGTTTACATACATCTCATTTCACTCTAGTGGCATAGAGTCAGGATCATCATGCCCATTTTGTAGATGACAAAACAGCTGTAGAGCCATTAAGTGCTTTACAAATAGTACCCATCTGGTAAGGTGGCAAATTTCAAATGTCTTGAAATGCATTCTCTCTCACCTATAAGAGACCACTAGAACTGTAGTTGAATCTGGCAAGAGGAAAGTCATCAGCAGCTTTTAAAGAATCAGTTTCAGGAGAGCTGAGGTGGGAAGGATGGTAGTTGGGTAGGAAAAAGATTGCATGGAATATAAAGGATATGAGAGGTAAAGAGCAGAAGAACAGTTAAATGGAAGAAGAATGACTTGATAAGAACTTGAGGGGCATCAGGTTTGAAAGAGTTAAGGGTGACCAAAGCAAGTTGTAGATAGAAGGGAAGGATCAGTGGAGAGGGAGAAGTGGAACATGAAAGCAAGAGAGAAAATAAAGGAAAAGAAAAAGAATAAAAATAGAATACAAAAATAAAGATAAAATAACTGATGGGAAAAAATTTAACCAATTTCTGAAGAAATGGATGCCAAAATCTAGAACAAAGGTGAGGAAAGGGCTTAGATTTTGGTGGGATGCAAGAGATTTTGAGGTAGAGAAGAGGGAAAATAAATCAGTTTATACCAGAATCTTAAAATCCCGAGATCATTTACACTCCAAGAAGAGCAGTCTGCCATCTCAAGAAACACCTGGCATGGATCTACTTCTATGAGACAACTGAAAAGGATCAATTCATAAAGCATATCGTTTTTCCTGGGCAGAGAGATTTAATTTTGTGATTGAAAAAAAATGTTCTTAGGATAAGGACAATGCATGACTGTGTGTGTGTGTGTGTGTGTGTGTGTGTGTGTGTGTGAGAGAGAGAGAGAGAGAGAGAGAGAGAGAGAGAGAGAGAGAGAGAGAGACACTGAGAGACTGAGAGACTGAGAGATTGACTGAGAGAGACTGAGACTGACTCTCACTGGAAAGACTGCACAGCAGCTGTGAGGATCCTACCACAGCATAGTTTCTGATTCCTCTTGCCTTAGAGGCTTCTGTTTGCTGTTTGCCTGAGATATTTCCAGGTAGACTTCCTTATGATGTAAGTTCAGCCTATTATCTTGTCCACAATCTAGTGAGTTTATAGATGCAACTATATTCTAAAGCTGCCCAGCAAGGCGTCTCCAAAATAAAACCTCTATCCTTAAAGACAGCAGTTAAGTTTTCCATTCTGCCCTAGGTTTCCCTAGAAGCTAATAAGCTGACTTTGATGTGACCTACATATTCTAGTGTCTCTTTAGAAAAGAATGATCTCTTTCCATATTATTCATAGAGATAGAGTCAGCTTTTCAAATGGGAAACCGAAGCAAAGCAAATAACATGAGGGTAGACTAATGTTAGCAACCACTGCCCTCAGCCTTGGAGGATGACGTTCTGAATTCTCTTCCTGAAAGCAGCTTAATTCTACTTATATCTGATAGTGAAGCAATGGAAGGGAGAAGATTCCTAGCTACCTAATCAAATGTGTGCTGGGAGCCAAAGTCACTGCTTCCTGGGTGATTTCTACAGAATGCAGTTCTTTTATCCTGGTCAAGTACAGACATGTGCTTCAATGAACAGCAAGTGCCTTTCCCACTGGTGTGGACGGACATTATCGAAGGCCAAAAAATACCTGAATCTTGAAAACTGCTGAGGCAACTGAGTCATGGCTCCAAATACTGGGTTAGGGCTCAATCAACATTTTTTGTCTTGACTTTACAATTTTTTTTGGTCATGTCATCAATTATTATAAAGGATTTGTGACTCAGTTATATCCTCTTATTAAGTGAATGTTTCTGTTGAGCTATTGGTTATTTAACAAACCACAGATATCTGACAGAAATGTAGGGTTTATTTGAAATAGTTCTTCACAGAAAAAATACATTCTCTTTCTAGCACATGGAAAACCTTTGCATGAGTGTTCTTGTAGGGTAGCTGAGAAAGGGATAGCATTGTGAGAGAAATTTAACTGCATTGCAGTTGCTGAATATTTAATACTTTAAAGAGGAAGTTCTAAAATTTAATAGTTGATTTTATTATTACTCTTTGGATGTAATTAACTAGGGATGCACTTTAAAGTGCTTTTTCTGGCTAGTGAAATGGATTTTATGGTTTACACTGGGGGACAAAAATCTGTGAGACCATAGGCCTCTCCCTTGGTGCACATTATTAGAGTCTTTTTAGAGACAAGCAAGCAATTTTGCTGTCATTGGTCTTGTTCAAATAGAGTATGTTTATCTATGCAATGCTCTTGGGAACAGGTGTCAAAAAAGGATCACCAGTTAGCAGCTGACATAGCTCTTGCATACATGTCGAAAAAGCTTCTCAAATAGCAAATGAACACATATATTTCATTTTTTATGTGGCTGATAAAATGTTATATCATTAAGTCAAAAGAACATATTTGTCCCATCCAACTTGAGTTTAGAACTAGTTCTCACTTCTAATACAAATGAAGGGCCTGTAGCTCAACAGAGCATGCTCTGCAGAAACTCCAGACAGCCGTTGAGGACATGAGGGAAAGCCAATCTTTACACATTGAACACCGACTCTTTACTGGTCTATCAGTATATTCCTGATTGGTTCCTAGTTACTGAAATACCAAGTGGGTAACAAAGAAAGCTAAGTCTTTCTGAAAGTTTAGTTTAACTTGTGTACTGTTTTATTTCAAACATTAAATTCTTATCTCTTGGCTCTCTCAAATTGAAGCATTTATGCAACAAATAAATATTGAACAACAATGAATATGCAGCAGGCACTAATCTGGGCTCTTGCAAAAAAATGTACAAAACAAACAAGGTGTCTGCCCTCAAAGAATTTACAATCTGGTGAGGACGATAAATGAACAAGGAAGCAGAAGATCTGATCACAGATCAGAAATGCTATGAAGAAAGAACTGAGGCCTCAGTTTTCTCACATATGAAATGTAAATAATGAAGCCTTTGTAGAGTTTGAGGATTAAATGAAACAAGACAATGTAGATACATTTCTTAAAGCAGTATTTAGTATAAGAGATAAATCATACAATGGAATACATGGGGAGGATCCATGGCATATTTGTTGGTGACTTTAAAATTACATAAGGGTACCCCCAAGGCTGACAATCAGCCTTCATATCGTGAAGTGATGTCACAGAGAATAGAGACTGGTTATTCTTGTCATTTATTTAGAAGCATAAATGTGACCATTTACCCATTAGCTTCTCCTCAAGTATTTGTCAGGTGTTCTGTTTACAAACTCTTCCAGCTTCTTCAAATGGCATAGTTGCCTTTACGACCTTTTTAAAGAACCCCTGACAGTGCATACTTACCTTCTCACTCCAGTTTTAATGGAAGGCTAGATTCTTTTATAAAGCACCTGATTCCTAGGCTCCTTTTTCACCTCCTGAGAACTAGAGAGACCCTTGAATTGGAATATCCTACTTATCAGATTTATTAACCATTTGTTATGTGCCCAATTTTAATTTAATTCTTGAATAGCTTTGTGAGGTGGGTGTTATCATTTTCATTTTTTAAAGATGAAGAAACAGAAGCTGAAGGAGGTTAAGTAGCTTGCCCAAGGTTATAAAGCAAAAAAGTCACAGAGACAGAATTTGTACTTATCTCAATTATTTTATTAACCCATTTATTGAGTACCTGCTAGGTTCCAGGAGTAGTTGGTGATGATATATCATTAAGGGAGACAGATGTGGGGGAAGCAGAGTTAAATAAGTAATCAGAAATAGGAGGATGCTACGAAGGAGAGGCACAGGAGAGTGGGAACATGTAACAGTGGGACCTACAAAATAGATGCTTCTGTTTGGGGTACCATCGAGATCCAAATGGTGAATTAAGCAAAAAGATGTTTGGGGGGATGTGGTCATTGGCTGGGAAAGAGGCTGTCCTTGGCAGATGAAACAGCATGTATAAAAGGTCTGAGGCAAAAAAGAAAAGGTATATCTTTAAGGAACTGCAAAAAGGTAATATGCCTGGATTTTAAAAACCAAAGGGGACTGACATAAGAAGAGGATATTGAGGAGGGTTAGGGGCCAAATCACATAGGACTTAATTGGCTTTGTTAGGGATATAGACTTTATCCTAATCTGTATAAGAAGTCTTTAAAGGACTTGAAGCTGAGAAATGATTTAATCACATTTGAATTTTTTTTTTTTTTTTTTTTTTTAAGATCCTGCTGATTGCTTGTGGAGAATAAAGTGAGAAGGGGAACAACTAAGGAAGCAGGGAGACTAATTGAAGGCTATTGCAATAGTTCAAATAGGAAATAATGATAGTTTGAACCAGGGTGGTGATGGAGATAGAGAACAGTGAATGGATTCCAGAAGTATTTAGAAGGTAAATTTTTTGATTGAATCATTTGGAATGCTTTTCATTGCAAGTAGTAAAAATTGACTTTAAAAGTAGAGGGAATTTATTGGTTTCTGTAACTAATATGTGGAGGTAGGGCTGGGTTCAGGCAAAGCTCAGTGAAGTCTCCAGGGTAGCGTTCCCCAACTTTTTTTTTTAATGGTGACATTGGTTAACGAAATTTAGTAAGTTTCAAATGTACACTTTAACAGTAAGTCATATTCCCCAACTTATTGGCACCAAGGACCGGTGTTCCTGTGAGAATCTAATGACTGATCTGAGGGAAGCAGCTGCAGATACAGATGAAGTTTCACTTGCTCACCCGCTGCTCACCTCCTACTGTGCGGCCCAGTTCCTAACAGGGCATGGACCAGTATTGGTCCGCAGCCTAGGGGTTGGGGACCCCTGCTCTAGGGGACTGGTTTCTGTTTGACTCCATTTTATCTTCTGCCATATACACTGTATGATAGACTACCCTCAGACTCTCAAGGTGGCTGCCAGCAGCTCCAAAGCTGCATTTTCTTTCTTTATATCTGTTTAAAAAAGAATGCTACATCTTTGCTCCAACATTCCCAGCCAATGGCTCAAGCCTCACTCTGATTGGACCAACTTAAGTCTCATATCCATTTTCAAACTGGTTATCGAGGCTAGGAAAATGGAATGCTCTGACTGACTTAGCCAAGGTCATGAGTTCTGCTCCTAGAATTGGGAGGTCGAGCTTTCCTGAAACCACATGATTCAGCAAATAGAAACGAAGACTGCTGAGAAAAGAGAAGGGAGGAAGTTCTCCTGGGACCCACAAAGTCTTCTCTGTTAATGGATTGGAAGTCAGTGTTTAGGGAAATGATGATCGAGGATGCACCACCCTTCTGATGGTATTGTATTGCTCACTGAGGAGGGAGCAAGAGAAGCAGGTTTTTGGAGGAAGATGATGATTCTGCTGTGTTCGCAGGGGAGAGGCCAACTAGACAATTGGATGGGCCAGTCTGCAGCTCAGAACAGAGGTGTGTATGTTGTTGACTTACGTGGTCCCAAAACTTGTGCTCTTAATCATTTTATTTTAATGATTAAATGATTAAATGATTTAATCATAATATTTTACATTAGTTTTAAAGGCTTTTCAATTACCATAGCAACTCTCTATGGCCAGGGAGCATTTAATCACACAGTGGTTATATTTATTTCTCACATATATTATTTTAATGCTCACAACTTTTGCCTTCCCATTTTATAGATGTGAAAACTGAGGCGTAGAAAGGATACACCTAAGCTCATAGAGCTAATGAAGAGTAGAACTGGGATTCCAACCAAGAAAGTCTGACTCTAGAGTCTTTATTCATAATCTCTATATATACTGTTCTGCTCTCACTATGGAAAAAGGAGGGGAATGGCAAAGATAGTCACCCGGTCAGTCAGTTTCTCACACAAAGCAGATGGTTGCTCTGATTAATTCTCATTTTTTCCTTGGGATGCTGGTCTTTGGGTCTGCATCAACTCCTTTTGAGGCAGCACAACCCTAGAGGTGAGTGTTCCTATTTGCAGGGATCATCTTGGACACCAGTCTGGCAAGTGGGGAAGAGAGCTGTCATAGTCAGAGACACTGTAAAGCAGAGGAAACCAAATGACATGGGCAACCACGGGTGGGTTTTATGATAGTGGGTTCTGGACCTCTAGAACCTTCTTTGTCCTGTTCTTGCTAAATACTCATCCTTAAACAGCTTTTGCTGGCATGACAGAGTAGGGAAAGGCTGAAGTGAGGGTGCATGGTTCTCTGACTTTCTACTTAGGCAAAATAGAAATGATAGTTCTAGTCTGTCATTTTGTATTACCTGTGCTTCTTTGTTCCTGTTAGCATGGATAATTAAGAGTTAAGGATAAACTCTCTTTTTAATTAGAACACTTCTTTTCCACTGAAGCATGATATCCATAGCTCCTTCCTCCCCTCTGTAAATGATATAAACAAGCACAGGAAAATGACCCCACCCCATGTATTAAAGAAGCAAACATCTGAACTATCCACATTATTTAGTGAGAGGATTTTTTTTTCCTGAATCAGACGTTGATCATAATGGTCAAAATAATCCTTGGCACTTTCTCTAAGCTTGCTCATTATCTTTCAATATGTTCAACAGAATTATTAAATCTAAAATAATATGGTACACCTGGTTGAGATGACTATGAGAGATTTGGCTTCCTGTCTCTTCGTTAAGGATGAATTCAGCCCAAGGGTGTACTGTGAACTTGGCAAATAGCATTATAATAGTGAGAGAATATTGCCTATTGGGTAGCAGGAGTTGATGATTAAATTTAAGTGTGTACTGTCCACATAAAACAAATAATGCTCTTTTTTTCTTACTTTTACTGTGAACATTCATCACTTGTACCGAAGATGCACAGTTGCTAATTATTGTGTTTTTAACTTGTAATATACTGTAAATTTTGTATAATACTACTGTGACCTTATACAGAACAGAAAAGATGACAGGAGGCCTATAATTATTGTATGGGGAAGAAATGCCTATAATTATCTACTATTTTTAGGACCAGCGTGCATGGCCTCTTAATTTACATAAGCTTTAGACATTCACACATTTTCTGTCTTTGCTTGTGGATGATAAATTTTGCTCAAATGAAATCAGAAGACATACTGTTAGATGAGGAGTTAGCCAACTGGGAGCTTGATTACAATGAACAACACAAGCTTTGGTGCCAGCTAAAAAAGGGAGCATTTATTTGGATGGGACTTGTTTAAGGCAAGATTCAAAACATTAAAACAAAAACCACACCATATTATTATATTGGGGCCTGATAACGTGTGATTATTTTTTTAGAGAATCGGTTAAATTATCTTGTGGAAAAGCATTAACCTAACAAAGAGAAAACCTCTAGGATATTTATCACATCTAGGGTGATTATGACAGCATGTTCTTATTAGAGATGAATATTTTGTGCTCATTAAGGTTACCCCCTTGAGTGCTCAAGGATGCAAAGTGCATTGCAGTGAAGTACTATAGTTCTATTGTCTTGTGAGCACTTGCTGTTGGCTGGAGCTGGGCGTTCTCTCCAAGTTAAGGGGCCTCCCAAAAAGGTCTAGTCCTGGCACGGTCTTTATCAGAGCCATGGGGCAAATGGAAGCGACTGGGAGGTTTTCAATTCAAACACTCCAGGGATATATGCGCAAGGATCGAGAGTGATATCAAGAATCCTCTGGTCTCCTAGTGTGAGATAGCAGGGGGAAAAGGTGGATGCACTTCCTCCTTGAGGAGTCTCACAGTGAGCCCCACTTGAAGGAAATTCAATACATAAGATCCCAAACTGAAACTATAGGCAAACTCAAACTCAAACTCCTCACTTTACAAAGGGATTTTTCACTATAAAAATAATTAAAAATGACTTCCCCCAAAGTAGCAAGTTTTCCTGAAGCACATATTAGAACTGCTTTTGTTTTATTTGTTTTTTAGAAAATGGTTATTACTTTCATTAGCTTACTGAGAATTTCATGTATGCAATTACAATTTAAAAGATTGCATACAACTATCAAAAACCGTCCTAAGAAAGAAGGAACCTCACCGGAACCCCTCCCCCTCCCTCATATTTTTTAAATCTAAGGTATGGCAGAAAAGCAAGTTTAAAGTTCTGATTGACTGGTTTATTGAGATTTTTAATGACCATGTAATAGGTAATTTTAAATGAAGAGGCGTTGGCAGGATGTTTAGATACGCATCATGACTAGGAGCTCAGAGCTTGTAAATACCTTGTCTAGTCAGTCTATAGTTTTTCAATACTTATCTTTAAAACATAAAGATGCTTTAAAAAAACAATCACAGATGCGGAGAAAAGGGAACCCTTATGCATTTTTGGCGAGATTGCAAATTGCTACAGCGCTATGGAAAACAGTATGGAGGTTTCTCAAAAAATTAAAAATAGATATACCTTTTGACCCAGCAATTGCACTTCTGGCTATTTATACAAAGAAAACCAAAACAATAATTCGTAAAGATCTATGCACTCCAATATTCATAGCAGCACAATTTACAATAGCCAAGATATGGAAGCAACCCAAATGCCCAGCAACAGACGATTGGATAAAGAAATTATAGTTCATATATACAATGGAATATTACTCAGCCATTAAATCCTACCATTTGCAATGACATGGATGGACCTAGAGGTTATTATTCTAAGTGAAATAAGTCAGACAGAGAAAGATTAAATACCATATGATTTCACTTATGTGTGGAATCTAAGGAACAAAAAGAACAAACTAATCAAAACAGATGCAAATATAGTGGACAGTTTGGTGGCGGACAGAGGGACAGGGGGTTGGGGGACTGGGAGAATGGGGTGAAGGCTTAAAGAAGTACAAATTAGTAGTTGATAGTTGGGCACGGGGAGCATGAAGAGGGAATGAAGTTAGCATTAATGTGATGGCTAAGTGGAGGGCCAGGGGAGGGAGGGAGCAATGGAGGAATCATTTTATGAACAATATAGATGTCTAATCAATGTACTGTATACTTGAAACTAATTTAAATAAATAAATTTATTTTAAAAAAAAACAATCACAATACTACCATTACACCTAAAAATTTTTACAGTTCCTTACTAGAAGTAAATATATGTTGTCAGAAAGAATGAATGAGTGATGAAGCCTTGGGGGAGGTGATCATCCACAATGTGGTCTGGTAGACAGTAAACATTAGTCTAAACTCAGTCAGACTTGGGCTAAAATCAGAAATCTTCTACTTCTTGTTTTGGTCAAAATGCCCTCAGCTTCTGGTCTATAAAATAGCGCCTGCCTAGCTCTCTCACAGGTTCTTGTCAGGATTAGCAATCCAATAGGGAGCTGTGGTTAATTAAGGGCAACGACTTGGTAGCCAAACAGAGATCAGTACACAGGGTCCCCACTATTTACTCTCTCTGAGCCTATGAAGTCATCTGTAGAATAACAATAGCAATAACTGCCTTTCAGGGTCCTGGTAAGAATCAATGTTTGTTAAGTAAACCTTCAGTGAAAGGATTGTGTTTTTCTGTGTGAAATTGCTTTGGTAAATTAGAATAGTATGCAAATTTATTATTATTAAAAGTAATGTTTTCCATGACTTTTATATTCTCAGTCTTTGAAACTGTTTTCTTCTTCAAGGGGCTTTAGCAGTGATTAAAAAGATGGAGTTGTTTTAGTGCTTACCAAATGAGGCTCCTCAGTGTCAGGAGGCCAGTCTGGTTTGACTTGCTTTCCTGGCTCTGGCCTGGCTGAGCGCTCTGACTAGAGGAAAGGCCCTGCATAAAAGATGTCCTGACAGCGAGAACATTAACACCCACTCTTGTGCCAGGAGGTAGATGTTAATGTCTCTAGCTGGATTCCCAGCAGCAGAGATATTTAACACCTTCTTAGGATCCAGGAACCAGGCACTCTCTCTTTAAACATATTTTGGCAGTTAAAAGAGGGAGAGAGCATTTCCAGTTGAGCAGTTGAGAAGGTACAGGAAGCTCTGTGCCACAAAGACAGAAGCCATTATTGCAGGATGAACCCTAAGTGAGGAAGGGGTCTTCTTTAATTGGGTTGTCTGGAGAGTGACTCTGGTGGGACTTTTCTCAACAAATCTTACCCAGTATGGGCCAGTGGGGATGTGGGGATGTTAGGAAAGTAGTGGCTCTAGGATGGGGTAAAGATGTATAAGTTCAGGATGGGTTGGAAATCCATGTCTGGATGCAGCCTGAAATACAATACTATGACCAGCATGGCTGTCTGAGTGATTCTGTTCCCAGGAGAACCAGGAGTTCCTTGGTGGTGGTGTGTATGTGTGTGGGGCAGGTATAAATGGCGGAGGAGGACTCAAAGGAACCATTTTCTCAGGAGAAAGAACAAGGAATAAAGTACCTCAACCAAGTTGCCCTTTGAAGGTGAGTCCAACTAGCTTGGGGTCAATTTGGAGGTTGCTGTGGATGTTTTAGCCAAAAAGTTCATGGTGAAAGTCAGGCAACTCCAAGAATTAATAAAAACTCTTTTTTTTTTTGGTCAGGGTTTGACTGACAGCAGTGGTGAATTTTGACTTAAACTGAGTTTGAAATGTGCATGTTTCCTCTCCAAAGCTGAGGCCCATTTGCACAACAAGCAAAAAAGACAAGGTAAACAACTTCTATTTAGATTTTCTGAGGTGTGTTTCTCTGGATGACATTGCAAGAACTCTGTGACACCACCTCACCTCAGAGGGATCCCAAACACTGGGGATCCTTTCAACATCCAAAAAGGGTCAATTCTTTGAAATGTGACAACTCCCTAGAATGACTTTCTCATTTAAATTACATGGATATCAGAGGAGCCCAGGCCAGAAGGTGAAGCAGAGCAAACTCATACTCTTTGACTACAAAAGAAAATGCATATTTTTGATGAGCCTGCACCGGCTGCCTTCTTAGGCTTAGAATGATGTTTTCGTCCCCTTTTTGCCTACGAGGAATGTTGTAAGTAGGCATAAACAAATGCCTTCATTATTTATCCTAGTCATGCTGCACTAAATCATTCTGTGTGGGAAATGTGCTATTTTGTTTGGCTGGCAATTGGTTAAGCTAATAAGCTGTGAGAGTCTTCCTTGGAGTTAGCACTTGGAATTATTCTAGTACAAGTGAACTCTCAATAGACTAAAAGTTACTATAAAAAACTAGAGCCAGGAGATTGGGTAAAAAACACTTCCACTGAACCTGACCTCTGGCATCTTGAAAACCAAGTTCTATTGTGAATGTAAGGACAATCACCTCTCCCCTGGGACTGTGGTCAAATGTGCCACACAGTCCTAAATGAATATCTCTCTTGGAAATAAAACTAATGGAGACTCTTCTTCCCAAATGTTCTTCTGGGTGATAATCCTGAATACAGAAGAAATAGTAAGCAATTACAGGTTTTCCAAAGGAAAACCCTGTTTTTATTGATTGTTAAATACTGTGTTTTGTGCCATGCTGAGCAAAGTCATCGAATATTCTGTTTCCACATCCTTTCCATGAAACTCCCAGAGACTAGGCTAGAGATGCAGGTGGAGTAGACATCTAGCCATCCATCCCCAAGCCAGAAACTTTCCTGGTTCTCCTGCTTCTGTCAATGGCTTCACCATTGTCCTAATTACCTAGCCCTACAGACACCTATTCTAAAGATTCATCTTTTTATTGTTCCTCCCCAAAGTGTTCCTTCCCAACATCACCCTAGTAATGTAAAGAGGAGGCACTAAAGAACTAAAACAAAGCTATATTCAGAGACTGCAATTTGGTGAACAGCCCTACACCCAGACCAGGAAGAAACATGCAAAACAAAAGAAGATTTCTGCTGGGATTGCTAACAAATCATTTACCCACACTAAGAAGGGAAAACAGAGTCTTTGAGTGGAGACCTACACAAAATTAAATCGTTCATTCCCTATGGCTAAAACTATGGGGAACCTGTAGATCAAAAGCTGGGAATTGTCAGCAGGCTTTTCATGCTACATATTCTTGCCTTTTCAGCTACACACTCATCCTTTCTCACTGTATGCCCATATCAAAGGAAAACAGGTAAACAAAGTCTTTAAACTATAATTCACAGAAACTAGAGAATGATATATAAACTGAATTCCCCAAACACTCGGGGGCCCTCTCAGTGTCTTTCCCTCAGTCCCTCTCAGTGTCTTTACTCTGTCTCTCTCACTGTCCTCATCTCTATTATCTCTGTCCTCCTGAGTCTCTCTCAGTCTCTCCCACTCTATGCCTCTGAGAGGAGACCATGCTCTATCTGTAGAATGTTACTCCTTCTCTAAAAAACTTTTCTTTTGACTCTGACTTTGATGAGTGTTTGAATTCTTTCTTGCGCTCAGCCAATAAGCCTTTTTTTTTGGTTCAGGGCTTGAATCGCCTCTGGCCCCCCATCCTACTCGGGGAATTTGCCCTGTCCTGCATCAATGGTACAGGCTCACAACCCCAAGTAACCATATACATCCTGACTCATCTTTCTGCCACCACAGTGCATGCAACACAGTGCCTTCATATTTATTTACTTCTGTAGGCTGGACACTATGATAAATGTTTTACATGGGTCCTTTATTTAATACAAATAAACATGCTATGAAGCAGTACTCTTTTTATGCCAGTTTTCAAGTGCTTTACTCAAGGAGCTGAGATTCGAATCCAGATGTTGTAAACTGATGATGTTTATGACCTAAATTCTTCACGCCTTCCTGTATCTTTGTCCTTTTCTATGTAACTTTGCAGTTCCCTTATCAAGAGGTGGAGCCCATTTCTCCACCCCTGAGGCTGAACTCAACAATAGGATTTGCTTTGGTGAATGGGATGACAGAAGATGTGATACAAGGAGAAACTTAAAGAAATGCTTGTGCAGTTTTGTTTGCACTCTTGTTCTCTGCCATGGCCATGATTAAAAACATCATGTCCAGGTCAGCCTTTTGGAAGGTGAAAGACCCATTTGAGGTAGGAGTTATCAGGACACATTTTAGTGTCCCTAGAGACACTAAAATGAAAAACAGCCTTGAACGATAGCTTTGATATAGTGAAACAGTTTTATAGTTTAAAACTTCCTGCTAAAGAGGAAAGTTAAAGGAGACAGGGAAAGTCCCCAACATAGGCATGCACAGAAGAACAGCTGGTGTGACCTAGAATTTACCTTTGCTTCATGATATGATCATTATAATAAATTAGCATTGCTGTTAAAGCTGTACCCTTCATGCATCTGATGCCATGACAGTTCCGAAAAGCCCAAACATGGTAAGAAAAGGAACATCTCCTTAATTCTGGAAAAAACCACACTTTTTTTCTATGAAATGACCACCCAAAATTATGAATATTCCAACCCTTGGTTAAATTAATGGATAAAATCCCCAAACCCATGACTGATGGAGCAGTTCTCCCTTGAGCCTGCCCACTCTTCCTTCTGAGGGTAGACTGTCACTTGGCAGAAGTCTTTAGGGCCAACCACTTTTGGCAGCTTGCTTTTCCTTTTGAGAGTGAGCCTACTTTATCTTCAAGGCTGATTGCTCCTGGAGGCCTATTCTCCCTTCTAAAAGTATACTTTCACTTTTAATAAAGCTAGCTTGGATACAATTAATTTCTGGGCACTTGCCTTCAATTCTTTGTCAACTGGATGCCAAGAATCAAGGTCCAGGAGTTCCAGGACTCCCCAAAACCAGTAACACATTGAATAGATCCAGGTCCCAGTCTTGGTCCGATTTTAGATCAGATTACAGCCAGCTAAGACAGCAAAGTTTCCTGGCTGCCTAGATTCCAAAATTCATTATGCAATAACTTTTGACCATCTGACCGTTAAAAACCAACCTACCAACCAGTTAATCAACCTACTCATTCTTTTTTTAATAACTCCATGCTGCGTAAAAGATAAAGTATAGACTTCTGGATTCCAGTCCAGCATGTAAACATTGTGGAAGTCACCACTTTGTCCAAACAAGTAAACAAGTAAAAAGCTGAAAAATCAATAACTCTTCTTAGATCCATCAGAGAAGTGAGGTCTCAGGGCAAACCACTGCTCCCAAAATTGGAGAGACAAACAGGCAGATATAGAGAATCACAATTTACTGGAACAGAAACCAGTGCCGGAGTAAGGAAACTTGAACTGCAATTGATAAATTGCTAAAAGCTTATACCTGGAGCTCTATCAGGTTTTCACAGAGAAGACTGGAGAAAAATCAAAATTCCCTTGTACTTCTGGAAAGGAGAGGGGGAAAGTGGCCATATTGAGATACACCAGCACATTCTATCCTTCTTAATAAAGCTTCTTCTTAAGAGAAACTATATACCTGAGCCTAACTAACCTATTGTGGTTTTGACAGAGCCTAACCAACCTGGGGGAAGGGAAATAACCAACTCCAGTCCTCTCCAGCCATCCTGTCCAACCTTGGATGGGATAAAAAAACAGAGCAAAATTTGTGAAGTCCGTAGTCGAGGGGCACAGGCTAACTAAAGACTGAGACCTAATCATAGGACAACAGAATGCTTCCCCTCTCCCCACACCTTACCGCTACATTACTAAAAGCCTATATACTACAATTCCTCTTGCCCAGTACATCGTGTTTGGATTTCAAGAAAAAATTACAAGGCATAGTAAAAGAAAAAACAAACGAATACAGATTGAACAGACAGAGCAAGCAGTAGAATGAGACATAGATATCACAGGGCTATTGGAATGATCAGACTGTGAATTTAAAAAAACTGTGATTAATATGCTAAGGGCTCTCATGGAAAAAGTAGACAACATTCAAGAACAGGTGGATACTGTAAGCAAAAATACGGAAATTTTAAGAATAAAAGAAGAAATGCTAGATTTCAAAAACACTATCGGAAATGAAGAATGTCTTTGATGGGCTCATTAATAGACTGGACATGGCTTAGGAAAGAATCTCTAACTTTGAGGATACGTAAACAGAAACTTTTAAAACTAAAAAGTAAAGAGAAAAAAGACAAAAAAATGGGCTAGAATATTCAAGAAATGTGGGAAAACTACAAAAAGTGTAATGAGAATACTGGAAGGAGAAGAAGAAGAGTAAGGAAGAAACAGAAGAAATATTTCAAGCAATCAGAGAGTTTCCTCTGATTTATGTTAGACATCAAATCACAAATTAGGAAGCTCAGAGTAAACTAGAGAGGATAAATGTAGAAGAAAAACTACACTTAGGCATAGTATAGTCAAACTGCAGAAAATTATAAAGAAAAAATTTTGAAAGACAGCAAAGGGGAACAATATCTCACCTATAAGAGAGCAGACAAAAAAGTACATCTAACTTTTCAAAAACTAAGCAAGCAAGAAGAAATTGAAATGCTGAGAGAGAAAAAACAAAGCTAAACACCAATCTAGTGCTGTGCAATTATCCTTCAAAAGGAAAGGAGGAATAAAGATTCTCCCAGACAAACATTGAAGGAATTTGTTGCCAGTAGACCTATCTTGCTGGAAACATTAAGAGAAGTTCATTGGAGAGGAAGAAATTCATATAGGTCAAAACCATTGATCTAAATAAAGAAAGCGAGAGCATTAGGGGAGAAATAAGTGAAGGTAAATACAAATTTTATTTTTCTTATTTTTAATCTAACTGATAACAGTTTGTTTAAAATAATAACAGCAACAATGTATTTGATTATGCTTATGTGTGTATATATGTACATATATACATATATATACACATACACATATGTATGTATGTATATCTATATATACATACACACACATACACATACATATACTTATTTATCAGTGAAATGAATGACAACAATGATATAAGAGATTGGGAGAGAGGAATTAGTTATATATTTTATTAAAATGTATAATGTTATTTAAAAGTGGTTCTGGATAAGTTGTAAATATATATTGCCAACTCCAGGAAACCACTTAAAAAGTTCTTTTTAAAGTGTAATTATGTTAAGAAAGGAGAGAAATGAAATCGTATAAAATGTTTAATTAAATCTACAAAAAGTAGCAAAAGACTGGAAGACAAATATAGGAACAAAGAACAAGGGCAACAAATAGAAAACAGTAACAAAATGGTAGAGATTAATTCAACTATACCAATAATCACTTTAAGCATCAGTGGTCTAAATATAATTATTAAAAGACAAAGATTGTCAGAGACCCATACAAGACCCAACTCTATGCTGTCTACAAGAAACCTACTTTAAATATAAATAAACTTAAAGATTAAAAATAAGGTATGGAAAAAGGTATATCATGATAACACTAAATTTAAAAAAAGCTATAATGACTATATTTCAGACAGAGAAAACTTCAGAGCAAGGAAAATTATAGGGACAAAGAGGGGCATTTCATAATAATAAAAGGAGTTAGTACTCCAAGAAGACATATAATCCTCAATGTATATGTGCCTAACAACAGAGCATCAAAATACATAAAGAAAAAACTGATAGTACTTTAAGAAGAAGTAAATGAATCCACTATTATAGGTGAGACTTTAACAGTTCTCTGTCAGAAGTGGACAAATCCAGCAGGCATAAAATCAGTAAGAACATAGTGGAACCATCAATTAACTGAATATGTTGACATCTATAGACTACTTCATCCAACAACAACAGAATACACATTCTTCCCAAGCTCACATGGAACATATACCAAGATAGATTTACATTCTGGAGGATAAAACACACCTTAAAAATTAAAAAGACTAGAAATCATACAATGTATGCTCTCAAACTACAATGGAATTAAACTAGAAATCAATAACAGATAGCTGGAAAATACTTGGAGATTAAATAACACACTTTAAAATAACATGTGATAAAAAAATCTCAAGAGAAATTGGAAAATATTTTGAACTAAGTGAAAATGAAAATACAACTTATTAAAATCTGTGAAATGCAGTGAAAGCAGTACTATGAGGGCAATTTATGGCATTGACTGCACATATTAGAAAGAATAATGATCTAAAATCAATAATTTAAACTTCTACCTTAGGACACTGGAAAAAGAAAAGCAAATTAAACTCAAAGTAAGCAGAAGAAAAGAAATAGTAAAAATTAAATTAGAAATTAGTGAAATTGAAAACAGGAAATCAATAGAGAAAATCAACAAAAGGAAAAGCTGGTTCTCTGAAAAGATCAATAAAATCGATAAGCTTTAGCCAGACTGAATAGGAATAAAAGAGAAAAGACATAAATTATTAATATGAGGAATGGATATTAAAAGAAGAGTAAAGAAATACTATGGACAGCTCTATGCCCATAAATTTAATAACTTAGATGAAATAGACTAATTCCTTAAAAGACACAACTGCCAAAACTCACACAAGCAGTAGACCATCTGAATTAACATAGAGAAACAAACTAAATCATGTGTTTGTTGGTGAATTCTACCAAATATTTAAGGAAGAAATTGTACCAATTCTCAATCTCTTTCACAAGATAGAAGTAGAGGGTATACTTTCAAACTCATTCTGTGAGACCAGTGTTACCCTAATACCCAAACCAGACAAAGACATTATAAGAAAAGAAAACTACAGGCCAACATTACTCATAAACATAGATGCAAAAATCCTCAGCAAAATATAAGCAAATCAAATTCAACGATGTATAAAAAGAATTATACTTCATGACCAAATGGGATTTATCCTAGTTATGCAAGGCTGGTGCAACATTCAAAAATCAATTAATGTAATCCATCATATAATTAGACTAAGAAAAATCACACGATCATGAATACATGCAGAAAAAGTATGTGACAAAATACAACATCCTTTCATGATTAAAAACTTTTTAAAAGCTAAGCATAAAGAGAACTTCCTCAGCTGGATAAAGAACATTTACAAAAGCATACACCTACAATCATACTTAATAGTGAGAAACTTGAAGCTTTCCTGTGGAGATGAGGAACAAGGCAAAGATATCTCCTCTCATCAATCCTTTTCAAATGATACTGGAAATCCTAGTTAGTGCAATGACATAAGAAATGGAAATAAAATGTATACAGTTTGGGAAGGAACAAATAAAACACTTTGCAGAAGACATGATCATCTATGTAGAAATTTTGAAAGAACTGGAGAAAAACAACCTGGAAATAAGTGCTTATAGCAAGATTGCAGGATATAAGGTTGATATATAAAAGTCAACTACTTTCCTATATGCCAGCAATGAACAAATGGAATTTTAAATTAAAAATACATTATTTATATTAGCACTCCCCAAAATGAAACACTGGTTATAAACCTAACAATATATGTACAAGATCTATATGAGGAAAACTACAATCCTATGAAGAAAGATATCAAAGAAGAACGCAATAAATAGGCAGATTCCATGTTCATAGATAGGAAGATTCAGTATTGTCACGATGCCAGTTCTTTTCAACTTGATCTATAGAGTCAACACAATCCCAATAAAAATTCTAACAAGTTATTTTTGGCTATTAACAAACTCATTCTAAATATGAAGAGACAAAAGAATCAAGACAGGATGGTACTGGTGAAAAATAGACAAATCAGTGGAACAGAATAGAGACCCCACAAATAGACCCAAACAACATATGGTCAACTGATCTTTGGCAAAGGATTAAAGGCAATATAATAGAGAAATAGTCTTTTCAACAAATGGTGCTGGAACACCTGTACTGAATTTAGACACATACCTTACCTCTGTCACAGAAATTAAAAATAGATCATAGAGCTAAATGTAAAATTCAAAATTATAAAACTCCTAGAAGATAACATAGGAGAAGATCTAGATGAACTTGGATTTGATGATGACTTTTTAGATACAACACCAAAGGCATAATAATACGTGAAAGAAATAATCGATAAGCTGGACTTCATTGAAATAAAAAAAAAAAAAACCTTTGGCTCTATGAAAGACAATGTCAAGAGAATGTGAAGACAAACCTCACACTGGGGGAAAATATTTGTAATAGACATAACTGATAAAGGATTACTACCCAAAATATATAAAGAACTCATAAAATTTAACGATAAAACCACAAACAGCGCAATTTAAAAATGGACCAAAGACCTTAACAGACGCCTCACCAAAAAAGATGTACAGATGGCAAATAAATATATGAAAAGATACTCCATATCATATATCATTAGGGAAATGCAAATTAAAACAACAACGCGATACCATTGCTCACTATTAGAGTGGCCAAAATTCAGAACACTGCTAAAGCCAATGTTGGAGAGGAGCTCTCATTCATTGCTGGTGAGAATGTAAAGCAGTACAGCTAGTTTGGAAGATATTTTGGCAGTTTCTTATAAAACTAAGTGAACTCTGACCATACAATCAAACAAATACCTTGCTGGTATTTATCCAAAGGAATTGAAAACTTATGTCCTCACAAAAACCTGCTCATAGGTATTTATAGCAGCTCTATTCATAATTGCCAAAACTTGGAAGCAACCAAAATGTCCTTCAGTAGGTGAATGGATACACTGTGGTATGTCCAGACATTGGAATATCATTTTGCATTAAAAAGGAATGGATTATCAAGCAGTGAAGAGACATAGAATAACCTTAAATAACCTAAAATATTAGTAACCTAATGTTACTAAGCGAAGTAAGCCAATCTGAAAAGGCTATATGCTATATGATTTCAACTATATGACATTCTGGAAAAGGCAAAAGTCAGTGGTTGCCAGGGGTTCGAGGGGAGGGAGAGATGGGTAGATGAAGCACATAAGATTTTTAGGACAGTGAAAGTACTGTGTATTGTTCTAATGGTGTATACATATCAATATACATTTGTTGAAACCCATAGAAAGCACAATACTAAGGGTAAACCCTAATGTAAACTGTGCACTTGGGGTGATAATAATATGTCAATGCAGGTTCATCAGTTGACATTATAATGTGGTAGGTTCATCAACTGTCACAAATGTACCACTCCAGTGGGAGATGATACTAAGGAGAGTCTGTGCGTGTGTGGGAACGGGGAGTGTATGCAAACTCATACACTTTCTGCTCAAAGTTGCTGTGACCTTAAAAGTGCTCTAAAGATAAGGTCTATTTAAAAAGGAAAGTAAATAAACGAATTAATGAGAAAAAAAAAAAGATAACATACAAATCTTTAGCCTTGACAGGGTGGCTCTTTTCCCTTGAAACCTTGCTTTCTCACTGTCCTGCCACAAACTTCTTTCCTAGCCAAAGCAGTCTATTCGAGATCCCCCAAATATTCCTATCCTTTCCCACTGTCTTCCCAGCTCACAATGTCTTCTCTCCTTCTCTCAAGCACTGAGTCATACTTCTCTCTGATTCATTCTTTCTAGAGGTGATGTCTCCGGTCTCTGAACGCCCCTGAACCTGTGCCAGTCATTCGGCTCTTAGCATTGGCTACCCTGTGATGTTAGGCAGAGCATATGGTTTTTATGTATATATATATTAGTTCTCTAGTGTGCAAATTCTTTCAGGACATGGACCTTGCCTTATGATTTGTGGTATCTTCTTCAAACTTACTTGTATTTAATTCAAGGATTAAATCAAAGTATCAAAATTTACATTAAAATTTCAGAGCAATAAGTGGCCACAAACATTCCACACTGGGAGATGAATCTCACCGTTCCTCAGTGTTACAGTCCCACTAGTGGAAATGACTCCAAAGCAGCATTCAGAGTTACCTTCTGACCTTCAGGGTGCTGGACCCATGGGATTTACTCTTCTTGTCTTTGCGGTAAAGGCCTCAGGCTCCTCATTGTTTGCCAAGGGAATAACGTTAGTCTGGGAAAACTTACACAGCTTATTACCAGAGGGACCTCGCCTCTCCACACTCACCCTGGGGAGAGTGAAAATGAACTCATTTCCAAAACTAATGATCTGAGATCCTTTTTGGGGGGCAGCAAGCTCTCAGTTCTGGCATCTCTCTTGTTCCCTTGGAGCGCTAGAGCAGTGATTCTCAATTTGGGAATGCCCAAATTAGATGGTGGTGGTGGTGGGAAAGGGTATTGCAAAGCTCCGTATTTGGTTCCATGCCTTCCTTCCCAACCCAGCCCCACCACACCCACACTGACTGAGAACCACTGCCCTAAACTGTTAGTGCAGAGGAATGTCTGTCCTCTCAACTAGGTACATTCTACCAGGAAAATCAGATTATTTTTCAGTGTACCTTAATTATACAAATATATCAGGTAAAAGGTACTGTGCTCATGCCCCAAATTATCTGAGCCATGCTCTCAATCTGATCCTTTTGTTTTAACAGTTCTCACCTTACAGAGCATCAGCTCCACCTTGTTCTGTAGACAAGTCTGTGTATCCACAAAAATACACCATGTTTCTTTGTCTGTCCTTGTGAATCTGAATAATATACGGGATTTTGATAGCACATGTGCCATGTGTATTTATTGTGCTTAGGTACATACATGTATAGCATACTAATTGAATTATTCTAAAAACACAAATATTTTGGAGGGCTAGAGAAACACATACTAAATATCTAAATCTACAAACTGCTGACAAACAGCACCTTTTCTAACAAAAGAGAACAGTTTAATAACAGTGTTAGAAAACTGGCAATATGTTTGTTAAAATCTTTAATTAGGGACAGGCTTTCCCAGAGGCCTCCGAAGGCAAGAGGTGTAAATGGAGAAACTGTCCCAGCCTGCATGCTCCATGGTGGCTCTATTCCGAGCACAGATGGGCTGGTGAGGAAACTGTGAATGGACAAATGATAACAGACTATTCTGTAATTCCAACATCAGCTCATTAGCAATCTGTCAGAGATTTTAATATGTATACTTGGTGAAAATGCAGAAATCACCCTCTTGTTACATGATCGTGCACCTGTCTAATTGAAAAGGCCATTATAGATGGATTGGCATAATGGCCACTAATAAAATGATAATTTCACAGGAAGCACAGGCATTCGAATGTTGTGTAGTCTTGTTGGAAAATGACGATTTTGTGTGCTTTTAGGCCATCACAGGAAGCTGAGATAACAATGGTTTCATGATGTAAATCATTAATAAAGAAACAGCTAGGCCAACATGGTGGGGAATGTGAGGGACATGAAGCCATATGGGTTTCCAAAGAATGAACAGTGACATTTTTCTCAATTCTGAAAAAGACTACGTCAACAATTTTAAATTCCCTTGGATCGCAAACCTCGTTTCCAAATAATTTTATGCTTGCTAGTTAGGAATTCAATTAGTTGCCATTGAAAATATATTTATTAAAAAAAAAGAAAAAAAATATTAGGTTGTGTGTATATAACAGACTGAATTCGATGGCTAATCAAGGTTTGATCTCTGAAGGAGAAAGAGAATGAACACTTATAGATCACCTATTATATGCCAAGTGCTTTACATTAGCAATCTTATTTACTTTTCACAACTGCTCAATGAGATATTCCCCCATGTTACTACAGGTGTAGAGGTAATTGAGCCCAAGAAAGATTACGTGACTTCATTAAGATAGTATGGCTGGTAAGTGGAGATGATTCTATTTGAACTCAGTTCTGCATGATTTGAAAGCTAATCTTTTTTTTCCACTGCACTGTATTGCCTCTCAAGTTGTCTGTTACGCACACTGGGAGTAGCCTTTTAAGGTCCTTGTAACTTACTATAGGCAGGCACAAGGGCCCTGGAGATTCAGCTGCGCTCAACTTAGATGAAGCCATCCAATTTCATTGGCACAAATGGACACTGATTTATTTAATGTATATACTTTAAAATTTCTTTTTGGATGATAAATGTGCTTTACTATTGGGCCAGGTCTGCACATGACATGAGAAGTTAAACTAATGATCTATAATATCTAGTCCAAAATAGTTCTGAAAGAGTACATATGTTACATGATTCTCTTTATGTAAAGCTCAGAAACAGGTCAAACCAATTAAAACTGTTAGAAATCAGGATGGTGGCTACCTTTGGCAAGAACAGTGACTGCAAGCCGGCACCATGTTGGTCTGGGCTTAAGGTATTCCTCTATTTCTTCATTTGGATGCTTTTTACCAGTATGTTTACTTTTTGAAAATGCATTGAGTTTGTAAACTTGTGATTTGAACACATTCCTCTGTGCATATCATACCTCGATAACATTTACACCCCCCAAAATGGAAGACAGCATTTTTCCCTCATATGATTCAAATTGGATGCCTACTCATTCAATTTCCATGTTTTCTGTGGCCTTGGGCAGAATTGTTCTTTATGTTCTTTATGAAACTTATAGCTAGCTGGAAATCTTCACTTTCTAGAGTTTGGAGACTCTGAGCAGGGAAACATGTGTCTTCCTTTGTTCATCTGTGTGTGTATTCTCTTAAGCATGCTCATATCCTGGAAATGGAGAAATACCTGTATTCTTTCTTACTCTCATCTCTCAAACTCCTGGAAAACCTGGGGTGAAAACAGAACACTAGCCAAATGTGAATTTTATGTAAGTGGAGCTTGGGGGTGGAACTATCTTGCTTGGTGACCCCTTGTTGGCAGCAATCTTCTGTGCAAATATCAGTGGCAGGCACTTCCCCTCTCAGGAACCAACTTCTCCAGCCAAGATGTTGAACCCACTTTAACCTCGTATCTTTGCCCCATTCCTCCTCAACTATTCTCATTGTCAGGCTCCAGTGGAAGAGCCAAGGGGTTGCTCAAGGAGAATTTATGCATCCCATAGACACCCAAAAGGACTAATTCTGAGGGCTCTTGGACAGACATCCTGTTCACTAGTACCTCAGACACACTTTCTACCTTAAAGCATGTACTTATTTCCATTACCCAATCTTTTTTTTTTTTTTGTCAACAAGATAACTACAAATGATGTAGATTGTTGAAATACTACATGGCATAGCCTTTGCCAAAATAACTGCCTGATTTCTAGAACTTTATCCTAAGAAAATTATCATACAACTTTACAAAGATATATATTTCTCAAAGTGTGGTTCAAGGGCTACCAATATCAACATCACATGTAATGTTTGGGAAAATGCAGAGATGGCTGGCTGGATTTTATGCCTTTTTTATTGAAGCAGAATCTCTAGATGTGGGGCCCATGCATACATATATGTAAAATACCTCAGATAATTCTTGATCACATTAAAGTTTGAGGATCACTCAGGTACAGGGATGTTATTGCAATATTATTTAAAAGAGGAACAAAAGGAGGAGATCTTAAATATTAGAGGATTAATTAAAATAATGAAAATACAGTAATATTCTGCAGCTTTAAATATGTGATATATATCTATATTTACTGACATGGAAAAATGTTCACATCATATTGCTGAATGACCAAAAGCAGATTACACTACAGTGTGTATTATTTGGTAATATTTTTGTTTCTAAATATTTGTGTGGGTGATGACAGAATATCAACAGTGCTTATTTCTGGGTGATATCCATATTTTTAACTGCTTTCCTCTAGAGTTTCTGATTTTTTGTGTGTTACTTTTATATTCTAATGAATGAATAAAGCTTATTAAAAGAAAAAGAAAACTATTTGATATTTGATTTCTTGGACAGGAATTTCAAGTGTACCATCTTAATGAAATTTGTGCCTGGTTAATTCAGAAGATAACAATGACTGTTTGGTCCTTTTAAGATGTGAATTAGAAGACATCTTTCTGTTGGTCCATAGATCAGTCAATATTGCTACTGGATTATAACCTTCTGAACACAACAATGACTTTATGGCTGATGTTTTATATCATTAGAACTAGTGCCTTTTGTGAAGGTTAAGAATGACGAGAAGGGCTAAGAAATGCATTGTCTGATTTTGGGAAGTGAATCTGGTGCTTAAAGAAGGACTGTCTAAATCTTCTATGTAGGAAAAGACGTGAGCAATGGAAAAGAGTACTAAAGAAAAGAAAGGGCCACTGAATTGCAATTGTATCCTGCTTTTTATGATTTCTTTCAATCTCTTGACCATAAAAGCAGTCCCCCGCCCCCCACCAACCTCTTTTTTTTCAGCTAATTTTTGTAATAAAAGAGAGGCAAAATGAGATCCATTGAAAATTCTGGTATTTTACCTTTCAGACCACAGTCTTGAGAGTGCATTTTTCTTAATCCAGTTCTGTTTTAAATGTTGTCGGGATGTACCATAATTGGTTTTGGTAAATGACACTGGAACCACATTGCTACTTACTCTAAAAGTGATATGAGCTCAGCATACTGCTGATCAAATGCATTTCTGCATTAAAACTATTACAAGCAGAATGCCTCAATAGGATTCTTTCCTCGTAATAGTTTTCCAGGGTTTATGCTGAAAGGGTTCTGTCAATCAAGTCTGAAAATCAGCTTAGCACCCTGACTCCAGTTAATAAAATGCAACTGCTAGGATCTCAGCTCAGAGGCCACAGTTCCGTAGTTCCGACATTATCAAGCCCCACTAAAAATGCCTCATTATAATTGATACTCACTGATAATACACTTTTTCTTTTTTAATGCAAAGAATAACTCTAGAATGAATCTTTGCCTTACACAAAGACTGCTAGATGAGACCCATATCAAAGACAATAGCAAAGAGGAAATAGGGCAGGCTAAATGTATTTTCACAAATACCCTCGAGATAGACTTGGTGCAGATTCTGACTTTCTTGGGTAGCTTAGAGTCAGGATAATGCACCAAGAATCGATACAGAAGGGGGCTCTGATAGCACTGTCACCAATAATAAGAAAATGAGAATTCCAAATGAAAAAAAATTATTTTACTAAGGAAAACGAGATGTCACAATGCAGAAAGCCTGTGACAACTGATATGCCAGTTAGAAGAGAAAAAAGCCTCTCAAATCACTTAGTCACTGCCTGGCTGTGTAGTCCCCATATAACCATCTCTCAGTTCTTCTAAGACTAAGACTTCTAGGTCAATTGATTTCAATTTTCTTCAAAAAGAAATATTTCTCTTCTGGTTTCTTGGACAGAGGCACCCACACTAAGACGATCCACATTAAAAGGACATTAGGGAGGTCAAAGTGCTGGAGGGAAGCTTGATGGCTTCCAAACTATTTCTACTTTCTAGAAAGTTTCTGCTGGCTGCCTCTGAGGAAGGAGAAAATGGAATAAACAAACTAAGCCTGAGATGAGGGGTGGGTATTCCCATCCAGTGAATTCTCAGCATGGTGGAATACCACGAATGTGTACAACAAAGTAGGAAACTGAGGAAGGAACATTATTAATTATACTTCAGTGTTGTTTACTTCAGAGTCTCCATTCAGAGGCCACTGGGGTGATTTCACAAGAAGGGAGAAGGAAACAGATTTTCATGGGTGGGCAAACTATTGTTCGGAAAGGTTTTAATGAGGCATGCTGGGCCTGGTCTTCTTAGCATGACCAAAATGGCTCTGGAGGCTGTGGGCTCACATGACATTGACATAAGGGAATGCTAGACATCATTCTATTTGCTCCAGATTCCTTCCCAAACATTACTTGCCTTAATTTCCTTGGTCAAGTGAAAAGAATAAGCATCTGCAAATTTTTCATTTGATTGTTTTATTACATTGGCCCGTGTTTCTTCCAGATGCATTTGTCTCCTGTTATATCTTCCAGCACACATTCCCCCACACGCAGGCAAGGGGCAGAGCCTCTTGCACTCCCTTTGCGACGAGTCGGGATGGTGTATGTTGAGGACTTACATTCTGCACCCTGTCCTAAGCTCTTTATAAACCTTATCTCCACCTGTTCATTTTGTTCCCAATTTACAGGAAAAGTTGAGTTAAGAAAAAAGCTGAGTCACTTGCTCAAGATCATCCAGCCAGGAAATGAATTCTAACCTGGTCTGTCTATCTGCAAAGGCCTGCTCCTTCACTGCTACGCTCTGTACCTTCTGGGCTGATGACACTCCATGCTTGAGCCCCTCCAATATGAGTTCTCGGGGTCCCATAGTTGATAGAAAGGCTGCTCTATCTCTAGTCCTGGAACAGGCCTTGGAGTACTCTTCAGTTCAGACTTGTTTTGTTGCCCCTGAAGAGGAGATAGCCTACTAAACTGGGTTTCCCGACTTCAACTAGTTTTTTCTTAAAACTGAAACTAAAATTTATGAAAATAGGTATGTTCCAGGAATTAAGTCTGTGGACCCAATTATCCCAGAGCTTAGTTAACATAGGACAATAAAGTATTCTGCTCACTGATTCTGTGGGCTGGGAATTTAGACAGGGCACAGCACAACATTCAGTGACTTCGTACCATCACTTTCACTGACTTCAAGAAATCCTCTCTCATCTACTTTGTAACCATAGAAACTCAGATAACTAATATTATAATAA
>CM053502.1:58549694-58592043 GCA_028627145.1 Eidolon dupreanum | reverse complement strand
TATGTCCTTCCTGCTCTGCACAGGGCAGTTGAAACCAGAAAATGTATATTAAAAAGGCATGGCTCTTGATAAAGTAACTACCATTTCTGCATCCCTCTTAGGTACCAGTGGTTTTACATTGTTTCTTTCCCCTAATTCTCATAATACTTCGACCTCTCTCTGAGGTTAGCATTTTCCCATCTTACAGATAAGGAAACCGGAGGTTCAGATTGTGTAGGAAACTTACCTACAGTCACATAGCTAGTAAGTTTCATAGCGAGAATTTAATTCCCCAGTGCAAGTTCTTTCATCTATACTGCAAGGCTTCTTTTCTTTCTAAGTACCCTTTAATTTTGTTAGAGAGCCCGAGGTCAAATTCCAGTTCTACCACATTTTAACTATGTGATCATGGGCAAGTTACTTAACTTTTCCAAGCCTTTATTTCCTTACTGGTAAACTATATGTAAGTACCGATCTCATAAAGTTGCCGAGAGGACTCAGTGAAATAATCTATACAAAAGTGCTTAGCATGGTTATCTCTTATATAACTCTAATATATGTTACCAATCATTCTCATGGTTTTTTAAAAAGCACCTATGTATATTAAGACATCTCTGGAAGGCTCAGGAACTGGAGAGCTGGAATAAGAAGACTTATTTTTTAGTTTGATTATTTATACACTCTGTATACATTTAAATGTTTGGCTATATATTGCTTATTCAAGTAAATAATTAAATACTTTCTAAGAAATGCTGTTATTATTTTAATTGTAAGAAATTTGGAACAAAGAAGCCATCGGTGGGGTAGATGGATTTGGAGGTCTCTTGGTGGAGATAAATTGAGCAGGTCCTTGGAGCAGGCATAAGATTTTAGTGACAGAAGAAAGAACTGAGGGACATTTTAAATGAAAGGCTCTTGTGAAGCAGAGCAGAAAGGTAGGAAAGAGTAGCCAGTGAATGCAGTCCATTCAATAATAATTGTTTGATTTTGTAGTGACTACTAAACCAGGTGATAGTGTTTTTCAAACACCTACAGTAGAAGAGAGACGGTATAAGTGAAAATTTGCCAAAATACTCCACCTCAAACACAGAAGTTGAGAAAGATTGCTGGTTGAGGCTAATTCCATGAGCCCTGCTGCCAGAATTATTCTGGTTCATCAATCCAAATTGAGCTGGAGGAACCTTTGACACCCCCGTCTCTCTGCCTGCAGGTTAGCTGTCTCCAGTCCTGAGGTCACCACCCATCAAGAGCGAATAATCCCAAGGACAGCAGGATCTGCTTCATCACTTGGATTTAGGAGATAGAAACTCATCAGGCAACTAAACAGTAACAATGACCCACCATTAAACACACCGAGAGAAGAGCATGATGAGGAGTTTGTACAAGGACAATCCAGGAGCTCTCGCTGACAGCGCCTATGGAGACCTAACCGCTGTGAGCTCTGCCCATTGAACTGCAGTAAAAATTCTCCCCCTCTCCAAAGATGCTTGGATGTGAGCACAGTTCAGACAACTGTCTAAGCATGGACTTAACAGAGTGAAAAGAATCTGGACTGTGGGGTCAGATAGACCTGTGTTTGAATTGTTATTCTGCCATTTCTCTGTAATATGCTTTGGCAACATTTTAAAACCTCTGAGCCTCAGTTTTCTTGTTTGCAAAATGGAGCTAATATCTATACAGGGTCTTTAAGAGGATCAAATGTAACAGTATTTGGAAAGCACGAGCTAGGTACTTCTCTTTATGGAAAAAGAGCAAGATATAGGGCCAAAAATGAAACCAATATAACTAAAGCTATTCTCAAACAGCTAAGTACTCAGCCTCAGAATGTATGCTTATTTCTCTAGCTCAGGGAAAAAGAGAGAAATAAGGAAAGGCAGGAAGTCAGATTCTGGCTCTTAGACAAGAAAAATCACTCTAAACAATTTTCAGACAATGTTGCTTTCCTTCCTCAAACACTGGGGCCACAAGGCATTATGCCAAAGAAGTCAGCAGCCTGGCAGATATTTTAAACTGATCCTAAAACCCAACGACAGGCCATTTATGCCATATGCCACTGACACGTTAATCTAGGCAAGGATGCTAGGCACCTGGGGACATCCATGTTGAAATGCCACTTAAGCAGGGCACACCAACTCCAGTGGCAGAAGTTCATCAGTGCAAACAGAGAGGGCAACCAGAAGATAGAAATGGAAAGGAGTAAGAGGGAGTTACAGGGTCTAAGCCTTGAAAGATTTATCTGAGTTGCAGACACGTCATTATGCTTCTAGGAGAGCTCCAGATTCAACAAAACATCAAAACTGGGTACTTACAGGCTGGACAAATGAGGGTCTGTGACTTTTGCACCCATTACACAATATGTGGCCACCAACCCCATGACTCTTCTGTCCTTTGGCAAAGACTGAGAGGTGCTCCAGTCTACCAGAATGACCTCTTTTATCCCTGCAGTTTCATTGTAAAAAGCAAGTGGCTGCTGAGCAACTTTATAGATGCCCCCGTGTCAGACTTTCCAAGATCCAATTTGTTGGGAGGACTCTGGGCCTTTTGCTGCCCCCTCCCCTTTGCCCAGCCCTGTTTCTTGGTCACTATGAGCAGTAATGAGCTGCACCCCAGCATGAGGACAGGCTCACAGCCAGCACATGGAAAAAGCTAAGCTCTTGTGGGGCAACTGCTCTATTTCCTAGACAAGTCACACATCTCTTGCTTTCCCTCTTCTGTGATGCAACTATGCTAACAACTTTTTTTTTTTTTTAAATAGAAATAAGGCAGTATTATGGCTTTCTGGGGGGAAAAAAGTCATTCCACAGGATAACTGCAACAGACATCATAAAAGAAGCTAAGACTGAAATGGTCACCTACTCTTGTCATTGGGCCAAATGATTTTCCAAGAGCAAAAGGATCATTCTAGTTGAAAAGATTTTAATAAATAAATAGAATTACTGCCTTTTTTATGTTCTTCCTGGCAAATGGAACATTAAAAAAATCCACTCTTCCCAGTAATCTTAGTTATTTTTCATAATGAGAAGAATCTGAAAGATCAGGCCTCCAAAATAAGATTAGGCCCCCAAAGAATATGAGCATTCTCTGGAGTTCTCTATGGTAAGTAGTGCAGGGTTGTCTTCGTTGAGTGGGCTCTGGAATCTGCTCTTGATTCAAATTCAGAGCTCTGTCCCTTACTAATGACCACTGGCAAGTTACTCAACCCCTACCTGCCCAATCCCACGTCTCTGTTTCTTTATCTGTAAACCCGCACAGAATCCTCATCTCCCCAGGGGTGTTATGAGAATTAAAAGAGAAGATAGGTAAGTAGCGAGGAGCATACCTTCCAGCATGTGGTAAGGGTGTCTATATTAAAATGATAGGCCTGATCTTGGGAACTACACATCAATTATGTTTTCCAATGGAGAGACATGATTTCTATGAATTCTTGGCAAAGACTAAACAGATGTTTTAATCACAAAATCATAGGTATTTTCTGAGCCTTCACTACTAGACCCATTGGGCTGTGTTATGCATTATAAAAGATTTGAAAAAATCTTTTGCTCTAGAGTATCTTCAAGTCAGCCCTGAAGAATAGTAATACCACTCTTAATCCAAGACATTGGTTTGGCAACCCCACGCCTTTGTTCTGTGCGCCCAGAAAACCCATCTGAAATGAGATTCAAACACTCTGTTGTAGTAATCTTGTAACTGGTCTCCCTGCACCATTCTAAACCCCCTACAGTCAATTCACAGAGCACCTGGAAGCTCTATATAATATAAGCTATGTCATCTTCTCAAAATATGCTAATGGCTGTCTATCTCACACAGAATGAAATTCAAAGTCCTCACTCCAAAGGCCTTTGTGGTCTGAGCTTGTTACCTCCCTGATCACATTTTTTCCATTCTCTCCTTTGCTCACTCTCTTTGGGCCATACTAACCTTCTCAAACACACCAAGCAGCTTCCTGCTTTGGAAACTTGGACTTGCTACTTTCTCTCTCTGGAATATTCTTCCCCATGTACCCATATGACTTGCTCCTTTACTTCACTTAGGTTTCTGCCCAAATGTCATGTAATCAGAGAAAGCTTCCTTGTCCATTCTTTTTAAAGTCACCCCACCCTGCTATTTTTTATCCCCTTACTCTGCTTTATTTTTCTTAACAGAGCCTTCAAGACTTCATAAGGAAGGTTAATGTGATCAACTCCATTTTCCACCCCTACAACTGATCCCAAGGCCATCATTGATATTTATTATCCACTACTCATTCAAGATTTCCCTCATTCTTTGCCAATACCTCAACTAGTCTAGGGTGCTTTCCAGGTGGGGTGATTCACAACTACATACCCAAGTGGTCTGATTTGCTTTAGCCCCTTTGGACTAAGGTTGCTGCAGTTCCTATTTATAGGCATGAAGTATCACCAAGAGATGCCCTATTGAATCCCTGGATCCTATACACATTCCGTCTGCCCTACCACCACCGTTGCACAGTAGGAACCCTAGATCCTCATAGTGATCAGGGTAAATTGCCCTTACTAAAAATTTCACAAGTGGATCGCTGTGAATGATGGTGAAAACAAACCAATCCCATTTCTACCCATTGATTCCTGGACCCATATATTCTAACTATTAGAGAATCAGCGCTATTCTTTATGTTTTTCCTCATAGGTTCATCCATATGCCTCTTCCTCAAACTTTCTCATAAAGAAAGCCTACAAAAATGGAAAATATTGAGCCCATCATCACTGTGGCCCATTTAAAATATCTCTTAGAATTGTCTGCCCAAGGTGCAGGAGAGAAGCAGCTCTACCTACCAGTCACCATCCTTATTAGTCAAGGGTTGCCCCAAAGGGCATTAGTCCCTCTGAATGTCTAGGTTTGCATATGTGTGATTGCTAAGTAGATTCCTGCAGATGTCCAATCAGGTTATCAGAGAAGCTCATGCTAGAAAGTGTAAAATATGTATGGTCCAGCTGAGACTAGATCCCTGTCTGGCTATTCCTGGGTACAGCTGGTTGCTGTAGCTAAAGTTGGAATAAAAGGGTGGGCTGAGAGGATATGAGGCAAAACCTAAAAGGTGTCTGCTATATTCTCAGAGCTTAGGGAGGCAGGCATGATTGTAAGAACCTGTTAAATTATGTATTTCAGATAATTAGATAATAGGATATTTAAAAATATGTGCTAATTGTATCGTGCTGCCAACAAAGGCAAAAGTTGTTAGCAGAGGAAAAGATGAATGTGGCCTCAAGTTGATAGGGAAGGAGCTAGAGCCTTGATGGGGAAGCTGAGGGTTGAGTAAAAGGTCCCTCCAAGGAAGCTGAACTGAGAATTTCCTGGTGAGGAGAGGGAGTCAAGGACAAGAAAGAAATACCCAGACTGCCGAATGTAGATAGATTTTTCTGTCCTGCTGCCTTCTACGTGGTAGACTGCCATCTTTGTTGTGAGCAGTGAAGCACATGGGTAAATAAGTATGCTTTGGAGTGAGACTGATCAGCTTTGGATCCTAACTCTACTGCTTGGGCAAGCTCCTTAACCACTTCAATCTTCAGTTTCCTCATCTACCAAATGGTAAAAATGCTGCCTACTTCATAGACTTCATAGACTTATAATGAGCATTAAATTAATTAATTTATGTACAACACTAAAACTGTGCCTCACTCATAATAAGCCTCAATAAATATAAGCTTTCATTATTATTAGGGAAAGTGCAAACAATGGCTTTGACAGCCAAAGGAAACTAGCTAGAACAAAATAATAAGACCAGGAAGCATTGGGTAGTCAGGAGAAAACAAATAAACCACATTTCCATGCAAAAAAAGTTCAGAAAAAGTATTCAGTCATGTCTTCTGCAAAAAGTGCTCTGAGACGTCTGAAGCATCTCAGAGATATTCACTCAGTGGAAATTCCTTTTAGCCTTAGAGCAAAGAAAACTAATGAAACAATAATGGCCGTGTTGACATTATCAGAAAAAGCAGTGGCAAAAAGGCTCATCTCTTTTTGGAATCTATAGCGCATATGGGTAGCTTGGGCCTTTTCTCATTTCTCCAGTGTATGGCTGGATTAGCCAGGCAAATGCAATCTGCCTCCGCATCAGAGGAAGGATATTTTCATGCAGAAAGGGCTACAGCTGTCATTGACGACCCCACATGCATCCTGGGAATAGAATGTTTTGCTGCAGCCAAGTTTGGGGTAGGGAGGGAGACTTCTCTTCCTACCTGAGCTGCCTCGTGGGCGTCCTTTATACTGCTAATACTTTGTATGAGCAGAAAAATGTGTCAAAGATTTCAGGCACTGAATAGGGTTGAGAGAATATCAAAGTATTTAGACATTGGTTTGACAAGTTATCCGAAATATCGAAGAGTTTCCTTTTTGGTCTTCTGCCTTTAAGGTACACTCTCCAATGCTAAAGTTCTTTGTGAATTTGCCTTGGTAATTAGCGTGAAGACATAGATGACCTTTGGCAATCATTAGCTCCTTAATCATCATCTGCTTTCCCTTTATTCTGCAACAGATCCTGACCCACTTCATTTTTGTGTTATAAAAACTTTCTATTATTTTCTAAGTTCACAGAGGGACTGCTTTACATTTTTTTCCTTTATTATAAAAGTAATACTTGCTTATTAGGAAAAAAATTAGATAGTTTAGAATGGTACAGGCAAAAAGTAAAACTTTACCTTCCCGCTCCACTGAGAACCATCCTCGTCCCACTCGCTACTAGCTCACCATTAACAACAGGAAACAGTATATGCTTCTAGACAGTTTCCTTTCCTCAAAGGTGGGACTCCTACCACACACATAAATATGTGCTCTCGTGCAACTTACTTTTTTAATTGAACAATATTGGGAATATCTTTCCACATGCCCACATAGACTTACCTTATTCCTTTCAGTGAGTGCAGCATGTTCTATTGTGTGGTTTTACCAAAAATTATCTAACAAATCCCCCATTAATGGATACTTAAGATGTTTCCCATTTTTTCTCTATTATAAACCATGCCAGTATGAATACCCTTATACATATATCATTGTGTACTTGTAAATGTGCATTTCTAAGATAAATTCCCAGATGATTTTGCTGAATCTCATGGTATGTACACTTAACATTTTGGTAGATATTGCTAAATTTCTCTTTTAAAAGTTGAACCAATTTACACTCCCATTAGCAGTATATGAAAGTGTCTATTACTCTACTCACTCCCTATGGCCCTGAGTCTCCTGAGGAAGTAGGCATGGCTTCAAAATTAGACAGGCCTGCTTCTGAACGAAGCTCTTCCAGTCACGAGCCATGTGGCCGCTTTTAAGTTACTAAGCCATCAGGGCCTCAGTTTTATCACCTATAAAACAGGAAGAAATAATGTCTTCTAGGTAGGTTTGTTGTGATAATTAAGTAAAATAGCACTGGTGAAGAACCTAGTACAGTGCCTGCCAGGCAGTAACCACTCAGCATGAGCCATTTCTCTTGACTGCAGTTCTGTAACATGCCATTGTCATTGCTCTGTCTCCTCTTTCTGGAGGACCTTCTTATTCTCATGGTGGAAATTCTCACAGTGGAATAACAAGAGACACATATACTAGGGTTTGAGAATCACTTTGCTTTTTGTATTTCATCTGTGCTTTCCATGCATGTCATCAGAGAGGTGATGACATTTCTCAGGGGTGTCATTTCCAAGTATATAGGTATCCTTAGTTACTTGTTTCCAAAATTGTTAACTATCAGATTGCTTTTGAACCTTTTTTTGGGTGCAAATTCAGCACCCTAAGAGGTAATAGAGAATTGAGTAATGAAGCTACTCTTATGAGATATAGGGTGACTGCAGTTTCTCCTTCAGAAAAAGACTTCCGAAGATTCCTCATAGAAGATTATGTATAACCTTACTGTCTCCGCTGCTTGCCCCCAATATCCTGGTCTCATATGAAACATACTGAGAAATAACTGGCAGCTTCTTTTCATTCTTAATCTATGTAAGCTCAAGTGGTAGTAATTCAATTATTGGGTGATGCTCATAGCTACATTATAGTATACACATTCCCTGCATAAATTTAGTTTCTTCTGATTTCTAACCATTAAAGACTAAGGGATTCTATTTTAGCTGATTCACTCCCCAACAGCTCAGCCCCTTTTTGGGCATTTGATTTTACTATTAAGATCTGGAAGAACTAAAGAGAAGACCACCCCAGTTAGGTCCTTTAATATTACAGGAAAGGTTTGTACCCAGTGAAGAGGCAAGGAAGGCATATCAAAGACACTGCCTTCTCCATGTAATGTTCATTCTCAGGTATCATCCCCAGTTTCTGCGAAGAAATTCAGCTCCTAAGGCTCAGATGGCTTCATGTTGCAGGGAATGAATTGTGATGCTCTCTGCAGCAAGGCCACCTTAAACCTGTCCAGTTAAAAAACATCTCTGTGAGCTTTGGCTGGAAGGAGATTTTAGTTTTAGTATGAAAAGCCAATATGAGATCATTTGAATTTATTTTCCACTTCAGTTTGCCCATCTGCTCCAGGAAATCTGATTTAAATACATTTTATCAGAAGCCTTCCACAGGCACCGAGTTACCTAGCAACTCTAAGTTTCCTTTAGTGAGTTGTTTCCAACATAAAGAGTATTCACAACGTGGGGAAGATGTGTTTTTAGCCTTCAAAGTTTACGAAGTAAGAATTAAATATTGAAACTGCCATTCTCACTCTGCATGAATCTAGAATCTATTTAAATTACATTGAGTCTTCGGGGCTGTATTTCTGAAGAGAAAATTTTAATTAACCTACATGACCATAAACTTGAATGAAATAGTTCTGTTTAATTTGCAGTAACCAATCCAAATACAGCATAGCTCAGCTCTAATTTAGAATCTTTAACAAAATCTAAATTGGTGTTTTGCATTTTACGCCTGCTTTGGTACATCAGAAAGATTTAGTTTTTCTGGACCTTGTCAAATATATTCCTCAGCTCCATTATGAGGATATGGGCTCAGAACTCTAGGTCAAGATGGTGGGTTGAACACATGCAAAAACTTCACTATTCTCCAAGTTTGTAAGAATTATGTAAAGATATTAAATATTAAATATATTTAATATAAAAATATATAGCCATCATCTAAAACAAAAAAAGAAAATCTCAGTAAATTAGAAATAGAAAGGAAAACCCAGTGGTTGTCAAGGACCAAAGCTGCACAGGCCACAGGGAGCTAACAGTGGAAAAGGCCACCAAGGTGAGAGTCTTAGCACCTGCTGGGAACTGGGACCCTGCCTCTCTTGCATGTGGCAGGAAGCTGGGACTGAGCTCCTGAAGACGGAAGCAAGAAGCGAGAAGCCAAAACCTGTTTGCCTGCTTGTGAACAGAAATGAAAGTCACTTTACTCATTACCCAAGGGTACAACCAGATACATTCTATTTGCTATGCCAGACCAAATTATTATTCAAGATTAAGGTGAAATAATACTTTTAGATAGACAAAGCACTCTGAATATTTACACTCCTCAAATTCTCACAAATCCAAATCAGTAGTACAATAATATAACTATAATACTACTAGTAATTTTTGTGTTTAAAACAAGTTGGAACTAAAATTCTAGACGATAACATGAGCATTAGTCAGGGCGGAAGGTGGGCAGTTTTGAGGAAAGTTGCCTTGTTCTAAGGTTTTTGTCTTGTTTGGAAAAATAATAGAATCTAATTTCATTTACTTTAAAAATATTATGAGTACATATATAGAATTTTAAAGGGCATGAGCTGTGTTTCTGACTGAGCTCTTGAAGCCTATGACACAGCTCATACTACGGAGACGTAAAATTGAGGAAACATTGAGCAGAGTCACTGCTCATTTTCCATCAGCAACAAAAAATAAGAGACAGAACAGTGACTTCAGATCTAAAGTGAAGCTAAATTACCAGCAACAGAGCAGGTTTATGAGCCAGTAGTGTGAAAAGGCCTAGAGGAAGGCTCTGTGGGTTACTAAGGTGACACATCGCAGCTTAGGTCAGCGAGAGTCACACATGCTTTTTTGTAGACTATCCAAGACAGCGGTTCAGAATCTTTTTCATCTTGAGATCCAGTTATATACACTTTTTAAAAAGTTTGATGCTCCAAAGAGCTTTCGTCCTTATGGGTTATATATTGATTGATATTTACCATGTTAGAAATTAAAACAGAGAAAATTTTAAAACTCAATAATACACAAGGACGCATTCAATTAGCTGTCAGAGTAATGACATCATCACTCAACACGTAGCCTCTGAAAAACTCTTCTGTAAATGTGTGAGGGATTAAGAGAGAAAAAGGTAAATTAAGTCTTCACAGTAATATGAAAATAGTTTTGACCTCAAAGACCCCCCAAATGATCTGGAGTATCTTTGGGGGTCCCCAGACCATATTTTGAGAAGTGCTGTTCTGAGAGACAGAACCCACCATACACTCTTTCAATGCAATATGCACATACCCTTATAGGTTCACTTCCATCAGATTAAGCTCTAAATGTGCCCTTTTTGAGCTCACAGAACTCGTTGCCAGAAACGCACTTGGCATTTATTTGGACCATCTTCATTAGTCTTTTTTTTTTGTATTACAATTTGATTTTTTTAAAATAAATGTGTGTGTCTTTTCTCTTCAATTTAATCAGAACTTCTGTAGGGCAAGACATAAATAAATATTCCAGTTCTTTTTTTCTCAAAGGAATCAATAGTGGATACTATGACGTCAGTAAGAATTAATAGTGATTATAATGGCTCTGAACTTCTAAATTAGTTCTAACTATAATGGCTACTCTTATAACTATTTAGAAAATTATTTTATCATAGATCAGTAAGTCAAAGGGATCAAACTGAATCTGGTCCTATTCCTCTCTATTCCTGATGGTCAATAACATTTGAGTGCAGTCAGTGTCCAAGTACAGAAACATGGATCAGTCTCAGTTACTAACTTCTAATTTTACATCTAATCAGCCAGTGAATCCTGCCAATGCTACTTTGGAACTGCCTCCCGAGGTGGCCCCGTCATGCTCATCTGTACTGTCACTGCCTCGGTCAAGTCTCCATCACTTTTTACCTTGAGTATAGGAGCAGCCTCTTTATTGGGCTCTCTAGGCCTGACCTCTCATCCCTTCTCTTTCCAGTACATAAGCCACACAATCACTAGAGTGATTTTCCTGAAAAAGCACTTGATTTTGTCATTCTTCCTATGTAAAATCACCTATGATGACCAATTTTCCTCAGCAAGGTGCCAAAACATACCAGATTTTACTTATCTAATGCAGGTGGCTAAAAAAAGGTCTTCGAAGTAGATGCCCTGGTCTCATGTGGCCTCAGACTGACAACCAAGAATAAGGTCATCTAATTAGATAGTCAAAAGACTAAGTCTACCTGGGATACATAGGCTACCTGACAGAAAACAATTTTTGAAATCTTCCAAGTGATCTGGAAGAGCAGACTGCCCCAACTGCTGCAGATTATGCTCAAGTGCTTTTCTTTTCTTTCTCTCCAACTCACTCTCTATTTTTACTTTGTCTCTGGGAGAATTTCCTGTACAGTACCTGCCACAACAGGTACACTAGTTCTTCTCAACTGAGGCAATTTTATCTCCCAGGAAACATTTGGCAACATCTAGAGGCATTTTTGGTTGTCAAGTCTGGTGGTGGGGTGGGGGGAGAGCAGCAGGTATGACTAGCATCTAGAATGTAGAGGCCAAGGATACTGCTAAACACACTTCAATGCACAGGACAAAGAATTATCTGGCCCAAACTAAATAGTGCCAAGGTTGAGAAACCCTGAGGTATAGAGTGTAGCTTTAATAATAATAATAAAATATCTCAATATACTTTTCCTGAGGTATAGACTGTAGCTTTAATAATAATAATAATATATCTCGATATACTTTTCCTGAGTAACTCAATAGGGTATCACTTACATAACCAGTGCAACCATAGATCACTGCCCAATTTGAGTCAGCTGCTCATATACCTACAGAATAAAGTTCATATTCTGACATGATGTTCATGACACTTCCAAATTTGTTCCTGCTCTCACTGGCCTTATCTTCCTTCACTTACCACTGCGTGTTGTGCCACATTGCATTAAACTTCCTACAGTTCCCTGAAATGCTACATCCTTTCACATTTTTGTGTAGACTCTTCTCTGACTGGACTATTCTCTTTTCTTATTCACCAGCTTAATAAAAGACCCACCCAGCTCAAATAACCTTCTTCTATGCACACCTGTCTCTCAAACAGGCTATTCTTATTTTTTATAGTACTTGTTTATTTGTCTACCTCTCCTATTGCTCTGTGAGTTTTAAAGTCTTTTGTATTAATTTGAATTGACAGCAGTTAGCACTGGATCTGGCACATTGTACATGCTCAAAATGATCTTTCAAGGAAGTACATGTATGTGCGTGTGTGTATATACATATATATGTGTATATACACAGGCATGAACGCACATACACATATACATTTGACAAAAAAAAAATATAACTAAGAAATGTTATCACCATTACTAGGTAAGATTACTCTTCCCATACACTTGTGTGGTGTTTTTATGATAGGGATTTAAATTAAGATGCAAAGTACCAAACTGAAAAATATCTATGTAGACATAAGCGTTCAAATGCCAATAATAGATTGCCAGTACAACATAGTACATCCTTCTAGAAAAAGGAGACCTTTCAGCTGAAGTACAACATTCTACAGTTGCACATGACATGGCATTTTATCAAAAGTACAGCCAAAGTTGCCTATGTTGCCCATGTTTTTCCCAGAGAGTGACCAGGACTGACAAATCACCCTTGAATCTGCTTACCAACTGAGAGCTGGGAATGCTGAGGCACAAGTCAGCGTGTGTTCTGTGCACACACTTAAGAATAATGGCTGGAGAAAAATCTATTAAAATCTGAATTCTATGCCCACTGGTCACTTGTCTTAACTTGTCATCAAATCACTGGGTGAATAAGCCACACATGAATCCTGATATACAAACTGGGAATTGTGGGGCAAGGGTCCTTTGGTCTGGTTTTTCCCATCCATAAAATGAGGATAATAATTCTTACTCTTTGGTACCTCGTAAGGTCATAGGAAAATGGATCATGTGCAGAACCCAATTCTGCCTGAATTCAGAGTTAATCCAGAACATACATGTTTATACCTCACATAATGGAGACATAGGAGAATCGGAAATATAGTGTTATTACAGTGAGTCATTAATTTTCAAGTCATTACCTGTGGTTGCCTTTGGGCTAGACCCAGTTCCTTTCTGCTCCCTTTTCATTATTTGGATGTTAAAAAAAAATTTTACCCTCAGATGTTTATTGAAGTCTTGGTAAGAGAAGAGAGAGGAGAATATTATCTAATGTTCACTGTTTTTAGAGAAACTACTCTGTCCTAGGAAAATTGGAGATGAGCAAATATCATTCTAGTTTTAAAAAGGGAAAGAAGTGAGTTTCCTCAGACTATGATGTGGAAGCCAAATACTTAGTTTGAGAACTTGGAATCTCAGTTTGGTGAACACACTGACACTGAAGGTTTGTCACAGGCCTTAGAGAGTTCCTAGGTTGGTGGTCACTTGCATCTCTACAGCACCAAAAAGAATTGCGAGGCCTGGAGTACAGATACTGCACTAGTTAAGTAAAACTACTGTACTTCTACTAAGCGGTTTCCATGACCCTGACAGAGATCAACAGGAAAAGAGGCTTCTGTGACTCAACAGATGATCAGTGTAGACAAAGCTAGATTATAAATGGAAAAGGAAGCCCGTAAAACTGTAGCATAAAAGAAAAGAATATGCCTGGTCAGAAAACTTTGCAGTATCAACTCGTACTTCTATTTTGGGAAAATGCCTCCAGGAACTGCAAACATAAGCCCTTCTTAGTCACTGTGGACTTGGAAGCCAAAGGACTTAAGAACAGGTGGAGAGCCACAACTTGGCAAATAAAGGAACTTCTCTATCTGAAAGTATGTAGAGCAGAAAACATTACGTAGGGGCTTAAAGAGCTGAACCAAAAACAAAGAATGACAATTACAAAGAATTTGTTCAACAATAAGAAAATATTTCATAACAGCCACCCTGGTGTAAAAGGAAACATCTTTCCTTAGTGAGCAGTGAGCAACCTGTCCCTGGAAATGCTCAGCAGAAGCTTCACAGGGATGTCGAGGTGGGTTTTGAGCATCAGAGGAACAAATCACTCAACAGATGTCCACTGAGGGCTATGAAATGCTTGAAACTCCTCTGCATTTCTGGTTTCTTTGGCTATCAAACCCTTATGTTTTAACGACTCCAGTTTATACGGAATCATGGTCTCCTCATTAGCTATTTTGCCCTATGTCATCTTGTACTACTGATCATTGGCCATGCTTCCTACATTTTTGAGGGCCTGTGAAACAACAAAATAAAATTTTGTGTTATGTGTATGTAACTATTTAAGAGCTAAAAGTGAGAGCATGCCACTGGGGAGCAAGAAGAGGAGGTGTCCATCAGCTCCTGGCAAGCTCCTTATGGCATTGTGGTACAGTGGGTAAGAGGATGAACTTGGTGTCAGACCTCCTTAACTTTTCAGAGCCTCAGTTTCCTCCTCTGTAAAATGGGGATGACAATATCTCATTGATTGAAGCGTCTGTAAATTGCTTAGCTTACTGCCGGCATATCGTAAATTCCTGCTCAGCCTCATCAAGACTGTTATTAGGCTCTGCACAGATTCTGCCCAGGCTCTTAAGGGACACAATGCCTGGTTCACAGCAAATGCTCAGTAGTGGTAATTCTTAGTAGAAATAGTAACAACAATTTGGTGGTGGTGGTGGTGGTGGTGGTGGTAGTGTCTAAACTAGGACTTATAACACATATGTTGACTCCTAGTTCAGTGCTCTTTCCAAAACCTGGCAATGTGAATTTTATGCTTGTCTTCATTTTGCTTTGTGGTGATTAGATGTATGGCGCGAGACTTACAATGTCCCTCCCTTTTAAGAATGAGGTGATCAGACTAATACCTTGACATTTCAGAAAGAAGATTTGACCTCTATAGCATTTGCGCTATTTTCCCTGAGAGGAATATTGTGAAGATGATGGGAAAATAATAGGGAGGCTTAGAAATCTCAATTTACCTAGAACAGTGGCAGTTTATGCCAATTTGGGGGTGGGTAATTATTAATAGCCTTCACACTCTCAGAATGGTCATAGTTTGGATGACAAACCATATGGTCACTCTAAACATGACACCCACCACTCTTAATTGTAGTCATTTAAACTTAGACCAAATTGCAAAGACTCCAAACTGTATTCAATTAGTATTTTAAAAAAATGACTGTCTCTTTTAAGTGATTGCATATCTCTCATCTGGGCATGGATAATAACACATCAAAATTGTCCAAACAGGACCATTTGCAAAGAATTTTCCTATTTCCCTGAGTATCTCGAATGTGAAATTGACACCATTCTTTCCTGCGGGAATCGGTCTTATAAATAGCACTTATCATTTATCCCTCTGAGAGCCTAGTGAAAAATGAGTGGGGGTTAGAGAAGCCCAGGTGACTCCTTCTTTGCATACAGAAAATTTAGCAAGGCGATCTCCCTCAGGCTCTTTTTTCTTGTGGGTGGACAGGAAGGTGAACCGAATAGGCAGTTCCACAGCCCGCCAGCAGTTGGAATGATTTGGAGAGCCTTACTTTGGCATCAGCTGTTCCACACTCCCCAGATCAAATGTCAGCTGCCAGGACCAACTGGTGCCTCCTGGAGGTCTTTAAAAAATGATTTTCCAGCTGTGAAAGGCTGTGCCATTGTTCTGCTGTTTGGCCACCTTCTCTCCGGCTGGCCCACTGGCAGCAGCCACGCAGGGCAGCCAGAATGAGTCAAATCAAAGGGTCGACAATACAGCAGCCGCCCAGCCACCATCTCTCCTCTTTCAGCTGTCTGATGTCAGATCATCAAAGGCCCTGCATATGGCCCTGTGCTTGCTCATCATTCACCTCACAGGCTTCTAGAATTTTCACAAGTCAGAGGAGGCGCCAGGAGAAAATTTGCGGCCCCTGAGGGTGCTCTAGGGGTGGTTAATAGCCAGGGAGGGTGACAAGAAAGGGGGAAGTTTAGTGTGCTGTGGTTCCCAATTGTTTGGCTAACAGCCGGAGGTTGACCTTGAGCTTGCGTCTGCCACATGGCAGAGGCACCAGCCGGGCAGCACGTTCTGAGGACTCAGGGAATAATGAAACTTGAAAATGCAAATGACTTTAATGAATACTTCTTTCCTATCGCCTCCTACCCCAGAATTCCTTGTGCAAGAAGAAATGATTCTCAGCTTAAAGGGGAAAGTCACTACTTGTTCTAAGCCTAAGAGTGTAAGAGAGACCCATCCCTCCAAGGCCTCTGTCTACCGTCTTAGCCTTATGAGTTTGCTTTCCTGGATCATAGAGAAGCACCATGTGCTATGACGTGATCACAGCTTGGGGCAGTAGCCAAAGGAGACAAAGAGTTTTTTATGAGAATGGTTACCTAGTGCTTAGAAGGTAAAGGACCAACCAAGATCTTACCCAACACTGGCATTGGGCCTGTGGATGAGAGACTGGGCTGCTGTGTGTGCTCTGGGACTCGTTTGTAGTGTTGCTCTCCCAGTCCAGCTAGAACTGCTTACGAAGCTGTGGAAGGGAAAGGCAGATTCCAGGGATGCCTGCTGCTCTGCCTCACACAGGTGCCTCCTTCCCTCCAAGATGTGGCTAGTGAGAGAATCAAGGAGTTTGCCTTGTCCCTCTTTGATGCTATTCCTGGATAATTTGATTCAGCCTTTGTCTCTTTCAGGTAGATGACCTTGTAGGATTCATTCTTGGTTTTAAAATCTGAACTCCAACATCTTTGGGTGGCATAATTGACACTTAAGAAAAGAAACTTTCTCCCCCTTATTTCTCATGTTTAAATTCTGACCCTGGTGCATGGCTAAATTTCCTGTGCCCCTAAAGGGTTTGCTTGTATTTAGGGAAGCTCTACGTGTGTAATAAAATGTATAAGACAGAGTAGGTCCATGAAAGCAAATGTAGACTGTCGTAATTTTGATCTCCGTATATCCCAAAGTTACCAAAAGTGTTTTGTAAACTGTAAAGTAACATACAAATCTAAGCAGTTGTTGCTATGGTTATTTTATTTTATAAAATGCCTTTTCTTTTACGTGCAAAAGAGATCTCTCTTGTAGAATCAGTCGTATGAGAAAAATCAGATGAGCACAAAAAGCGCTAGCTTAACCACATGGAAGCTGTTCAAAATATTTCTGAGGGTCACACTGTGCTGCATTGTTTGCCCTGAAGTCCACTGCAAAGGCAAATTAGAGGTATATACGTCCACTTAAAAAGGAATGGGCCTCGAAAACAAAACCAGTTTGGAACAAATGATAAAGGAATGTGAAACTAACATTTTAAACTGTAAGATCTACAAACTGAATTAATTAGTGGAAAACTATTATTAGATGCAGGGCATTTGCAGTACATTAACCACTGTATCCTCATAAGCAAGCTCTGTCTAGGATAGCTTATTTATTGGCTGTTACAGCTTGCACAAAGAAAGAAAAAAATTAAACTGGAGCCTCTTTGAATAAAGCAGAGTGCTGAAAACCTCACTCGCCATTATTTTTCAAATCTACATGTCTTATTCAAATGCTGAAATTATTTTTACTGGACCATAAGCCTGGGTTTATATAGTTGTTCTTGAAATAGGCTTTGAAAGCATCATGTGGTAATTTTTTCAAAAAGGAAAAACTTGATTATGGAGCCATAGACCATTGTCCTGAAGGAGAAGGAATCAGTCAGTGTTTCTGTAAAGGTGGTTAACCTGCAGGAAGAAACAACTGCTCGGAATATTTTGCAAATTTACATTTATGTTTGTTGATTCCATATTAAACTGAATAACCAGGCACATAGAAGGTAGAGCCCTCTTTTAATTAACCCTCTTGGTGTAGGCCCATGTGATTAAATATGACGGAGCTGCTCCTGGGGTTTCTGCTACTGAAAATACTAACAATAATCATTTGTTTTGTTTTTATATTTAAACGCATTATTGCATAGCTCGGTGCAGAGATAATTACCAATTTTATCTCCTGTGTTTTTCTAATGTTCATTAATAACAATAAAGGGTTGTAGGTTAAAAACTCACTTAATTGCCTTTATGTTAATGACATTATGAATAGCCTTAGCTACAAGATTCTAATTCTGTCCAGTATCCTCTTTCTCAGTGGAGCCCCAGGAGGGCTGCTCATTTTATCAGCATTACTGATTCAGAGTTTTTCCTTGCAGGTGGGTTTTTGTACATAATCAGAATTAATGCACAACACATTTTGCAAGGAATGGAGTAGAAGCACTCGGAATAAGTAATTAACTAGAGTGCCCAAGGAAATATGCCTGAGCATTTTTTTAGCATATTCATAAAACATTAAGAACAGTCATAAACACAGTAGAAATAATTTCCTGGTAATGTGCTTTTAGACTATTTTCTGGCTTCTTAAAATTTTTTTAAATTTCTCACATAGGGGAAAGTTTTTTTTTTTTTTTTCCTGAAAATCCCAGAGATGCAGATAAAATGCCCAATGTGTGGTGCTTTGGGATTAGATGTGCTTCTGTGCTGCTGCCCCTAAGCTAGCAGAGTCAGGGTGCCATTTCTCTTCTCTTCCCTGACCCATCTCTATCACATAATTTATCAGACATGAAAAGGAGTGAATACAGTTGGCAACATCCCAAGAGATGTGGTTACCGCCCTATCTCAAGCATTAACCTGTTGGCATGGGAGAGAATGTCCCGGGAGGAGGAGAGGACAGGAAGCAAAGGACTGCTGTAGTGGCTGCTGTAGGGTACCACCAAGACCTCCCCTTAGACTGACACACTCATCCCTCCAGCCCTTGATGGCTGATAGCTCAGCTGAGTCACTCTCCTTGGGTCATCAAGGTCATGCCCCTACCCTCAGGCCCTGGTACCCTGCATCCAATGACTGGTCAGCAGGGGAATTTTAAAGTCTGGCCCCCTTCGCCTCAAGGTGGGATAATTTGGAGGGCCATTCTGACATCAGAGTGTCCTGGAGGATTGGCTGAGGCCTTTATTCTGCACCCCTTATCCTTCCTCACAGATACTTCCCTAGAGAGTGCTCCCCGATAAAACTATGCACAAATGCAGAGTCTATTTTTCAGGGACCCTGGCTCACAAAAGACAGGTAAGCCACTGTGACCAACTGACTGGTCTCCATGCTGTCTGGCAGGCACTGAAGCAGCAGGTATTCCTGGGCTTCTTTGACTTTGATGTCCACTTAGGGTGTTTGGGGCACAGAGCCTCACCCCTTGAATGGTGCCAGGAGCAGGGTACAGATATATTGCCCTCATTTTGAGCAAGCATCACATGAGCTAAGATATGCGAAAATGTTTTTGAAATCATGAGCCTTAGATTAGATGAGTGAATTCACATTCTGGTTATAGTTTTTAGACCAGTCGCTTAACATTGAATCTCAGTTTTCTCCTCTGGAAAGTGGAGCTAATGGTGCAGGTAATATTTGTATGCTGTCTAGCCCAGTGCCCAATATACAGTAATGTCCAATAGACTCAATAGCTCATTTTTCTCCTTCTTCATCTTCATACCATTATTCATACGAGGGTGTAATTTTAGATGCTGAAAATAATCTTCACTATCAGCCATACCCGTTTCTTCAAGATTGAGGTTTACCATAGCCCTGGTTTTCATAAAAGTTCAGCATACAATCTAAATGGGATCCCACAGAGGAAAGTGGCACAGAGTTCCTGGTTAAAGGAAGATGGCGAATATGCATAAGATTCTGCATAAGACATAGGTGACTTAGAGCGAGGCCACATTTAGTTCTTCCAAACACTGTGAAGGAGAAGTAGACAATGATATTAGTTGCTAGGTACCTAGAGGCTTTAATGCATTAGCTTATTTAATTCTCACAGCATCCTTAATTAGGTATGGTTATTATGCCCATTATACAACTGAGGAAACAGGTTCAGAGAGGTTAAGTAACTTGCCTTAGGTTACTCAGCTAATAAGTTGCGAATCAAAATCCTTGCCTTTAACCACACTTAATAACAGAGAACCTATTTAAAATTAGCCCTGATATATCAGCATTTCCCAGCCAATTAGATGTCCTATTCCTTTTTATTAAAAGTATCCAAAAATTAAAGTCCCATCCAAAATCCATTTTATGGAGGTGCCTGCTGCTAATAACATCTCACAGTGAAGTCAAAATGCCCTGGTGTTTTAATAGAGGCCTTGCTTTGCCTATAACATAATAACTTGAAAGCACAACTCCCTTGGTCTTAAAATTAAAGATATGTGCTTTGAAAAGCCAGTTTAAGAGACATGGAAGTAATCATTGTTCAAAATAATATCATTTCAGATTTGGGTTAATTTCAATGTATGTTCAAAAATACATTGAATACAAGAATAATACTTCCTTAGCAACTATAGATGTGTATAGCACATAAAATTTTATCAAGTGATTTTACAATTATTTGACTTCACAACAACTTGGTAAAGTGGATATTAGAGTCCCATTTGCTAGATGATAAGACTCTACTTTTTTAAGGAACCTGTACAAGTGCCAAACGTTCACTTGGCAGTAGAAATGAGTCTAGATCCCCATTCTATAGACCCTTTGCTACTCAAAGTGTGGACCTTGAGCCAGCAGTGTATCTCTGAGGAGTCTGTTAGAAATGCAAACTCTCAGGCCCCACCCAGATCTACCAAATCAGAAACTTTTAACCAAGTCCCCGGGAATTCATATGTACATAAATGTTTGAGAAGCACTGTCTGAGAGCTTCTACTCAATTCTCTCTTTTCTAGAGTCTGGACCATAAGCCCATGAGGTCAAGGCCAGCATCTGGCTTGTTCGTCACCATATCCTCAGCACTCATGTCGTGCCTAGACCAAAGTAGAATTTCCATTAGACGCATCAACAATTGTAGTTTGGCCTGTCAGCCAGTTAGTATCTGTTTCTCTTCCTAGAAAAAACAGAATAATGTTCCATATTCCTGAAGGTCCACTGTCAGCACAAAGGTATTTGCCTTGTTCTTTTAAAAAAGATGGAGTCATGCTTGAAAGATATACCGAAGCCCATGGTTTACAATCCTGTTTCCCAGCCTCCAGAAGTGCCTACAGAGAGTGGGAACATTGTACTGTGTAATTATTTAAATGAAAACATAAATGAAGAGAAAGGGCTATTTATTATCAAGTGCTACTAATTAAATGAGAAATAATGGGCCCTGCTGAGAAAGGATACAGTCGGAGAGAGCAAGAAAAACTTCCTGCCAGTAAGACTAGCAGACAATGGGACAGTTTTCCTAGTGGGATAATTATGACTCCTGGAGAAGATTGTCCAAGGCAAGGTGAGATAAATACCAGGAAAGTGTAATGTGCTTCCAACCCTATTATCAATGATGCTTTCAGGCACAAGCTCCGGGTCACAGATTTTTGAATACACTAAATGCTTAATTCAGTGCTGCCCTTTCACCCGAAAGATCTCAGGGTTGGAGAAAAATGTGTGCACCAGGCCAGTGCTCCCTGATTTAACTCTTCACTGAAATACTCTAGGAATAAATGATGGAGGAGGAAATATAACCCCCATTTGCTCTCCTATTCAGAAAGTGATTTCCATTTCAAACAGCTAATGAACAACATTGTGGTCATCAAAAAGCTTGTGAAGATGATCCCCCAGTCCCTGTCTTGTTTTTCTTCAAGATCACTCTGAAGAAATATTTTAGAAGCAGGAGATTGGTGGTGTGGAGGTGAAACTCTTCTTCCTGAACATCAATGCAGATTGAGATTGTTTAGGAAATGATGATTTATAAGCTGCTGCGTTGAAAACGACTTGCTTTCTCATTAGTCAGACCTAGTTCACGACTATGATAAAAAGAAGACAGTTTAAAACATATACTTGCAGAGTATGTTAGGCTTTCAATTTCTCCTTGGAAGATTTGGGATCTCAGTAATGAAGAGTTAACAAAGAAATCAGAAGGTTGTAAGTCACGAAAGCTACAGAGCAATGCCCTTATGAGCTCCAACTCTGGGGTAGAAAGACCTGGGTTTAAATACAGGTGCCTCCAGTCATTCTGACACCTCATCCAGGAACTTCATTCTTCTAGGTCTCATATCCTCATTTGTAAGATGTGGCTAAACAATAGAAACTGCCTACCTGGTAGCCAGGAGGAATAAATGGCATGGTTCCATTCCACAAGTGGACTACATATTGCCCAACCAAGTTAGGCTCTATATAAATGTTAGCTGCTTTTGCTATGCAAATGAATAGCTTCTATTTGAAAATATTTCCAATTTTACATATACCTTTTATAGAATTGAAACGATGAAAACTGAGAAAAGTTATCTGGAGCCTATTTCTTGCCTTTAATGAGATTACAAACTAATTGGAAAAATGATATGGGGACATGAAACTGTTAAGGAAAATGAGAGAGATGATGATGAAAGTCAAATGAGAGATGGCAGCTGGAGGAGGAGAGAAGATAGGGATGGGAATGTGCTAGAGATTAAAGGCAGGAGCAGCGGGGAAGGGCTTCAAGGAAAAATAAACTGTGCAGTGACAGGGCCTGGGAGTGTGTAGGTTTTGAGAAAGGTGATGGGCTACACAGCAATGAAAACATACTAGAGCTGCTCTTGAACTACCCTGGTTATCTGACAAGCAGATTTTACTTGGGAGTGCCTCTGGTGAGCATGTGTTGGCTTGCCTTTGTGGCAGCCTATGGATTACATTCTTATGGCTGTTGGACAAGATATTAATTCATTCACTCATGTTTATTGAGCATATAATATATGTTATATAGATATAGATGTGAACAAGACAACCCATGCCCTGATCTTTATAAAGCTCATATTCTGCTAGTGGAGATGTAAAATAAGTACATAAATAAATAATATCATATCAATAGAGATTAAGCAGGGCAAGGAATGGGGAAGGATTGTAGGTGGCTATTTTATGTAGAGTGGCTAAGAAAGTAATTTCGAGGGTGTGACCTATGAGCACAGGCCTGAAGACTGGAGGAAGAGTATTTCAGGCAGAGGGAACAGCAGGTGCAAAGGTTCCAAGGTGGCATCACATTTCCGACTTGGAAAGAAGGTCTGTGCCGCCGGAATGGAGTGAACATGACTGTTGGAGTGCTGTGTACAGATTTCTTCCATAGCATGCCAGTTATGTCTGCCCAAATGACACACTAATGAGCAAAATAGAGCTCAGAATCATTGATCACACCTCCAAAGGAAGTTAACAAATGGAGCTGAAGGGATACTAGCAGTGCAACTGGCATTTGCAAGCTGATGAACTCATTTATCTGATGAACACCAAGCAGGCTTAAGATGTATCTAATTGCTTCGGCTGTAGTTCAAACTGTAACTTTAGTTTGAATTATTTTCGATCTTTCTACTTGCTGAAAACCCTAATGATAATTATTATTTAGTAAAATTAATATGTTTAGTAAACTCCATGAACAAGTATATTTCTGGATAAGAATAAATGAGTGTATTGCGTGCTGGAATCTTCTTCGTGGCACTTCTCCCCGAATAATACCGTGTTATTGTCTAACACCAATAATTCAAGTGACAATGTGCTGTTGCAGGTCTGTTAACCTGAAATCTTGAACTAAATCTGTCAAAAGTTTTCTTTCTTTTTTTTCCAAACTGGCTAAAACATTTACTGGCAGGGGGAAAAAAAAATGCCATGGAAGCAATATGTTAAGAAATCTTTGTTTCAACATAAAAAAGAGTTGTTTTATTTAATAATTTCTGCCACCAGTCTGGTAACATATTCCAATTTCGATTTGCCCATTTTCTAAAACTGTGCTGGTAAAATGTAGACATCTAACCCGCAAACAAAAATACTTCAATCTCCTCGCTAGAGAAAGAGATAATTATTGATATGTGTATATATATATAAATGTTATGTTTTCCAACTTCTTGATTCTTTAACCTTTCTGTGAAAAAGACTCTTGGGACATTATTGAGGAAAAAGTGGTTTTTCCTTCCAGATGAATTTGTTGGCTGGGGCAATATTTTTAGTTATGCCAATAAAATGAAAGGGAGACAGAAAATCAGGCGACTGCAGAAGTGGTTAGTGTGGGACTATTACCAAGGCAGAAATGAGGCCAAAGAGATGATAAATGTGTGCCTCTCACCCACTTCATCAGCTGAAGCCTGACCTGGATCCTCTTTTCCATCTGAGCTCCAAGCAAGCCACCATTTTTCACAGCAGCACTTAATAGTGGACATTAACTTAGCCCTCCCCAAAAGGGCTGACCTGCAGTCTACACTCGGTGCTTCTCCAAACTGTAATCACTTGCTTACTCGGTAATTTTATCAAATAGCATGCACCTTTTCCAGCCATTTATTGGCCAATTAAGTCAAGTTCTCACTGAGGGGGTCCAGCTGGCTTCAAGTTATCTTAGATGAATTGATTGAAGACATTCTGCAATCTATGAACCCAGTTTAATGATCTAGGTGATAATACTTGTAATTCTTCTCAGTCAGGGGAATTTGCTGCAGCTGTTGTCGGCAATCCATGTTCTGATACACTGAAGTACCAGAAAAGCATTAATCCGCCCTCAGAGTTCCACAGCGATGGCCGCATTGTGAAAAGGGAAATATAAAATTCCCTTTGGCATTGCCAAAGGTGGACAATCCTTCCGTTGATGTGTTTTTATTTCATCCCATTGTAAATGTTTTTTTTTTTTAAAAGATGGAATAAAGGAAAAATACATTATTGATAATACTTCATCAAGAATGGTGAAATGCAAATAAGTGCTCATTCAATATTACTGCTGAAAACCACACATGAAGTGTTTGAGGTACAATAGCACTGCTTTAAGGCATGAATACAATATTTCCTAAAATATTGGGGTGGGGGGTCTAAGGACAAAAGTCATTATTTTTATACGAAGTGTTTCATGAAAGACACAAATAGTAAGAGTTTGTGCTCCCACCCCCTGGATTCATGGCTATTGAAGTGATAATGAAGAAGTGTCATATAGTGACATGGGCCTGCAATGTATCTCCAAACACTTTTTTGCACAGTGACATATTTTTACAAAGTAATCATTAAATAATTTGCTAGCTTTCTTGCCTATCTGTACATTTGTTCCCTGAACCACTGAAATGTTAATTCTCCTCCCTATGAAGCAAATGCTGTAAATAACACTCCGGAGGTTTTTCTGGGTGTTGCAAATTCAGAATACTTAGGAACACTCTGTCCTACAGTGGGTCTGTGAAGTTTATGTTTACAAACTGAAAAGCTGGTTTTGATTTTCTTATGAAAGTGGCAGCTGTGATATTAATTTACGCTGTGCTGAGGAGCTGCCGTGCCTCTCCTTCTGGAGAGTGGGTTCCTTTTCACTGAGAGGTGTGATTGAACTTGGCTTTGGGGATGTGTGACTTGCTGAGAAAGGCTGGTGCTTTTGATGAGATTTTAAATTCTTTCCAGCGATGCAGGAAAAACTATGGACAAGGAAGAATGTAATTTCAAGTGGAGTGTAGGCCTTAGTGGGAAAACTTAATTGGACCATGGCCATACTTTAAATTTAGGGGTCCAAATTTAACCAACATAGAAAGCAGGAAACAAAGAGTGACATTTTTTTTCATTTTTTTAATGAGGAAAAGGCAAAGATAGGCAGAGCTTTGAGGTTTGGTATAAAACAAACTGAGTTTTCTCTGAGAACCAAATATCTGATTGTTCAAATAACTTTTTTATGAATTTTCTTTTGCCTCTATATACTCCCCTTTGTTAATGGGTTAACCTAACTTAATGTGTTCTAACTGCTGTAAATGAAAAATATTATCCAAGTAGAATTAATAATAATAGCTAACAGTAAGTACTTGTCCCATGCCAGACACTGGTTCTAAGAAATCTAGTTAATTCTCAAAACGACTTATAAGGTCAATGCTATTGTCACGCTCATTTTATAGATGAGGACATAGAAGAAGAGAGAAGTTAAGTAACTTGCCCAAAGTCAAACAGCTAATAAGGGCCAGAGCCAGAGTTTGAATCAAGTAGGCTGGATGCAGTATTTATGTGCTTATTCACTACATACTGCCTCTGTGACTGCTCATAGGTACAAAGCATCAAGTTATCTCTGTTTTAGCTTTCCAACCTATTTCCCATGTTATCTTCACAGGAAAGGAATTAAAGAAGAGCAAAGGACAACTGATGTCACAGTATACAGAAACCACAACTGTTCCAAGTGCTTGTCTTCAGGAGGCCTTACTTCAGGTCTATTATTTGGGTCTGCCTGTCTTCCAAAGAGCTCAAAGCATTTCACAAATTTACTTGAGTCCTCAGTATGTTAGAAAAGTGTCAGAAGGGTAGATATTCTGTTCTTTTTTTTCACAGATCAACACAAACAAGTGAAATATCAGATTAACCTTAAACTTATTCTCCTGGGTCTTAGCCTGATTTCTCCTTTGAGCCCATTTTATCTCATTGAAATATAGATACACATGTCTTTTTCCACACATATTCAGATTATTCTTGGGGACAAAGAGTTTCTTTTATTTAAATTCAGTGCTGTTGAAAACAAAAATTGCTGTTGAAAAAATTCAGGTCATACTATGTACTTGAAAATCTGGTCTGAAGACAGAGAAGTAAGAGGGGAAAAAGCTAAATACCACATTTAGGAAAATTACCTGTATCTTCGTCTAAACTTTACAGATGAGGAAACTGAGGCTAAGGCCACAAAGAAACTTTCATTTTTTTACTGCTTATGGCATCTCTTTCAAGAAATGAAAATGTAGTCCAATATGAAATTATTTTTGTTGAGCATTTATCTATTTTCTTTTACAATGTACATGATCTCTGTAGAGTTTTGTAGGTTATGGCCTCTTACATATTCACATACCACTCTATACTTTCTTTCTTAGCATTTATCACAATTTTAATTAATTAATGCACAATTGCTTATTTAATTTTGATTTCCTTAAACAGAAATTCCCACGAGGATAAGGAATGTGACTGTTGTTTTCATTACAGTATCCCCAGTGTATCTGGTACATAGTAGGTGCTCATGTTTACTGAATGATATAAATGAATGACTGAATAAAATATTTTTTATTTACTAAGAGTAAAACAATGCTTTGCTTTAAATTAATAAGCTTTATTTTTTTAGAGCAATTTTAGGTTCACAGCAAAACTGAATGGAATGTACAGAGTTCCCACATAGCGCTGTCACAACTTTTCCTGCTATAGGGTAATGCAGTATTTTAAACTAAGAATAAAACAGTTCTGCTTAGTTTTCTGTCTAATTTATGTGGAATGTAATAGCTGGAGAATAACAAAGCTGTTAAAAGTGAAGAGGCCCCCAAAATAGTGATTTAAAAAATATAGGGGTTTGTTTCTCTCATAAGGAACAGACAAGCTGATTCAGGCTAGAGAGGTAGCTCTGCTCCATGAAGCCAGGGTGGGTGTGCCGTCGCCAACATATGGCTTCCAAGCTGCTCAAGTTGTCACCATTTCCAGCTGGTGGGGAGGATGATGAGCCAAAATCCAGCATGTGGAGCCCTTCTTGGAGATGACACAAAAGTTATATACCTCTTTTTCTCACATCCCATTATTCTAAACTTTAGAGCCATGGTCACTTCTAGCTGCCAAGGAGGCTGGGAAATATAATTGCTAGCTGGGTGGCCATGTGCCCAGAAATATGGAAAAGATGGATTTTGAAGTACAACTAGTAGTCTGATACACCCATGGATGAGAAATGTTTATTAAAACAGACAATCCAATGAACTTGAAGTAAGAGAAGCCAAAACCAAAAAGCTCTAAATCTTAAAAGAGCTCAATAGACACTTCTCACCAATATAAAACCACTTCATTCATTGGCAACAGGAGTATTAGACATGGAAGAAAGGAATAGTGTGATAGCAAGAAGAAGCTGGGCAAAAGAAGAACAGAATAATGTGAGGAACTGGTTCTTTGTTTATCATCCATTCTCTGAATCATACCTTTCCTTCTTCAATGAAGAAAATGCTATAGTAGGCAGCCTCTAAGGTAGAAATCAATGACCTCAGCTTCTTGGTGTTGTTACCCTAGAAGTTCCCTTCCCTTGAGAATGGGCTGGGCTTATTGAATTGTTTCTAACAAATGGAATATGGCAGAAGAGATAAGATGTCATCAAGTTGTTACAAAAAGATTATGGCTTCTACCTTGGGATCACTTTCTTGTTCTCTCATTCTTTTGTTCTGAAGAAAGCCTCCTGCCATATTGTAAATTGCCTATGGAGAGGTCCACGGATCAAGGGCTTCCAGGCAACAGCCAGTGAGAAATTGAGGCCTCTGTCCCATAATCTGTGAGGGACTGAATCTTATCAACAATCACATGCGTGGGCTTGTGAGCAGATTTCCTGAAGGTTGAGTCTTTATATGAAACCATAGCCCTCGTCCAAAACTTAAAGCAACCTCATGAGACACTTTGAGCCACAGGCCCCCAGCTAAGCTGCATCTGGATTCCTGACTCACAGAGACTGTGAGATAACAAATGTTTATGGGTTTAAGTCACTAGGTTTAGGGGTAACTAGATGACCAATACAAATGGATAATTACTTCAGCACTACATAACTAATACAAAGACCAATCACTAGATTATAGATTTTAATTTTCCTATAATTTTCTAGTAGTAATTTTGTGTAATGAGCATCTTTGAGTGGTCTAATTAATGAAGACTAGACTATACTTTAATCTGCTTGTTTTCAAAGTCCAATATTAGAACCCCTAGAAGTACCCCAGGCTCTTTCAGAGGATCCATGGAGTCAAACTATGTTTATATTACTGAAATGTTATTTGCCTACTTCACTCTTATTCTCTTATGAATGTACAAAATGGAGTTTTTCAGAGACTACAGAATATGGGTTGATATTATTGCTCTGATAGCTTATGAAATGTATGCTTTTATAATCTTGTGTTTCCTAGAATTTTCCAAGGTAGATTTAGGATATAAACATATGCATTTTCTGAGATTAACTCAGTTGTTCGAAGTATTTCTGTGCTCTAAATTGTTATCTTCAATAATACCTGGTATACTCTCTGTAACCTCAATATTATACAATGAATTGTTATTTTGAAATCCCAAAGTTTTATTTGTATCTATGCGGAAACACAACAAAAAGTACATTTCTGTTGTCTTGTTTTACAGTGACATTTTAGAATTTTCCCAGTTAAAAATTTTAATATGGTAAGTGTTGGATAGATCTAACCCCCATAAACAAAGGATCCTTGAATTCTCAATCATTTTTAAGAGTATAAAGGAATTATGACACCAAAACGTTTGAGAAGTGTTGGTTTAATCCATCAATTGACAAATATGATTGAACCCCTATATGTTTTCAGCATTGTACTGTGTACTATGAATGACACAAAAGTATGAACATACTTTTTCCTTTAAGTTCCATAAACTTTAATTGTGGAGATAAGATTGATTTGTTGCCTGAGATATAGACTGTAAAACTAAACATTGCAGCAGAAATCGTAAATGCAGTAGAAGTACATAGAAGGGAGAAGCTGGAGAAACAGAGTCATTGGGGAATGACTAATGCTAGAACAAAGGCATTTCAGTGCTTCTTCAGTGAGAACCTCCATGACTGTGAAGAGAAAATATAAAGAGGAAACAGTGGGGAAATATGTCATTGAGGGTCCTAGGAAAGTAAAGCCAGGTCTCCAGCAGCTCTCAGCCACGTGTTATGCTTTGATTTGGGGAACTTCTGCTGGAACTCTGTCTGCTAAGTACATTCTGCTTGGGTTGATGACTCGTTAGGCATCACCCTCAATGGCAGACACATCTTTGACCCACACTTCCCATAAGTAAGAAACTTGGAATCTTGTGTCCTGTAAAACTAAACTTCATCATATTGAAATCTATACCCAGAATTTTGAAGATGTCGCCAATGTTATGTATTAGGCTCAAGATGTATTCTTATTTGGGGGATTTTACAGCATTTATTTTGGTGAAAAGAAGAAAAAAGTTATTTTACTGCTTTGGGCAAAAGATGCCACTCCTTTTGCTTGACCACTAGGCATTAGAAAACTTGGTCTCTAGTATGCTGTGTAAATGTGTGGAATCTTCCAATAGCTTCAACTATTTGACCCTCAATTTCACTGTCTGTGAGAGGGAGATGTTTTTCCTGCACACCTCGCAATGTGACTGGAATGATCACACAAGGCAATTTGTATGAATGTGCACTGGATTCTATAAAGCCCTATTCAAATTCACAATCATAGTAATCCTAACTTAAAAAGAAGTTAATGTGTACTGAGCACTCACTTCATGCTAAGCACTGATATAAACACTTTCTTCTATTATCTCAATTACTTTTAAGTGCGTCTGATCTTGTTACACTGTACTGTAACATAGGATTGAGAATTTCATCAAGATCACTGGATTCAGGGCACACAGAACAGAATGTTGTAATAATAAATTCTTTTTTTAAAAAAAGGGAAAAGCAAAATCAAGAAACAAGAGTTCCCATTTACTGAAGACTTCCCTAATTCTTGGACTCTGGGAAGCAAAAAGGAGAGTTTGTCCTGAAAGAGATTTATCTGTGTCCTCCTTTGATAAGGGTAGGGCGTTCAGGGTTCAGATTGTCTGTAAGTTACAGCAAAACCTTCCTTAATGGAGAGACAATTTTTTTTTTGTCAGAAACTTAATAACCAGAGGGGTCTATTTTAGGACATTAGAATGTAATGCCATTCAAAAGTCTTGACCAATAGCTTCAAAGACCCTCCAAACAAAAAGGATGTATCTGGAAGTCTTGGTGCAAAAGGAAGGTAAGTGAAGACACCAAACCTGGCCCCTTTAGGCAAAGAAGTCCCAGGGGCATATGACCTGGGTTGAGGTATAGATAGACTCCGTGTGCTAGAGTCAGTCAGACCTCCACAGAGAGAAGGGAGCTTCCTGTCAGGACCGGCCTTTGGGGCTCCACAGATCACAAATATGCATATGAATATATTGTTTTAAAGAACCCACAGACACCTCTGTCACCAGGGATCGGTGATCAGCATTGGTACAGATGACCCACTCTCATGACTAATACAGTTTGAGGCCCAGGAAAATGAGTTTCTGCATCTCTTGCCCTTTGTCCCTTAAAAAGTCTGAAACCAAGAGTGTTGGTGGATTGTGCCACCATCTAGGCAGGAGACGGACAGTGCCCTGGAGTGCAGGGAGAATTGACTGGCAGAAGCACTTAGGTAAAAGAAAAGACAAATTAACATGTCAAATCCTTCCTCTCAGTTAGTGTGAATGCTATAGATTTTTGCATAATGAAGTACCATTTCCCAATAGCACCAAACATCCATCTTCTTGCTTCTCTTTGTATTCCACCTTGGCTCCTCAGGTACTCAGGAACTGATATTAGTATTCACAACAGTTGCACAGAATAGAAAAGAAACACTTTGCAACAATTCATATCATTCCTAAAATTGTATACGTTACTCTAGTTGTAACTTCTAGGAAGCATCACAACTATTCTTTCCACTGGTTATTAGATGGCCTCTGAATGCTGAAATTGCAAATCCTTTTACTGTTACTAAAATGTTTAATAAGATTAATTAAAATGTTCAGAATTAATGTTAAAATTCAGCTTAATTTAAATAATTTTAAAAAATCACTGAGGATAATGTCTAAGATACAACAATGGCAATGTGGTTGAAAAATAGAAAGTTTACCATACAGAATACTGGCCAAAAATCCAAAAATACTTGTGTTTGTCATACATCTGAATTTGTTATTAGGAGATATGATGTCAACTGTTTCGACAGCAATTCAAAGATTATATTTTATATTTTCTGAATCTTCCAAAGATGAAATACTATGATGAAACAAAGCAATGACCTTAAAATCACTCTCGGATATGTGTGATGGGAATGCTGTCTGAATCTGTTAAAGCAATTAGATTGAATTTAGGTAAGACACAAGATGCACCACAGGAGTTAACTGAAACGACAGAAGAATCTCAAATAAAACATAAATCATGATCTTGGGTAAAAAATTAATTTTGAATTCTGCTATTTATAGTTATTTGATATTAACTTTTACTTATAACATCAAAAATTAACAAAAAATTTCAAAAAGATCTAAGTTTGGCTATTTCACTTTTAAAAAGACTAAAAAAATACTTTACAAAATGTTAGAGCCATTGATTTTTCTAAATCAAAATAAACTGCAAGATATTTGTTGAAAATATGCAATGAAAGTAATATTTCAATATACTATAAGGGCATTAGAGCAAGGAAATAAAAATGTTTACCTATCAAACAAATCATGTGTAAATATGTATAAATAATTCCCAATAATTTCTAATTTTAATGGAGACCATGTTGTTGGCCATCATAGATCATGTAATCTTAATTGAAGAGAGATTTGAATAAGTTAAATAATGCCCCACTAATTTTTGTTTCTTTTATGATAACCCAATATTAAAAAATGAAAAAAGAATGCAAGAAATTATATATCTAGATGTTTCTTTAAAATATTCATGTTGAAAATGATAGCAATGCATTTGATATTAAAATAGTTTATAACAGTTTCTGCAACAATCTACTTTGTCACATGTGACCTCATAACACTTTTTGAATATATGTAAATTTTTATTTAAAGTTCATTGCCAAAGTTAATTGCTGAGTTAATAATTTTTTGATAATTTCAGTGCTCTTGCCTTAGCAGAGGGACATTTCTCCAAATTAAAATGAACTAATATATATATAGATATATAAAAACTACAGTGACTTAAGAAATATTGGCTAATTTGTCATTACTGTCAATAGAACATGTGAAAATCTTAGTTATGCCAATATAATTAGTGATTTTCCTAAAATGAAAGTAAGAGAAATTAATTTTATGTAATAAATATATAATAGTTAATGAATTATATATGTATCATTCATACAAGTATCACCAGCTCATCAACAGGACACTCAGAAATGCATAATAATAATTAATGCAATCATCTTTGATACTTTACTATCATTCATATAAAAAACATAGTTTTGTGCACATTTTCTCAAGTTTGTGGTTATTAATATTTGTCAAGGTAAGAAAATAGAGCATATTTTATTGAACAATTTTAGTTTTATAACTTATAAGTATTTAGAAATATGACTCATGGGTCTCCATTTGTTCTCTTGCCTTAGGCAACACAAATGTTAAGAATGAGTCACTGCCTGGAGGGGAAGTGGATATGAACCTTGGGCCCCACCCTCCCCTGGTAAGTCATCCTAAAGGATGAAACCAGAGAGGCCCTTTGGTATAGGTGTGCAGGCCAAGTTAGGATTTCATACACCTTTCCCTTTCTCATACTCAGCAAGGGACACATGCACACTCTTCCCCATGTTCTCACCAGTGTCCAGCAATCTTTAAAAAGAGGATAAACAGTAACATTTAAAATACAAATGCATGACTAAAGGAACACTTTCTGTTAGAATGACTTTTAGTTGGTGTAATTAGTCTTCTAGTTCATCTATCCTTTGCTTGACTCATTCATTAATGGAGAATATCCTATTATTTTACTATAGGAAAGTCCTCATCTTATGGATAATGTTTAGTTTACTGAAGAGAAGAAAGGTGAGTTGAGGAATTGAGAGAAGTCTTAAATTATATATAGAATTTTCATAAGAGATTATATTTAATCTATATGCAATGACCGAATGGATGGTTGTTCAGGCTGTGCTCAAGGGTGCTTGGTTGAGGGCAGTGGGGGCTGAAATCCAGCTCTTGCTCTGATGCCAGGCTGAGTCAGCCAGATGGGGTGCCTTTCTCTCATTCTCACGAAGGCGTCCTGCAGGCTAGCTGGGACCTTACTTGCATGACTCCAGAGGACAGAATTAGGTCCTAAAGGTGAAAGTTATACAGATCCTGATTTGTGATTAGTGTAAGGAAAAGATGGTTTATAAACTTCATCCCATTTAATCCTTACAACAACTCTGAAAAGTAGATAAAATTATTGCCCTCGATTTATGGGAGAGCGGGGAGAAGAAACAGGTGAAGTTAAGCAACTTCCCAGTGTTTGTAAATGGCAAACACAGAAAGCAAAGCCAGGCTCTTCTGATGAAAAGCCACCTGCGCTCAATCTACTCTACCCTATAAAATGCTTTCCATTCATTTGGGTAATTCTATGATGAAATGGGCTATCTCTAAAGCTAGCAATTTTCATATTTCTTTAAGTGTTTAAGAAAAATTTGAATGCCTATTCACCAGATCTGTCATAAAAGGGACTCATAAACCCAGAATAGTTGAATCAGGTGATATCTACACAGTCCACGTTTGGTCAGGAAAAGAGAAGCCGCACTATGAACTTCAAGTATGAAAGGTTTCAATGTAGGGAATTAGAGGCACAACTAACCACTGGAAGAGTTAGGGAAGCCACCAAAGATGATCTCAGGCTGCCATACTAAAGCAAGAGACTCACTAGAGTGCAAATTTTAAGAACTTCTGGAAAGGTCCTGTCCTCTCTCTCAGTCTGTAACACTGATTGAGGTCATTCTTTAGAACTTCACACCCGTCCATGCTTCTGACTGTAACTACATTCTGAGCATTATGGCCTCTTCTCTTTAGCCTTTCAGTTCTCACGGGAATGTCTCCTATTGGAATAGATGCTAGCTCTGACCAGGACCATACGAGAAGGGGATTATGAGAAATGTGGATCCTGTCCAGAAGAGGGTGGTAGTGAAGCTGAGTTGACAACAGACACTTTAGCAAAATCCCTCCTCACCGTACTGATGTAGGATTTTATGATGTACACTTACTAATTATCAGATTTCCTCTTATTTTATAATGAGTTGGAAATTAAACGAGTAGAAATTTATCAAGCCCCTTTAAGAGCCCTGTCACTATGGGATGATATGGAACAGAAAGGAAAAGCTGAAGCTATAGGTAACATTTCACAGGTCATCATTTTACCTAAGATTTCATCACCTTCATCTGGGCTGGACCTATAAAATCAGGTAGCTGAAAATCAGCCCGTTCCTCAGACTTTACAAAAACAAAAGATTATGTTCATAGAAAATATATTATGAATGGCAACTTTTAGGAGGCTATTTTTATGTGTAGTGAGTCATAAAATTTAGCTGAAAGGAGCCTAGACATCATTTGGTCCCAGATACTTCAAACCACCTCTCATTTTCTGGAAACGTGAGCATCTCTGAGAGTATGGTTGGGAAGTGTGGGCAGTGACAGCATGCCTTCTGGTGAGAATCCTGGCAAACCATCAATAGGGAGGAATGGTGGCAAACAGGACGGTGATAATGGACTTGCAAAGCTACATCTTAAGGGTTTAAGACCTACAAATATGGCCCAACATGCTGGTTGGCAACACTCCTGTTTTACTGCAATAATCAAGGGAGGTTAAGGGACTAAGTAAAATCACAAGCAAGTGAATGGCAGAGTCAAGACTGGAACTCAAGTGTCCTGACACTGAGCCTGAGGTGTTTTCCATGATAGTCCTCTGCCTCTCATTCTATATCATAACTATCTATCAACCTACCTATCTACCCAGCTATCTATCTTACCATTCTTCCTTCTATTTACTCTTCTATCTTTCTACATCCATCTAATCATCTAGCTATGTCATCTCTCATTTCATTCATCCATGTATGTATATGATACTCTATGAAGACACAGGAAGATATCTATTTCCCTTTCTAGAGTTAATGGAAGAAAGGGAGTAGAAAACAGGGAAGCTATTGATTTTTGTTTGTTTCTTTCGGCTCCTACCTGAGTAAAGAAAAAGGTTTTAGTCCATAACATAGCAATATCAAGACCTATGAATTTTTCCAATAGGTAATTCCAGGCTGAATACAATGTATTTGAAAAACAGCCTAGTGTGCTGCAATATTAAAACAGTAGGCCACTATGGCTATAATATGCCAGCTATTGACAATGAGATTACAAACTCCCATCTCACAGTATTCTCCCTTCTGTGTCCCAGCAATCAATTTTGATGCTGGGGGACACCCACTGCAGAAGTGAGGGAGGGGACTTGGTTGCTGCGAGCAAGTCTTTTGCTTACATTTGGTATAACAATTCTTGCGATTTTATAGGTATCAGTCATGCCACACAGTGTTATATCACCTTAGGAAACAAATCATTAAAATAACTTGTCTGAAGTCAGAAAATCATGTCTCTATTTACATATCTGAATCTAATCATGGTATGTATGCATAGGTTTGTTTATTGTATTGAAAAAGATATTCTCTTCTGCCAAGCCTCAGGGGAATATTAATCAAATTCATTAATTACTAAACATATGGTTTATATCTGAAATATTTTGTCTGAATTTGGGGGCTAAATTTTAACAGGCACATTGACAAACTAGAGTATATTTATAGGGTGACCAGGATTAATAATAGTAATAAAATATAATTTAAGAAAATAATTTATTGATTACTATGCTAAACTTGTTGCACAGTTTGTTACTTTTAATCCTCACATTTATTTACTTTTGTCACAGAATGAGTGACTGAGCTCACATAACGAGCCCTGATGCTGGAACCTGAGCTTTTATCCATTCACTATAGAGTGAGTACCCTGGAAACCACCTCATATGAGAAGCTACAGAAGAACTGAGAGTGTCTGTGCTGATGAAGGAAAGAACTGGGATGAAAACAAGTTACTGATGGAGATTTCATCTCAATAAAATAAGATGCTCCCATTCAAACAAAAGCTGAAAGACCCTTTCCTGCTGCCTGGAATGCTCTTCCCTCTCCTCCTCTCTCCATCTCTTTCTTTAGTCAATTTCTACTCATCTCATGCCTCAGGTATACCTCTCTCCAAGAAACCTTCCCTAATCCTTTGCACCATCCCCAGGCTGAGTTAGATGTCTCTCCCTGTGTTTCCATGGCCTTCTGCGCTTTTACAACTATTATATTTAACATCTCTCTTGTAATTTATTTACTTTTGTTTTTTTTTTCCCTCTGGCCTAAAGATCTAGAAATTTAGAGACTTACTTGTATTGTTCATGATTGTATCCTCGGGGATGCAACAGAGTCTGGGACATCTGTGGGATGAATATATAACCTTTAATCATTTTTTTCTAATGTGAAAACAAAATTCTATTAAATTAATGATTTGCCCAAGACCTCAGGAGGTAGTATAGCCCTTTCCAAATCAGGTTGTATATGGATCATTTCAGCACTAATTTTTCCCTGTCTACCCTAGAGGAACTATATACCATGCCAGAATTGTTGCTATTTCTAAGTGGAGAGAGAAAAATCACTGAGGTTTAACCATATAAAATAAGGTTTAACTAAATAAAATAAGTGTGTGATGATGGTTCATGAGTTGTACTTTGTGCATTCAAAGGAATTTACTAAATATTTGTATTTAGGTTGACCAGTAGGATAGAATTTATCAAATACCACGCTAGAAAATGCACCATGAGCAAGTAGGTAGCTGAGAAAAAGAAGGCTACCTCCCAGAGCCAGGAATGAAAGAGATAACCATGTCTACAACCAATGGTGTTGGTAGTTAATACACGCAGGTCTCAAGTCTTAAAATTCCATGTTGGGACATGGAAAGGCCAGATCATAAAAATCTTTTGTGAAGCGGGAAAAAATAGTTGCTCAATAACCCTAGATTGCATTTGGGACATATTCACAAAATTTATCTTTTGATTTATCTACTAAAGTACTTTCTTTGTTGTTTTTTTTTTTTTTTTTTTTTTTTTGTTTTTTTTTTTTTTTTTAGAAACAGATTTAGCATTTGCTATTATTTTTATCACCATAAAAATAATAACTATAAAAACATAAACCAAATTCGGAGGTAACATCCGGTTCTATACTCCTTTCCTAGGAAACTACTGCAACAATAGTGAAGTAAAATTATCATTTCTTTTCTCCAAATCACAGAATTTTCAGGTGGGGGAGAAAAACTATGGTCAATTTTAACAACTATAACTTGGATTGAAACCAGTATCAATGTGTGTGTGTGTGTGTGTGTGTGTGTGTGTGTGTGTATTCCATTAGTTACTAATCCATCTGTGAAACATCCAAAGTCTCTCCTGCAAATCCCTTCTTGGAACAATTTGCAATGCCATAGAGAAAAATATCAACATCTATACTTGCAATTTCTCATTATAATTTGTACTGAGTATATGGAGCTTCATTCTATCTGCATATACAGATATAATAAAAAACAAAAGTCTCAAATATGAGCAGACACAAAGAGGCTAAATTAAAGTGTCTGTTCATCTATCATTCCACATGGTGAAGAATAACCAACAGCTGGTCATTCATCTGCCATTTTCTTTATAAGCAAAGTAAAAAGAGAGATAACTTACCTCTAAAACAAAGACATATTTTCTGAGAAATCAACAGTCATCCATTATATTGGTATACATGTATGTGAATAAATGTCTTTGAATATATATCTATATTTCTCTCTATATATGAAATTTTGAATACCTCACCATCACCATCACCATCACCACCACTCTTATTCTCATTTTTTCTTACATGAAAGAATTTGGATAATTGTTCTTAAATTTTAGCATGTATATAATTGGCAAGGATCTACAAACCTGATTGTTATCAAATAATTGATAATAATTTGTGGATAGAGCTATCACAATTTATAGTCCACAACCAAAAACAATTTCAAGAAAGAGAAAAAGGTGGAGGAAGCAAAAGTAGAAATGAGCAGGGAAAAAAATATCTCCTTGCACAATAAAAATATGTACACATATTCATACATGTGAAAATTTATATATGAGAGGCCTTTCAAATAATAATAAGTAATGAAGTCAATGTAAATGTTTTGTAAGTCAACTCTCCAGAAAAAGATAATTACACTATTGTATTAACAGGAGCACTTTAATTCCTTTCCCTTCCACTTAGAATGTGTGTTGTTCATATCAAGGGATGTTGACAAATTTACAGGCCATTTATTAACTTGAATTTTAATAAAAAAAAAAGTATTAAACAAATTTTAAGTTCACAAATTTGATTTAAATGAATACTGAACTCCAGGGAAATGTGTTGTTTGAACCCTGCCTGATGCACTACTGCTGCCCAGAAGCATTTAAGTAATAGTGAATGGTCAATATGTGCTTATATGTGTGTCAGGCTTAGCAAGAATATTTCACTCGTAGAAAATTATACTGTTAAAAATAAGTGACAAAGCTTGAGCAGCCCTTTCAAATCCATAAAGACATTCGGAGAAACTGAAGCATTCTTATAATAAAACCAGGATTTCTAAAATAGAGAAAAGCTAGAGCTCATGTAGCATCTTGCCAAGTAATCAGATAAAAATGATTACACAAATTTCCAACGATAAATTCCTTCTGCATTTGCTGAGTGAGCACATAGGGAGGGAAAGAAGCACATCTTTAGAACCACGCTTTTATCTATCAGACTTTTCTGTGGAGGCTTTATAAGCATTGGTTTCCCCTTTCTCCCCTCTAATGCTCTTTCTGAACAGATCTTGAGAAGCCCTTGAAATGGAGAACTTAAACTTAAATCCAGACTTAGCCAGGATCCATTTCTTGACAATGAAAAAAGGGAAAAAATCATCCCAAACTTCCTTGTCACTATCCACCCAAATATCCTATCTATCATAAGAACTGTGGTTCCTGGGTAACAGATTAGGCACATCAATAAAATATTGTAACCACAGTTTGAGACAAATACCCTGATATGTATAAGGTCAGAGGTTGACCAAGGTCACATGGAACCCTAAGCACATTTATCACTGGCCAAGCTTCAAACTGAGTTTTAAATTTTGTCAGACATGAAAAACTGCTACCAGATGGTGTCAAGATAATTCCTCTCTGTGTTAAAAACATGCACGTAGGTATAGTCAATAGTAAAAATCAAATAATTAGTCCAAACACCAGTACACACCTGGCACCATTCCTACTGCAAGTTATGAGGAACATTATTATCATTTCTGTCTCTCTCTAATTAAGAAATCCTACAACTAATACATAGTAGCCTACTAACACAGTTAGCAAATGATGATTTTCTAGAGCTATGACTCATCCCAAGCCAATAAGAGACAGCATGTTATTCTAAACTGTAATCTTACTTCCAACAGCAAGAGAGAATTAGAGGTTCACTCCCAGCCATCCCACCTCCACCCTATACCCCCTTTGATTAAATAAAAATTAGTCTATATTGTGAGATGATCAGTCCTGCTATATAAAAGACCCTCCTTCCCAAATTATTACAAATTCCCATATTGTGTGGCTAAATTTCATTCTTCAATATTGTGTGGCTAAATTTCATTCTTCAATTAATCTAAAAATGCACTACAAACATTTGGAAGCTTCTTGGAAATGAGAAACCATATGCTATTGGTTCACAAAGTAAAAAGTAGAAGGCATAAAGTGACTTTGAGGAGGGCATTAAAATGCCCAGATTGGCAACATAAACTATAAAAAAAAAAGTTACACTTTAGAAAGCACAAGGAAGTATGCTATTACTAATTAATTTGTAATATGCTTGCTTTTATAATTTTTAGAAAATATAAATGATTACATTTAACAACACAAGTTTAACTCTAGTCTGTTGTGGCATTTCAATGGGTGACATTGTCTGGGGATCTAGAGTCACAAATCTTCTACCTGTTAAGATGAAAATCAGAATATTCTATTCCATTCTATTTCAAAATGTGCATCTGAGGGGGAAAAAATGAATCCTGGCAATGGTCATTTAGAGATGTGGAATATTACAAAATGCTGGGAGAAATTCTTCTGTTTGAACCATTCTGGCTACCCAGAATCTCTAATTAGGGTTCCTTTTCCCCCATGAGTTCTGCCTACTGCACGGTCAGAATGTGAGCATCATGTAATTTTAATTATCAAGCTTACTGCCGAGCAAAGTTTTCATGCTAGGAAGTGGCCAAATTATGAGACTTCTGGCACTTGAGTTCTTTTCCTAGAAAACCATCACTTTGGATAGGGTTATATTTCCCCCACACCTCGATGGAGCACAATAAAGATTTTATTCTATGCTCCAATAATTATTGGCAAGAGCATGATGCCTCCCTCTGTCATCACACAGGGAAGAGCACATGAAGACAGTCCTAGGAATGGGGAAGATGGGGGTAAAATAAGGTCACAACTGGCAACAAGAAAACCAGCCAGTCTTTGAACACAAAGATCATGAATGTCTACTGGTTTTTAAACTTATTATTTTTGGCAGGGTTGCATATGTTCTCTATGCTCATTCCACGAATCTGGCTGATTATTATTCCAATCACCAGAGGAAGAGAGTCACATTAATTTGTAGTAATTAATAGCACTGATGCATTTGACAGCGCATGTTAACAAGCCTCTTTGATTGTTTGGATCTCTAACTGCGGCCCTTCTTGTTTGCATCACCTCCAAGGAATTCATAATATCAAAGCTTAACGGTATCTGATACTTGTCAAAATGCAATTTATAAAAGTTTAATTCTTTTATTGATTTAGTTTGGTTTTGATGCCTGCAGAGTCAGCTCCCTTGACAGAACTTAGCGGATTCAAATGCTTGTCACCAGCTCGGCCTCCTTTTTGCAGGGAACAATTGCCATAGGCCAAGCCAACAGGCATGGTTTAATTGCCATTAATTAAAAGCATAAATCTCTTTTTTCTTCAGTTGCTCTGCTCTTAAAGGGGGCTGCATATATCTCTCTTTTCCTGTGTTTGTCAGAACACCTTCTGGCAAGCAAAGTTAACCCATTCCATCTTTCTAAGCACTTTCTAGGATAATCTTTTGAAGCATTGCTCTTATGATCTGATGTGAAATGCATGCGGTTCGGTGATATTTAACAAACTGGATTTCTTCTTTATTGCAGTATAATGAGGTCAAATGAATCCCTCCATGGGTAGTATACATGCTTAAATGGTTTTTGCATCAAATTCTTTTTGACAGCAAATAAAACAGCAGCCAAACAAAACATCAGCTACCTAAAATTAGAAGGGCGGGGGAATTGGATGAGAATGAGCTTTTAAAACAAAAACATATATGTTTTTTAACATTAGGTGTAAGTACCTTCCAACAAAATAAATCTGCCTGGTCATTTTCAGATTGGAAGCAATTAGTGAGATTCTTGGGATAAAGGAAAGTGCTGAGCTTAACAGAGCCCAAATGATTATACAGTAAATATTATTCCAGCTCCGTTTACCTTCTAGTATTATCATTAAGTCTATTTCATTTAGAAGGGACCTAGTGATGTTGTGAGCAAGGTAAAAATAATGAGGAGAACTCATCGTTCACTTTGATGGGGGAAGGTAAAGAGGGTGGGTGAAGTGGGTAGGTTCTTTTTATTATTTTTTTACTTGCCCACAATTATCCTATGAAATGATTATCCACCAGGCTCTGCTATTCAATGGCGATGTCAAAACAATTCGGTTTCCCCTGGCTGCCAAGCGCCTTCTCTTTCCCCCTCAGTCCTGCCGCCGTTCGGGGAAGTGTCGCTGTAAGCAGATTATTGCTTTAAAGCAT
>CM053502.1:58529694-58544694 GCA_028627145.1 Eidolon dupreanum | reverse complement strand
AAGCAAGGACCGGGTATCTCTGCTACGCAGAGCCTGATGGGGGGCTGGGGTTTGAGCGAGAGACCCGGTGCTTGTCACACCTGGGAGCCCAGGGCTGGTGGGCAGTACCTCGCCTACCCCTGGGGTTGGTAGGCTTGGGACTTCATGGACTGCAGCTGAGAAGCCTGGCCGCGGACTGTAGCATCCCGCACGCCGGCACCACGATTTGGGGATATAATACATTTTCGCCCGGATTAGAGGCAGAGGCTGGTGGCTCAGTGTAAATGTCATGCAGCAGTTTTTAATAAAGGAATGTTCAGATCGTTAGACTGCGCAGTACAATGTGAGTTCTGTGTGTCCCCCTCCCAATCCGGCTTCAACCTCCCCACCCCCATTCTAGAGCACACATCACACCTCCGCGCGCGTTACAAATATATTACATATTCAGAGTGATCTCGCCGCGGCGCCCGAGGGAGGGGCACTCTCTTGGAGCTTAACAACCACCTCATCGGGGACTGTGGGACGCCGGGCCGACCGACGGGAAAAAGACCCAGACCCGAGCTGCTCTGTGGCCGCTTCTTTTACACTCTCATCCTCGAATCTCGGAGAGAAATTCTCTTTGGGAAGGGGTCATAAAAGCCCCAAGTTAGAAGGCGGGACCTCCAGTTCTCGGGCAAGGGGCCCCACTTAATAGTATTTTAATTCTTTCACAAAGGTCCTTCCAAACCTTAAAAACTTAACCATTGAAGGCACATACACAAAAGGGAGAAGGGTAGCAAGATCAATCAGCAGAGTTCAAAGCGCCAGGGAGCCGGAGGAGGTTTCAGGGTGCAGGGCTCAGGGCCAAGTGCGCAACTGGAGGGTCTCTTTCACCGCGTAGAGACCGCGGACCCCACCTGGCAGATACCTGCGTGTGTGTGTGTGTGTGTGTGTGTGTGTGTTGGGGGGCGTCACACTCCAATCCACCCCACTGCTCCCGTGTCCCCTCTTCCCTGCCAGCCAAGAGCCGCCCATCCTCAGAGAGAAAAATGTGAGCGTAGGCACATTACGCACCATTAGGGAGACAATACAGTTTTAATGTGGCCTAATTAGTGCCGCTAACCGAGCAAATATTATTATATTGAATAATGATAATATGATGAAAATATTAATGCTTTTGAACTTTGCACGTGGGAGCCGTTCTTTAGGTTCTCCAGGGACCCCTCAGGCATGCTCAGACCCACTAGCAGACGTGGTCCAATGCACCTCCGGGAAGGCGAGCCCACAGACTTCCTCAGTACGTACATGTGTCGTCGTAGGCGCCTTTACCTCACCCTGGGCCACGCCACACATCACCCACCACACCAAAGACCTTCTTCCAATGGCGTCCTCTTTCTTCGTAGCAGGCCGTAAAAAGTAAACCATACAGGGATCTGCTGGAGCCCCTCTTCACTGCGTTTTATTGCACACCCCAGTAATGTTGCGGTATGCGCGCTGTCTTAACAAGGGCCGCCAGGCAGGTTTTGTTGCAGGAGTAGGACCCACTTAATTATCATTTAAATTCACAGTCCTCTCTTATTGCCAAATACTTCTCCCTTGGGAATTTGATGAAAAGCAGGTATTTAACAATTAGGAAATGCAGAAGGCTCCTCAAAATAGAGATTCGAAATCTTAAGTTTCTTAGAGAGTTTGGAGGGCCAAAGACGTGGAGGAGCGTGAATGGGTTGGGTGGGAGGCACGTAGGGCTGGCAATGGTGTGCCAGCATTCCATTTGATCAGCACCCCCACGCCCTCCTCCCTCCTCGTACCCCACCCCATTCTTATGGAGCCCCAGGAGACAGAAGCGAGAAGGCTGGTTGTTCTGTCCTTGCTGTCTGAGGACAGTTGAGATCTTTCCTGGTTTCTGGGCTGGGCCTGGGAGAGGGCCTAAGTAGAATTTTCAAAGTGAGGCTATCGGTTCGTCCCGGGAAATGGAAATGCTTGGTCCCGGCAGAAGAGCGCCCTCTCTCGGGCTGAATTGCTTCTCTACCCCGGCCGTATACCCCAGCCGGCTTGCGGCCCTTAGTTCTCATTCCCGCGCATTTTGGGGCGTTCATTCCGGAAGCAAAGTCCGGATTAGCTGATCGGTTTGTTCTCCTACGCAACCCCTTCTCCAGTGCCGGGTGCGTCTGAACTAGAAATCACCTCCTAGACGCGTGTCCAGTTCAGCAGGTCGCGGGGCAGGGGCGGGAGGTTCGATCCTGGAGTTGGAAGATTCTGTAGACCCCGCTAGAGGCTGACGGAACTGATGGAGTCCGCCCCCCATTCCCCGCACTGTGTCTGGGAACCCAGCCCCGCCCGCATCAGAGGCAGGAGCCGGGGCGGGGAGCTTTCAATTTGTTCCAGTGATGGCTCTAACTTAATAAGGCGATTGATTAGCACTCAAAGTGCCGTTTTAATTAGACACTTGTTAATTAACATCGCAAATGAATTTCCCCTTCCCTGATTGGCATCTTCGCCCAGCTCTCTGAGGCTTTCATTTCTCCTCTGCCTCGGCCCCTCCATTCCCTCTTAACCTCAGGAATGGATAGAAAAATCAACTGTCTTCTTGAGCCTTAGAAGCTTCAGAGTTCTCTGTAGAAAGGGAGGTGGCGGTGTCACACCGGGGAGGGGGGTGGGGGGGAAGGGGGGAAGGGTCATTTCTCCAGGAGCCAATCTTCAATGAACAATGATTCAGTTGAGGAAGGGTGAAATAAAATCTCTCTTCATGTTCCCCCTCCTCTCCTCAAACTGCTTCCACTTTGTCTTCTTCTCTTATCTCCACTCCTGACTCTAAGGGAGACGTCTTTCTCCCTCCAAATTTGGAACTCTAGAAAGAAGAAAAGAAGCAGGAGTAGGCGTGGAGAAGAGTGGTTTCGCTCCTGGTTTGAGAGGCCTGGGCCATCTCTTGGGATCAAACCAAACCTGCTGTAAAATTCTGCTGCTGAGGTCTGTGGACATGGGCAGTCAGTTCCTGTTTCTTCCAAAGAGCTCCAAGAGTATTTTGTAACTTCCTGCAGCACTCAGGAGAGATTCCTGGAGACAACATATGCCCACAGACTGCAGCCCAGCCCCATAGTCAGGAGATTAATTTTGGGCAATTTGTGGACATTTTTGCACCTTTATTCCTCATAGCTACCAAATAAATCCCTCCATATATCTCTCTGCTTTGGACACACCCCCTTTCCTTCATGACTGAACACACACTTCATTTCCTTCAGGAAGCCTTTCTGTTTCCCTACTCCTCCCAAGGCAGGATTCTTCATTCTCTTTTGCATCGCCACTGTAGAAGATTCATATTGGCCTTGTGGAATTTATGACAATTTCCACCATATTCAAGCTCCTATCAACTCTCTGAGGAGGGTTAGTGACCCATTCTCAAACACCTGGCACAGAATGAACATTCAGTAATATTTATTGACTAAGTGATTGAACAAAATGAGTGAGGGAAGGAAGAAGTGAAAAAAATATGGCTACTGTATGATACCTATAGCCAGAAATAATTGCCACCTTTGCATTGTTCATTTGTCAAAGTCTCGCTTCACATTTTGTAAAGAGCTTCTACACAGAAGGTCTTGTTTAGTCACCACAATCACTCTATTCTAGGCAAGGATCCTCCCTTTTAATAGAGAAGGAAGCTGGTGATCAGAAGGTTAAATACCTTACTCAAGAACATTGGAAAGTGGCAAAATGAGACTAAAACTCCCTCATCCAGTATTCTTTCCTTTACATCTCTATTTGCCTTCCTGCTGATTGCTCTGACACAACACACATCTAATCCTCAAGAGAGAGCCAACTTGGCTAAGTCTCTTCTGATCTTTAAAGTGTGGTGAAACTTATAGCTCTCACAAACTTTATTATGATACAAGAACGAGTTCTCAAACCTTTATTCTCCTGAGACAATAAGTAATCACATAGACTATTATCTTAATCTGCTGTTTGTTAAAAAGTTTTGTTATCTAGTTCTTTTTATTTCACTTTACCTTTCTTCCTCTGTTCCCTCCTGGTTTCAGTCTATTTAAGGGGTTAGATTTCAGTGTTTTCATGTCTTTCTCTTTATTATATTATTTTTTCTAAGCAAATATGCATCAAATTCTTAAGCAGTGGGAAATGTATTGATAGGCTGGAGAAAAAAGAAAGAAAACGCCTGACATATCTGTAGCTTTGAAATGACGAGAGGTCACATCATCGTCAGGAAGTCGGCCTTACAAGGGAGAGAGCTTATTTGTGTATTTTACGTCTTATATAGAAAGAAACAATAGCCGGCTCTCTTGGTTCGGGGCTCTTGGCGCCGCCCAGTGGAGGGAAGAGCCTTTGCACCTCATTTCCGACAGTGGGCATTGTCATCATGAGAACCCTGAGAAACGTTTAAATTAAATAAGATAGGAAGAAATACCAATTCTAAGTTCATTATAATCTATAGGTGCATCTCTTCAAGGTTCAATTTCGTTTTTTTTTTAAACCCTGACGCTCCAGTTTAAACGTAGCCGCAAATCTCGGTTGTAAAAATGGGCCCGTAGAGTGTACTGAGGAACAAAACTTGTTATTAAAATGTCTGAGTGTTTGAAACTTTTTCTGTAGTGGGGAAGGAGCATCTTTAGTAATCAGGACTAACGTGTCTTTCAGAGCCTGGAATGAAAAGTTGTTCTTTATCATCCACAGTTGACAAATAATTGCTTTCTACTCAAGAATTCTAAAATTTTCCAAAAATTAAAGAATTTTCCTTCTTCTTTGGTCCTTTTAAAGAAAATGAAGGTTCAAAAATGGAAGATTATTTTCAAATTCATATCAGTTTAGAGACTATATTTATTTGTATTTTAAATACATTGGGAAAAATCTGAGATTAAATAAATCCAGCTTATGTATTTCCTTTCCTACACATGGGAATTGAAATTACGATTATTCTGCACTCTGTTCTATTTCTGAATTTTGATTTTTTAAATGAAAATTAATTATATTTTCTCTGCCAGAAAGTGTACAACTTCTTGGGTGTATACATATATTATCTGAAATAAAATAGCAAAAGAGGAATGTGTCTGAAGAAAAAAAGAAAAGTTAAGAAACAGATCCCATAGCTCTGAAGAATTTGTTTTTCATTAAGTTTTCAATCTAGTCTTTGAGTCCCTCTTTTGCATCTTCAGGCCACTACTAGTATTTCTGCTCTGTTGGGGACTCAAAGACAGGAGCCTTGATAAAAGTCAAGGTCCTATTTTCTTCTCACAATTTTTGCTTCCAAATCTGATCTAACATTTCACCTGAAGAAATCATCTATGATCTTAACCTTTTCTTAAGAAAACATTATCTGAGACATTCACAAGGCAGGGTCCACTGGGCTTGTTTTCTTTGCTTTAGAGTTTTCATAAAACGAACACTCTCCTAACACTGCCACCTTTCTTCCTTTCTTTTTAGATTTCATTTTTTTTTTTTGGTAGGGTCATATTTCTGTCTCCTTTGCTAATGTTGTAAATTATTCCAAGCGAAAAATCCTGTCGAACCTCTCAACACAAGCTGTGCGATCAGTCTTTTGAGCTCTTGAGTCATTTTAGGCGTCGGAACAAAACAAAAACAGGCTTAAATAAATTATTTATCAAGGTCGAGAATAACTGATTTGTGTAGTGCGTTTGTTCTAGTTCTTAAATTTGTTTTTCCTCCTCCCCACTTTCCACCCAGAATAGTTAGCAGGGAGGTGAAGGATGGAGCCCCAGGTTTGGGAGGAAAGGCACCTATTTTGAAAGTTGGTGGGTAATGTCAGAATAAGAAGAGCCCTACTGGATATTTGAAGGGAGAAGAACGTGCAGCGTGGGCCTGTAGTCTCGGGCAGCCTCGGCGCCCTTCCTACAAAGCCAAGTGTACCAGGGAAGCAGGGTGCCGAGGCCTCAAGGGTGTGCAGCACCCAGTCTTGTGGGCGGGACATTGCGGCCTTTGATAAGATAGATGCCCTCTTAAGTCGCAGGCGGGCAGTTCTAAAATTCCCGCCAGCCAGAAGGCAAAGGCCCGGCCATCAAGCTCCCAGGTGGGTCCCACTGGTCGATGAGCAGTTTCCGCACCAAAGGCGGCCGCTCCAGGAATCATTCAGGCGCTCTGCGGCTTCCCGGCCCAGAAGGGCTCGATCCAGGCCGGCCGGACCACTTGGTGCTCCGGAGGGGACCCCTGCACCGTCTCAGAACGGCTTCTGCCTGCCGCTTGCTAGATGTTCTCGCTTCGGCTCCTGCGCCAAACTCCCCTCGCCCTGCGAGAAAAGCGAGAGCGACGGGGATTGTATATCTTCTCGTCTCGGTCTTTGCCCTCTCCGCTGTTCCCCTCAGAGACAGACCCAGGGAAAAACGGCACGAAGATAAGCAGCTCAACATACCCTCGAAATAGCGCAGGCCTTTTCTGGGTCAAACACATCGAATCCTCTGCGAAAACACGGAGAGAACGGGTGGGTCCCACCTACCCGCCTCCGGATCCAAAGCTCGCACAGACCCAGTTTCAACAGAAAGGCAATATTTGGTCCCAGGAGGTCATTTGCCTCCCTGAAATCCCCCACCCGCCGGTTCTTCGATAGAAAAAAAGCTTTCCCCCAGAAAGTGACCTTTAGAACCGCAACTAAATCCCAGATTTCGGCCCAGCCCTTGGAGACGTTAAAGGCCATTTCTACCACCATTCTGCTCCTAGTCACGCAAGAGATGCCAGCCACTCAGATTCATAGGGTTCTTAAAATGGTAATTTGGAGTAAAATGTAACTCAAAGAACTTTGAATCATTCATTAGCACCTTATAATTACTCTGCTAATTAGGTTGACACGGCACTTAATCAGGAGTAATACCCCGTCTTGTCACTGGCACTTCCCATTACTCTGACATTCAACAAGAGACAGGTTGGAGACGTCCTAGAGAAAATAATGCAAGTTGATACCCTCCAACGACTCGTCTCAGTTATGCCGTGTTCCGGGTTCCCCAGTGGATCCACAGTGACTCTTTCCTTTACAAGTAAGCGGCTGAAGGGGCAGGGAGGAGAAAAAAAGGGAGGGCGAGAGAGAGAGAGAGAGAGAGAGAGAGAGAGAGAGAGAGAGAGAGAGAGAGAGAGGGAGGCTGACTGAAAACTGTCTGGTGGCGAGACGGAGTACGCGCTGCAGGCCCGCCACCCAAGTTCCTGAGCCCCATGCCAGCCTGACACTTCAGTGAACCGCGTCTGACCTTGCCACTACAAAACACTTCTGGCTTTTATTCCCCTGTCGGGAGAAAGTGTCTGGCCAGACATTTCTTTCAGCACGGGCCCTGATTGGTGCCTAGACCCGGTCCTGGTTTTGAGGAGCAGGCCCCTTCCCCAATTCCTCCCGAGAGTGCCGGATGGACGCAGACCCTGCTCCATCCCCACTCAAGGACCGGACACCTAGCTGGGCCAGATCCCGGGCGCCCAGGCTTTTGGGGGAAGAAATCAGAGCTCGGAGTACATCTGCTGGAGTAACACACTTTCCCGTGGGGTCCTTCAGGGATCCCCTCCCTCTGCTCTCAGTATCCTCGGACTATTCAAGCGAGTGTTTGGGGATGCTAGGAGGGCGGCTGCGCTGGAGTGTAAAGGTAAGCCAGCCAGATTGCTTTTCCATTCGTCGTCTTACTCTTCTCTCTTCGGATTTCTTAAGAAAACGGGCAAATCGTTGCTATTCCCTCTCTTTCCACGCTTTGGTTCCCTTCTCTAGTCTCCCTCTGCTCTCTTCCCCTCTCTCCCTTTGCCCTCCCGCATGATCGTGGACACCGGGACCACTGTAGGACTCTCTGGGCTGCAGGCAAAGGGATGTGCAGGTTCTCAAAAGAGCAGCGGGGCCCGAGCCGCGCTCGCTGACGGACCGCGAGTCGCGTGCCCATTGGCTCCCGGCACGTCGGCGTCGCTCGCTCGCGCGGGCGCGACCAATGGGGGCGCGAGGCCCGGCGCGCGGCCTCGGCGGCGGGGGCGCGGGCCCGGCGCGGTGCGGAGGGCGGCAGCAGTGGCCGTGACGTCACCGGAGGGGGTCGGCGCCGCCCGCCAGCAGCCGGATTACAAGCGAACGCGCCCGGCAGCGGCCGGAGTCGCAAGGCGCCCGTCTCCGCCGCCTCCTCTGCTTGCGCCCGCTCCTTTTATTTTTATTTTTTAACCTCAACTTCCTCCTTCTCGTATTGCCGCGACCACTGCGGCAGTGTCTGCTCCACAACTTTCCAAGAAAGTTCAGAAACTCGGCTCCGGGGCGGCCGGGTCGCGCGCGGCAGCCACCTCGGGGAGCCGCCGGGGAGCTCCGAGGGCGCGCAGCCGCCTGGGCTTCGCCGTCGCTGCACCTGTCACCTCCGCCGCCGCCGCTGCCGCCTGGTGCCAGGCTGTGGGCAGACCCAGGCGGCGGCGGCAGAGGCAGCAACGGCGTTGGGGTCACCTCCTGCCGCCTGCGCCTTCGCCTGGGTCCCCTGCGCCACCACCGGTGCCCCACGTGCGAGGTCGTTCCTGGAGCGCAAGCTCTGTGCCTCCTCGACCATTTTTGTAACTTTCTCCCGGGTCTTCCTTTCATCCCACCCCTACTTTTTGCATAAGGAAAAAAAAAAGTTTGTGTCGAAACTGTCTTCCGATTGCCACCTCCCAATTATCCTTCCTTCCTTCCCTGCCCCACTTTTAATTTTTATTTTTGAACAGCGGCGACAACATTGTTTAGTGTTTATTTTGTTTTATGATCGATAGCTTCCGTGGCTTGGTCCGGGCGGCTGCTGAGCGGCGGAGTGGCGTGGACCTCATGTAGAAATGACAACAATGGAAGGGGCCAGCGGGTCGAGTTTTGGAATAGACACGATTTTGTCCAGTGCCAGTTCGGGCAGCCCCAGCATGATGAATGGAGATTTCCGCCCGCTTGGCGAGGCTAGGACCGCGGATTTTAGGAGTCAGGCCACTCCTTCCCCCTGTTCGGAGATTGATACCGTAGGAACGGTGCCTTCTTCTCCCATCTCGGTCACCATGGAGCCCCCGGAGCCACATCTGGTAGCAGATGGGCCCCAGCATCACCACCACCTTCACCACAGCCAACAGCCGCCACCGCCAGCCGCGGCCCCCACGCAAAGTTTGCAGCCTTCACCCCAGCAGCAGCCGCCACCGCCACCGCCACCGCAGCAGCCACCCGCCCAGCAGCTGGGCTCTGCCGCCTCGGCCCCCAGGACTTCCACCTCTTCTTTTTTAATTAAGGACATCCTGGGCGACAGCAAACCTCTGGCGGCCTGTGCACCCTACAGCACCAGCGTCTCCTCTCCCCACCACACCCCGAAGCAGGAGAGCAACGCAGCCCACGAGAGCTTCAGGCCAAAGCTGGAGCAGGAGGACAGCAAAACCAAACTCGACAAGCGGGAAGATTCCCAGAGCGACATCAAATGCCACGGTGAGTCGCGCTGCCTGGCTCGTTCAACGATCTAGCTTCTGCTGATTCCCTGTCTTCCCCTCAGTCTCCCGCGAATCTCTGATGCGGAGTAATTCCGGGAGTTTCTAAGGCGATCGTGCCATAGTCAAGACCTTCAAGAGAGAGTAAGGCCTAGGCGTGAGATTTGGGGGGCTCGTCTGAAGTTCTGTTAATTGTTATATTTCTACCTTTCAACCCTCACAGCCATCCACCTCCTTTCTTTGTTTTACTTAATTTTAATTTACTAGGAAGGGGGACTCGGCGGAGGGGATCTAACGGAAAATACTTTCGTTGATAAAAGGGAAGGACTTGAGATTTTTCTAGCCGAGACCTTGGGAGTGGGAAGGGAACAGGGGGAGATAGGAGAGAGAAACAGGCTTAGCTAGCCTTGTGTCTTGAGGTGTGATAACAACGTGGTGTTTATTCTTTAATGTAAATTATTTCATCCCTCCACCCCCCACATGCACTGCATTTTCAGAACACCATCACAATGATCAGATTTAATGAAGAAAAAAATTTCGAGTCGGTTAAGAGACCAACTTTGTTTTTAATTAGGTCGTGATTAATATAGAGACGCCCACAGGTAAAATTTTATCATCAGATTTTCAGTATTTTAAAAATGCCCTTCTTACCCCAGTGGCCCCACTGAATAGCTGCATTTCAGTAAGATTTTTGGCTCCTTACAGGTAATTGAAATGTAATATTTATGAAAGTGAAAATTTATGGAATTGAATTTATCTCTTTTTGTCAAATCAGAAGATGGCAAATGAAATTGTGTTTCAACTTCCTTTTTCCGTTTTATCTTCACACAATTTCATAGGTGTTCTGGTCTTTATGGGAAAAGAGTTTTAACATTCCAGAAAAGTTCTTTTTTTCTTTTACTGATAAGTTATTTATTATAATCATCATCATCGTCATCATCATTATTATTATTAATCTTTTCCATCTCTGGGAAAGATGTGTGCTGACTGGAAGGCAGGATATTGGCTCCTCATTTTACTATTATAGCATTAGCATAATAGTGCCCAAAACAGATGTACAGTCTGGTCTGGCGATTTTTTGTGCACCAACCTCCCCAGTGGGTCAATTAGAGAGATTATTGTTCTTCCTGCAGGGAAGATCAAGGAGCGCAGCAAAAACGGGTACAAACAGAGAGGGATTGACATATCGATTTCCCAGCATTTCAGTAAAAAACCAAAGTTGACAAATAGAATCCGGAAATCTCAGGGCTGTCACCTGAATGGGCTCAGTGATTTTGAGCTCAGCTCGGTGTCTGGGTGACATATTCTTCCTGAAGCTTTAAAAGACCTGATGCAAGCAGCTGCAGAGAGCTTGGTTTCAAAATTTCCCAAGTGCATCTGAAAAAGGAAAACAAATGCCTATAACTTTGAGTAAACAGAAAAATGAAATGAAAAAGGTACCCCCTCCTCAGAAAAACAAAGTAGAAAGACCTTTTTTAAAGTATCAAAGCAGGAAAATATGAAATCATAGTGAAAACAATAAAGGAAAGGGACAGAGTCTCTCAGTTAAGGAAACAATAACAAAAGGACCCTTTATTGTAAAGTATTTTTTTTTCTTTTGAACTTTCGAAGGTAGGGAGATCACATGTCCTTTTTAGAACCTTTTTAGGAGCTCTGCGCAAGGCTCCACACTCCACAGCCAGAAATTGGTCCTCTTCCTTCACATTGACTAAGGTCCAAGTATGTGTGTGAGGAGGGTGGCAAAATATAGTCCCCTGAGGCTAGCGGCTGGCTCAGGAATTTGGAAGTGTGTGCTAGGAGGACACTCTACCCTTCCCTATTCCAGGCTACTTTACTAAGCTGTGTCTGGGTTTCTATCTTAGGAACAAAGGAAGAAGGAGACCGGGAGATTACGAGTAGCCGAGAGAGTCCCCCAGTGAGAGCCAAAAAGCCTCGCAAAGCCAGGACGGCTTTCTCGGACCACCAACTGAATCAACTGGAACGTAGCTTTGAGCGACAGAAGTACCTGAGTGTGCAGGACCGCATGGACCTGGCAGCTGCGCTCAACCTTACGGACACCCAGGTCAAGACCTGGTACCAGAACCGCAGGTAAGAGAAGCTGTGTTAGGGAGCAAAGGTGTCTAGCCATGCAAGTCGCAACTATGGCACCAACCTTCCCTCCCGGCCTTGGGAGACTTTAGGGACCTTGAGGGCCAGGAGTGGGTACTTGGGGGCTTTCGAGCTGGAGCAGGGATTAGCCACACCCCCAAGGTGAGAGCTGTCCGATGGGCAGCTGGAGTTTAGAGAGTTTTGCATTTCTAAGTGTCTTAACAAGTCCTCCTTTCCCACTGAAACCCTCAAACCCAAGTGGCTGGAATACTCCCACTTTGCCCCCAAATCAATCAAGCCACACCTTCTCAAATTGAGTCATCTGTGCAGCTGCCACCCAAGTCTGTAGAGCCTGCACGATGCACCCTTTGGGCCTGCTCCAGGCTGGTTACGAATATCTATAGCTGGCCACGCATTTGATCCCAGAAGAGCTGCCCCACAGCATCGACTCAAACATCTTTGCCCTGGCCTGTGAGGCAGCCAGGAGAGGTAGGGTAGGCAGCTGCAGGCGGGAGAATCCAGCGGCTGGCCAGGAGTCAGAACTGAGAGTCTGTGAGAGTCTGTCCCCTGTATTGGCTGCCTTAGAGCCTGCCAGGAACCACTGCTTCCTTCGAAAAGAAATTAGGAAAGGCACTGGCGGCTTGCAAGCCCCTGAACTGTAGAGTGAACCCGAGCAACCTGAGGCCCACGCTGCACTATGTTTCCAAGCCTGGCGGTCGTGGTTGTCTCCTTGTCTCGATTTTCTCTCCCCCTCCTTTTCTCTCGTTTGTGTTCTAATCGTTCATAAGTGCGATTGGAAATGCCCATCCAGTTGTCATCTTTACCATAATTTTCTGTCTCATTACATACGGTTTCAGCCACCCTAATTCTGTCGGAAAACATTAGTGTCATTTGTAGCCAATTTAAAATGGGCGACATGTTTATTAATTTGGCTGGTCTGCCGGGTATGGACAGCCCACCAGCCCTGAGTTCCATCATGAGGCACTTGAGCAAAGGCCTGCTCTCCTCTTCTTCCTAGCGGGGGTTCGGTGGGGGAGGGAGGAGACTGAGAAAAGCTGATCACAGGTTTTAATTGTTACTTTCTCCCAGAGGAGAAAATATCTTGAAATGCATTTTTCCCCCTTCCAGAATGGCCCTGAGGTACTGTCCCCTTGGGAGAGCCCTCCCTCAGACGAATTCCGATTTGAAAACCTTGTCGCTTTCCTGGCCCTAAGCCCCTTGCCTGCTGTAAGGTCCTGTCAGGCTGATGAGAGAGATGTGTCTCCACAGCCCTGGGGACTGAGAGGGGCCAGGGTCCAAGGCCCAGGAATCTTTGTGTCCCTTTGTTTACCGTTTCTTCTCACTGGGTCTGGAGGAAAGGGGGAGGGGCAGAGAGCGACACTCTGGGATTGTCGGGGAGCCACTCACTCTGGAAGAGAATTAGAGGAGGAGGGAAAAGAGACTGGTCTCAGGTGGCCTCCAGGAAAGTTTCAGGAGGTAGCCAAACCATAAGGGGCAACAGCAGAGCAGAAGATCAGGAAGAAGAAGCAAAGCTTGTAGAATTTCATTTATGAATGCCTCAGACATTGAAGGTGTAATTTACGAAATTGATTTGAATTTCAGTTATTCTGTGAACAAGAGGGTGGGGTGGCGGCCAGAAGATGTGGTCTATTCCCGGTTCTCAGAGCTCTCTCAGCCCTCTTGACCCTGGAGGAAGATAAGGCAGGAGAGGGTGAGAGAAGGGGCCTTAGTGCCTAGACCGTGCCCATAGCTTTTGGGTGTGTGCACACCCACATTTTTTCAGGACCAAGTGGAAGCGGCAGACGGCGGTGGGCCTGGAGCTGCTGGCCGAGGCGGGGAACTACTCAGCGCTGCAGAGGATGTTTCCGTCGCCGTATTTCTACCACCCAAGCCTGCTGGGCAGCATGGACAGCACTACCGCAGCGGCAGCTGCCGCCGCCATGTACAGCAGCATGTACCGGACTCCTCCTGCGCCCCATCCCCAGCTGCAGCGGCCCCTGGTGCCTCGTGTGCTCATCCACGGCCTGGGGCCCGGGGGACAGCCCGCCATCAATCCCTTGTCCAACCCCATTCCAGGCACCCCGCACCCCCGGTGAAGAACGAGAAAAACGAGCGACGGCGCTGCAGTCCCTTCCCCTGTCCCCTCCCCCGACCCGGACAGCTGCCCCTCTTCTCCCCGCACCAGGCCAACGGGGCTTCCTAGCAGCCGACCAGGGAAGCAGAGAAGTAAGAGGAAGATGCTCACCAGTGGGCGGGGGCCCCCAAAGAGGAACCAGCCCTCTTCTCTCCATCTCCCCACCCCCAGAGACAGGGCTGGAAAGCTCTCCCACAGCAGTGTGACTGGTGAAAACGCTGATCCCACACAAAGTACGTGACCAGTAAGTGAAAACATCAACAAAAACAAAACCTCAAGTTCTTTTTAAAAATGACTTTAGGGACAAGCAGGAGGGAGGGAGGGGGGAGGGGGAAGGAAGGAAGAAAGAAGGGCACGGAGAAGAAACTGCATAGGCAGAGAACTGTAGATGGACGGACAGCCTCAAATTCCGAGGCAGAGGGCGTTGCTGTGGACATTCCGTCTGCCCCAGAGAAAAGAGGAGGGTAACTGAGAACTTTGCACTGATTTCTCATGACCTTTTTCTTTTGGAAAAGTGGCATGCTCCATAATATGAAAAAAAAAAAAATGTACATTTGAGAGACTCAGTGATAAGTGATATATCATATTTATTATATGTTGTCCAAAAAAGAGTCACTTATATACGTTAGTAAAACATGATTTTTCTTTTCATGTCTTTTTGATTCAGTAAAATAAATGCTTAGACAAAAATATAGATTTTTTTGTGATTGAAAATTACAAAAATAAAGTTTATCTTTTTTTAACAAGTGATGAAATCCAAGGGAGCTGATTTTACTAAAGCGGAATGTACTGTGATGAAATGCCAGACTTGATTTAGAAAAAAAAATCCCTCCCGGAACATTAGAAAATTATAAAACCTGTTAAGACGTTGGGTTGGCTTATATAAAAACAGCTCCATTTTTCATGCTGGTCACTTCCCAGCCGTTATTTGATATGTGTGGATTCCTTTCTTTTTAACTGGGTGATTTCAGAGCAGCCGGCGAAGCCGCGAGAGAAAGTCTGTGCACAAGGCTGCTGGTGCTGGCTAAATGAGCGGCCAACTCCCCCTGCGGTCCTGGCCTGCCTGGCATCCCCAGCTGAACCGGGTCTGTCCGCCCCTCCCTCCTCCTTCTCCTAGGCTCCTCCCGGGCAGCGAGGGTCCAGAGCGCTGGGCAGGCGGGCGGCCGCTCTGTGGGCCTCGCAGCTGTTCCTTCAGCCCGCGGCCCAGCGCCCAGGCGGTGGGACAGCCTGAGAGCGGGAGGCTGCAGGGCGCGCAATTAGGGCACCCGCGGGACTCGGAGAGGCCCGGCTAACAAGCCCTCATCCTGGCTTTGATCCTTTTTTTCCCGTTCCCAACGGGGCATCCAGTCCCTCCTGTCCCACACCGAGCCTCTTGTCCTAGTGAGTTTGCTGTGCTGGGATGCTTGGAGCAGGCATGTGACTCTGGCTGAGACTGA
>CM053502.1:58439374-58529594 GCA_028627145.1 Eidolon dupreanum | reverse complement strand
CCTAGGTCACTTCCTGAGGAGCCAGAGCGTCTAAGCCTTCATCTAGGTATCCTCGTATCTCTATCCTCACTCCTGCCCTAGTACAGTGTCAAAGGGGTAAGACACATAGCTGAAACACATCCTGACGCATCCTTCAACTTTCTCTGACGTTTGAACCTTAGTAGAGTTAAAAACATTTTAAAAATGTTTTAATGTGTGTTGGAGTGTGTAAGAGCACGTGTTGGGGAGGAGTGGGAAGGAAGAAGGTAAGAAAGAAGATAAATCCAGGAGGAAATTGCCTCGGGCACCTTGATCAGACCTTTGCTAATTAAGGAGTGGTTTGCAGATTTCTCTCCAGCTCATCAATTTGCTCTAAAAATGGTCTTGATCTTGTTTGATTCTCACAAAACCGTCTGGACTGGCCCTTCTTCTTTTCTCCCGCTGAGCTGGGGCAACATCAGGTGGCTGGACTGAACTAGAAACTGGGAGCCACTGTGTCTAGTGGGAATGCCTAAAGTCAGAGCACTCAGTAGACACTTCTTATGTCATCTTAGCTGCTGCTGGGTTTTACAATCAAGTTTAAGTAGTTCAAAAATGGTCTTCCTGGGCCTAAAAAGGCACTTTCCAAGGCTTGGTAGTACTACAGTTTCTGTCTGCACTGGCCCTGGGGCTGGTCAGCTTCTACACAAGTGAGACCTGTGAAGTCATTGGCGTTCACACATCCCAAGTTGCTTACAAATACTGACCTCAAATCCAGCTAGGAAAAACACATAAACAAACCTACAAATACAGACAAGGCCATAGCACCCATCTCCTACCAGCAGTCCTCCAACAGCTCATCAGCAACTCCGCTGAGGAGCCCGCCTGCTGCCCCTTCACTCTCAAGGCTGAACTTGGTCTCCACAAATGGACAATGCAGGGAGAAGCATGATGTCTACAGAGACCACAGTTTCTTAATTAACCTCATATTTCACTGCTGCTAAGAATTATTCTAGATCCATCAGAGTCCTCCCAAATTTGCTTTTCTTCATGTTTCCTCCTCCTTCTCAACCATGCTAACAAAAGTGGCAATTATCCTTCTAAATTTGTTTTGATCACTTCCTGTTCCATCCAAATTGGCAAGTTGGTTGTGTGTGTGTGTGTGGGGGGGGAGGGGAGCGTTGTTCTAAAAGAAAGTTGAGCGCTAGATTCCTTCTTATCATTCTTTTCTTTCTGCAGTAGTATTGCAAAGGGCACATCAGCAAGTGCCGCTCTATTCAAATTTCCCCAAAGCACTGCTTAAAAGTCAAATGCGAACCCAATCCTTTTCCTTAAAAGGGATCCTTCTGGCCTTCTGTGATTGCCTAACAAAGTTGGCGGGTTGGCTTGGAGGTGATGAGTGTAACCTCAGATTTTCTGAAAAGCAAGGAACAAGATTATAGGCAAAGGTCTTTTCTCATGGGAGATCTGGTGTTAGAGTGTTAGTCATGATGGCCCAGAGGAAAGCTGTTCCTGGGAGCTGTGCTCCTTTCTTTTTCCCACCTTTAGCTGGTATTTGAAGGGCACTCTGCAGATAAACTCCATTGGTTTGTTCCTTTGGTAATTTGGAGACTGGCAAAGCAGGGACTTTTTGGGATAATCTTTTCTTGGTACAGAAACACAAACTTCTTTCAGAGAGATGTTTAAACACCCACAAAGTCCCCTTAGACTTGTCTACCCCAAGATCACTTCTGGGACCCCAGCAAACCTGGCCCAAATCTGTAGTGAGTGTGAAATAAGATGTTAACTCCCCAGCTAGCAACCAACTCTTTTAGCTCAAGCCAGCAATTTTCAGTGAGTTGCAAAGTAATGATTGCTTCTTGACTTCATGCCTCCAGCAAATATACCTACTACCTTGTATCAGTTTATTTTTGCTCCACCCCTTAAAATAAAAGCCCACATGATGGCAAATTATACAGCCAATTTCCCGTGTTGCAAATAAAACCGCTTACCCTCAAACCAAGATTTCTCTCCTCCCTCCTCACCATCTGACTCCTGCCTAGGCGGCCCTTCCCCAGGAGTCTGCCGAATCCCACCACCCCTCTTTAAACAAGCGGCTTGCGAACAGTTTGTTTTGTTATATTTTTAACTTTCTAAAAATATTTGGAAAAGCTCTCCCCAGGGTTAGGGAAACTTTAGTTTCTAATAAGTGAGCCTCGTGGTTACAAAAAAATATTCTGGAAGAGAGGTGCCTGGTTTTCTGAAAAGCCAGACACAGCTTGACAGGCACACTTGAAGTCAACATGCTTGGAAAGAGACTGACTTTTCACCACTGGTGAGAATGGTCAGGGTGAGCCTCCGAGTTATTGGTGAGGGGAAGCTGGCTTGCCCTGTACCTTGTCTGTTGGCTGGAGAGGTGTGGGTGGAAAGGTGAGTGGGGACTTCTGCCGGGTTTACCTTATAGACCCTGGAACACTGCCTCTAGACTCCTTGAGTCTCCCACAAGGTCTTTCTACAGTCCTGCTTCCTTGGCCAGTTCCAGTCTTTCTCTCTAACACTTACCTCTTTCCCTGGAGTTGGGGCGTTTGGCCAGGGATCATGCCCCTCCCTTCTTACTTCTGGCAGGCTGGATACCCCCAGGGCTGAGTAGGGATAAGTGTGTGGGGTTGGAGGTGTGTGCTTTCAGAGAAAGGGAGGTGTCACTGGCTTCTTGCATTGGAAACCAGGTCAGCTGTCTCAGGGCGATGAGATGACCCAGAAGGGACTTTTTACCTCCCCTCGTTCCGGCTGAATTTTGAAGGCGTCTGTTAGCGGGCCAACCTCGCATTCTCAGTTTCTCTCCTCTCTGCCTCTCCTGTTCTCTGCTTCTGACCTCCCACTCTCGGTTTCGCTCTCCTAGCACCACAGACAGCTCCCAGGGCGCGCAAAGGAGCGAAGTGCAGGGAATCAGCGGGTTCCTGGCAAAGCCTAGGGGACCGCAGGGGGCGCGCCGGGGTAGGGGGCACGCCGGGGTAGGGTCCGCGACACCCGAAAAGGAGGTCCGCGAGGTGATTACAGAGCGACCTTCCCAGCAGCGTTTCCTGATTAGCTCTAAGTCCAAATAGGGTCATGTTCCAAAGAACACAATCTTCAGATCAATAAAGTAATTCAAAAACCAAAAGATCTCTGGGTAAGTAGTGCTCAGTGACAGATCAACTCTAAACATTCCCTTTTAAATAATTTCTTAGTGGAAGCCGAATGGGGAGGAGCAGGGTCTCAGGTCTGCTCCTTCAAAACCGTTGCTCCGGGGCCGAAGAGAGGTCGCCAGTGAAACCGCTCTAAGTGGCACTTTTTACTTCCTCGTTCGCGCAGCCCGCGTGTGCTCAGCCAAACGCTGCCTTGGCGGATGGAAGCCCAGAAGAAGCGCTCCCGAGGCGGCCGACCTGCAGGTCAGGGTGAACCGAAGCCCAGATCTCCACCGCTGCTCCCACCCGGTGTCCCCTCCCCGCTGGTTTGGGACTCTCCCAGCTCCCGCTACTATCTGGTCCAGAATGGCGGGTTGTCCCCGCGGGAACTCCACTGAGAGACGAGGACCTTCGTGAGCGCGAGATTGAACTTGATTTACGATGAAAGGGCTTTGTCACTTTGTGGAGCGGATGCGTTCCCGCCCCCACCCACCCCTATCGCCCGCCGCCTGACTTGATTCTTTAGTGAAGAAGACCTCGTTGTAGCGGTCCTCGCTTCCACTCCTAATGATTTGCACACACACTGCAGCCAGCGGTTTTGCGCCGCGTCTCCAATCCCGGCTGCAGCTCTCGAGCACCGCGCCGGGTCTTCCGCTGTGCGCACCCCAGGCCGGCCTCCGCGCTTCTCCTGCCTGGGAGACAGCCCAGCGGCCACAAGTTCCTGCGCCCGGTTACAGACGGTATTTCAGGGAGGAATGCATGCATCAGGACAGGGGCCCTATAGACCAAGGACAGGAAACCAAATGCTTTCACGAATGGTGATTGGGCTGGTTCTGTAGAGCAAGGCCCTTCTTTCACATCTCTGTGGGCTCAGGAGGGAATACAAAGCCTTCTCCCTTTCCTATGAAGGTAATAAAGTAATCTTTGCCCAGGTAGGAGCTTATATTTGTATCCCACTTCATACCCTCCATTCCCCCTCCCCCAAAAGCCTAATGGCTGCAAATAACTGCCTCTTTCAGATTTTCCCTCAGCTCTTGGAAGCCAACTCCTCTTTGTTGATTAGATCCCTCCCTTCCCCTCTGGCTATCTTTGTCTGCTTTCTCGTTATAGCTGGAGGGATGGAAATGCTAAGTGGAATTTAGGAACTGAGCTAGACTCATAGTGGCATAGATTACCAACATTTTTAAGTTCAGGCTTCATTGGGGAGCCCTGCGAAAGCCTCTTGAGACTGGAGGAGGAGGTGTTCCAGGGTATGCATCGTTAGGTAAAATGGGAGGGAAAGTGTTCTATAGACCAATAGGTATTTGTAATGCTACCTTATGAGAGAAGAATCGGGCATTGGTGGTGCATTGTTTCCTTACTCCTATGCTACAAAATTATAGCGCCTATTGTGAAAAAATAGTCTACATTATAAAACCGATTGGCCAATGGAGTGTTAGGAAAAGGAGGAAGTTGGAGCTACTCACTTCCTACTGCCCAGAAGCTAAGCTGCTTGGTATAGTTTCCAGATGTGGGAGTCTTCCAAGTGAAGAGACTACAGTAGGTCTCTTTCTTACTAGACAAGTTTCTGGTTGAGTGAATTGCTATCAAATTATTTTCTAATGACTTAATTTGAAGCTTTTTTATTTTCCTTAGGTCTCTCATTTGAGAAAATTGGCATGTCATAATTTCTGAAGGATGCAAATGTTTGATAAATACCATGGAAAGAGCTGATTTCCTGACTTTCTTTTGCACCAACTCTTACCTCCCCCCTGCTGGGCATCTGCAGAACTATATAGCTCAGGTATTGAGACAGAGTCACCCACTGGAAATAAGGTGTGTTAGAGCCACAAACACTTAAAAACATCAAATTATTATTTATCTGCCCCATTTTCCACAAACTTGTTCTATTAATAGAAGCTTCGGAATGGTTTCCATTAAATCAAGAAGATTGCAAAAGGACATCTATTTTCTTACCGACCTTATATGAGCAAACTGTGGCATTACATTAAACATGTTCACAAGTGAACAAACGCATCATTATCACATAATCTTTCAATGTTACTCATCAATAGATTGGCTCAGAAAGTTTCATAAAGCACAAATGGATAAGTGCGGGTATGGGGAACGTCATTTTATCTTTCTTCTTTCCTGAATTGCTCCTGAAAATTCTGGCAATCCATATTTTGGATCCCCTCCAACAGACTTTTCTAGGTTTATGACACAGCAGATCACCAAGAACCAGTTGTTTGCAGTGGGAAATAGCAATACCCATTCCTGTCACATGGCAGCCCACTTCAACTTTGCCCAATCAGAGCACGGAAAAGAAAGTAGCATGGGCTACCCCTGGCTTTCCCCTGCTTCTGTCTGCTCTTCCTTCAGCCCTATGGAGTTTTCTCAGGTGTTTCTTGTTGCAGAGACCAAGCCCAAACATTTCCTCCACCCTTCCCTTGTTATCATTTTGGATTAAAATTCTTTTCCCCTGATGGTGCCTAAGAGATGACATTATGTAGCTCCACGCATGCTACTGTTTGTCTCGTGGCCTGATTACCCCTGCAGAAGGCACAATTATTTTCACATTGCCTAAAGTCCTCCCACGGAGATATTTATTAGGGTAGAATTTGATTAGAATTTATATAAACATTAAGACCCTTCTGCCTAATTTAGTAAAGAGATAATGACTGCTTTCTTTTCAGGAACTGCTAATAGATATGATGGCCAGGGATCTGGTGAGAACCATCAGATGAATGAATTCAATAGAGGAGAGCTCCGGCCTTCCTGGAGACTTTAAAAAAAACAGCCTAGGTCTTTAGAATTGTTTCTGCTCTCCATTCTCACCTTGCTTTTAACCTCATGATTTTTACTTTGTATTTTATATATCTGAGATCTTTTTTGGGGGAGGGGGTACAAAAATGATGAGCTGAGCATTCCTATCGAGGGACATCAGTGCTGAAAAGTTGAATTACGCTTATAAATTTATTGAATCTTACTATTAATTTTTTGGAACAGGATAAAAAAAGAACTAGTCAAAACACTACTTATAATGCAGTGCTGTGTATCTCCGTGACATTTCAGGAAAAATCCCCTTCATTTGGCAACATATTTATAGCTTTTCTTTCCCTCCATAAATGATTTGGTCCCTAAGGGAAACATGACTCTTACTTGGCTCTGCCCAGAAATTTGGCAAAAGGTTATTCCAACATCCACGTTAATAAGTAATTGGATTTTAAGCAGAACTGATCTTGCTCCAAACCCAGGATTGGGAGGAATCTCAAAGGTCATCTAGTTTAGTACTTCCTCTAAGCTTCAGTTGCTTCTACGACATATTTGCTTAGTGGTTTTTTCCTTTCATCCCTATCCCCTCTATCATTTTTTTTCCCTTGTTAAGCTAGAGAAAGGGTGGGAAAGAGAGTACAACAGCATTACAGCATTTTCAGATGATTCTTGACTTTCAATTTTAATGAAGTTAAATTTAAAGTTAAATCCTACTACAAAAGAAACAGGCTTTTTGTAAAAATTATTTTAAAATTTCCTGTTGTAAAAGTAATGCATGCTCACTCTAGAAAATTTATAAAATACTGAAGAGAAGAGAGAAGAAAAAAATTAATCTTTTATCACTCAAAGAAAAACACTGCTAATATTTGATTTATAAATTTCTAGATTTTTGCTGTTAATTTTTACATGGTGGTGATCATATGCCATCTGGGATATCACTTATACTTTTTCCACGTAGTGCCAGTTTTTCTCTGTAAGAAAACTGTAAGTATCTGATATATAATCTTCTCTCTTATAAATGTGTCATAACTGAGTCAACTATTTTTCCATTGCTGGACATTTAGATTGTTTTTCTTAAGCTGAGGTAAATAATGCTTCAATAAGCATGAAAGCAAGATTTTGGAGACTGGATTCTATGTTATTTGGCATATCACTTTATTATTTATCTTGATTAGAGAAAGCAATGAAAAAGCAACATGACCAGCTCAAGAGGGAAAATGAATTACTGACCAAAGGCAGTGATTTCAGTGAATAGTACAAATTCAGCCTGAATAAGTTGAAAGCTGTGTGAGTTAGCTTGCATATGTTGTGGTGAAATAAGCTAAGAACATTTATATTTTTTTAATGTGTACTTTGAGTTTCACTGACTTTGGATATGAATTTGGCAGTCTCCTCATTGGAGACTTGACTGACTAAAGAGGGAGGAAGAAGGTTAGGTCTCTTCTGATTTAGGTTGGTAGCATGTTACAAACCTGGCTTGCCCTACTGTTTTCTTTGCTCCAACTATTCGGAGGGTAAAAAAAGAAGGCTTTAGTGTTTAGGGCTGTCAATCTGGCACTTATCGTCAGAACTAAATTCAGGTTAAAAGAAAAAAAAAACCTATATAGAAATTTGAGGGTAGGGGTTGGGGGTTGAGGAAAAGAATTAAATAGCAGTAGTCTACCCTTTCATTTACATGACACACATTAACCGTAACATAGAAGTTCCAAGAGAACTGTCTTGTTCTCTTGTCTCCAGGAGCCCATGTAGGGCGCTTTAATTGCCACATTTTCAAACCAATATAATGGTGAGGATGTCTTAGTAATTACCTTAATGAGATAACACCTTTCCTTCCTTCAACCTACTCATTATCACGCCTCTTGTTCAAATTTCAACTACAAAGAACTATACTTGTAAAAAAAAGTCTGAAATATATTGTTCCAGGTCTCATACCCTTAAAAATAATCATATTGCACATATCTTAAAAATATGAAAGAAATAGTACACACAGGCAATTCAAATATGTTAAAGGAAAGGCTCGAGATAAGTAAACTAAACATCTGGGTGCCCTTTAATTATTCTTGGTTGGATTCTTTATCTTGACCTATAGTGATGCTAAGGTGCCAAAGTGATGAATTTTAAGATGTTGGGCTGTGAAGACGTGCAGCTGCAACACTGATGGATTTAGGAAGGGATGGTAACAAGGTTAGCTGCATGTGAAGTGTGAATTGAGATTTTTGCAAAGAGACTGTGATTGCAGATGGGCATAATGTTGTACCCTTGCATGAAATCTTGCTATTATTGTATAATGGTCAGACAGAGTGTGAAATGACTTATTACTTTTCTTTTATTCTTTAATGAAGTTGGTTAGAGTAGCAGTACTACTGCTAGTCAATAGTAGTAAAGCACACACACACACAAACTATATGACAGGTGCTGACATATTAAATATTTATTTAGTTTTGACTTTTTTCTCCTAATTTTCATGAATATCCATATGCAAACAGAAGCATCTCTTTATATAGACAAATTTGCACTGATTTGCGTATCTGTGCTTACCCTTATCATCCTGCATAAATGTCTATAAAAGGCTGTGATGCATATAAAATACTTCAATGTTCAAGAAAATTTCATAACAGTTTTAAGTGTTTAAAAATGCTGTAATGCTTTGAGGTTGATTTCTGCATGGAACTGTGATTCGAAAACTCTATTTGGAATTATATGGTAACACTGAAATATCAGTTTATCCTTATGGTGATTAAAAATGCTTTTATGGAACAGAACATAATAAAAACCCATTATGAGGCACACCTTTTAACATGGTTTGAGTTACGGGGAAGATCAAATCAGTTATTCTGTTTTGTAACATAGAATATGTATCTTTCCTTAGATCGTACATGTCTTTCTTTATGTCACAGAGCCCATAAAGTAAATGTTTCTTTACTTTCCAATATCAGCATCACAAAAAGATAATACTTTAGGTTTCACGAGTCAAAGGGAAATAATGCTATGATGTTAAAAACAAAACAAACAAAACACTCTCTCCCTCTATAGTCAGTCTTTTGGCTTCAGGTGCTTATGTTAGAAACACTAAGAAATATGCATTTAAAAAATATTTGGTTTTAGAGATTAGGGTTTTTATTCATTATAGAATAATTTTTATATGGCCTGTAAAATTCATAATCATAATACATTGGTATGATACTCAAAACAAATAATAAGTGTTTGGAAAAGACACAGAAATAGGTCTTTAATATATCCCCTTAAATTAAAAATTTAATATTTTAAAACAAAGTTTAATTTAAATTTGTTTCCGTATTTCATATTGCTATCTAAGTACACCCTGATAATAATAATTCTTGCTCTGTGTTTGGAATATATTGAGAGTCAAACAATGTTCTTCAGAGCAACACAGATCAGGTCTTAGAAACAAACTTAAGAATAATTGGACTAAAAAAAAACAATGTTTAGTCTTGTCCCTCAGCACCAGATTAATTTACCCTCTCCCCTACTTTTCTTTGGCTTGACCTGCTGCATAGAATGAATTCCATGACTATGTAGTTCATCACTTAAAAGATAGACTGACATATTTATTTAGATGAAATCTGGAAATATAACATACTTTTTTAAAATTTCTTTTTATGGACAAATGTTATCTTTCACTAGAAACCTCTTAAAGCGACTATAGTCTAAGACTGTAATGGAATGAATGCTGGAGTTTCTAAAGATTGTTCTAAGAATATACGTGGTATGGCAAACTATGCATAGAGCAGATTTTTGAAGGACTTAAATTTGTGAGGTATCTTAACTCCATATCTTTATGATGTCAGTTTTAGGAAGGACGTGTACTCTTGCTACTTATATGTTGATTAGCTCATATCTATACAAAACATGGCTTTTGGTCTTTGGCAATTCTAATTAGGGATGCCCTTTATTTTATATCCCCCAGAATGAAGTGCTGTGACTGGCTTGCAGTCTACTAAGATCAGACCTTCTTCAGCTCTATGAACGTGGATCTATGTCAGAGAATCCATCATCTGTCATGTGGGTAAGAATCTGCTTCACAACCTTATACATTTCAGAGTTAAAAAAAACTGACCAAGTTACATCTGTTGCAGTTAACTGTGGCAACATTTTAGGAATCCCATACAAGTTAACATCAGTGTTGTAAAACTTTGAATATTTCCTCATTAAGAAAAGCTTTCGGCTTCTCATGAATGCATTGTAAGCACATAAACATTCATCTCAATGAATTTTTCAGCTGATAGCTTTACCCTTGAGGTTTCCTTCCCAATCTCATTGTAGGTTGAGAGCCATGTGTTTTTATGTTTGACAGTGCTTGATGGTAGTTTTCTTTAGCAAGATGAGAACTGTTTTTTTGTGGATTAGTCAGGGAATGATAAAATGGAACACTCCAAGTGTACTTATTAAAGAAAGTGTCATCATATCTCTCTCCTGCTAAATGCTGTTTCTAAGTTCTGGATTATTGTCCAGAACATTTATCTGTGAATATTTCCTGGTCATAAATAGTGAATTGACATCTAACATTATCTTCAGTATGTGTTATCTATGTAGGACCTCAACAAAAGTTTATGTAATTGAACATGAAGTCATTGATTAATTAAAAACATCATATCCAAGTGATGTTTGTAAGTCTATACATATTCCATAATGGGTGGAACCATATCTGATCTTTCATGTATTTCAAGTACCTGGCACATTAGCTTGAGAATGCTAAGGGTATGATGAATATTTTTTAACCATTATTGACTATGGTGGTGATATAGTACAGTTTATAAAATCTAATTTTAATTTTCAGTTGGTCTTTGGTAACATTTTGTAGATGTTAGTGAGAAGAATAGGATCTGGTAAAATTGTACTAGTTATGTGACATCAGTTTATTCTTGAATTAATTGCACTAGGCTTGTACTTTCTAATTAAATTCATCATCCTTTTTTCATAACTCTGAAGTAGTTATGTGACTCATTAGACTTTTCTTGTTGTTGTTGATAATGCATGGATACTCTTCTTCCAACTCTTTTCTACAAATCAGCCTCTTTAATAAAAATAGGAGTAAAGGCCAATGTCAGGAATTGACTCCACTTTCTATTGGCTCCTATATTCTAAATTGTATTGGTTAAGTAAATTCAGGCAGCTACATAAGTTAAAAAAGGAATAAAGAGACCTTAAGCTTATTAGCAATATTCTTAACAGGGTAATGACAACTGGGAAAATAAATTGAGTAGGTAATTTAATAGGTATAATTCAAAGAGTAAACAGAAGCAGCTAAATTTTGTGGTTGATGGCAGTACTATTGAAATAAGGCTGTTGGAAGACACTGTTAATGAAAACAGTGACTTTCGAAATGAAGCTACGTTTAGCAACTATTTTTCACTAGAAGTATTTGGCATGATGTTTGGGTTCAAAATTACTATTCTGTATTGCTTAATGCATTGTTAACTGGCATCTGCAATGTGTGTGGCAGGAGAAGAGAGAAAACTGATGCCTTTTCATGAAAGAAAGCTCATATCTAGATTTGCTTTGTATTTTACCACAGCTGTATTTTAAGATGATTGTAGAACAAAAGCATACCAATAGAAAAAATTCAGTAAAATCTTGTCAGGTATTATTTATGTATTATTATTATTTTGTTCAAAAATAGGCAAAAATATGCAGAATTAGAAAATCGAACAGCTAAAATAAGTTATAATGAATCACATCTTTAAAAAAACCCCACACACCAGGGAATAAAAACGTAATGACAACACATTTTCATTATTCTAAAATCAACTTTTGTCTGATGGTTAAACCCTATTAATTGGATATTTTAGCTACTTACCAAAGGAATAATATGTAATAAGTAGCTTTTCCTTCCAAGGGATAAAATAGAACCAGTATCATTTTACTTGGTGATCTTCTGGTTCTCTTAAGCCACATATTTTTTAGAAAGAGTGGAGAATAAGTGGAAAGAATATAATAAGATATTTCATATGGGGACTTCAAATTTCTTAGATACTTTAGGTATCAAGGTATTTGAGGAAAAAATTGAAGAAACAAAGTAAGAACCTTAGAGACATGATAACTATCCCTGGAGTACTGCAATGATTCAGAATTCACAAGAGAGCAAGGCTTGAGTGGATCATTCTTCTTATTGTACAAATGAGATTAATATTGTACTTCATAGATACAACACGTGTATAACAAAGACAACCACATTTAAATTTCTTCCTACTGTATTAAGGCTTAAGAGAGAGAACACTGGAATATTTTTTAAGCTTTTAGATTAAAAAAAGACCTATGGTTATTACTGTTCAAAGGCAGAGAGAACTTTAGAATTATTTTAGTTCTTTTCTGAGGGCTCTGAAATCTATTTGCGCTGTGTTACGTTGCTATGATTCATATTTATTGTTTGTGAAACATTGAAATATATGATCACCTTTTCAACTTAGAAATTGTCTTGCTGGCATATAAACATCAAGACTGTCTATTCTTTTCCTAACTTTTAACTCCAGGAATGAAGCAGATTCTAAAACATTTATCAGCATGTATATCCTACATACCTCTCTGAGAGGTATATACTCCTAAAACTGTTGTGAAATTGTTAATTGTGGGTAGTAAGAGAGTGCAGCAGATACATTATTGCATGAATGCTTGGAGTGACACCTGAGACAGTTTTTGGAGCCATTCTGCCACTTTCCATTCTGTATGTCAATGCCTTTCTCTTTCTGTTTTAATTTTTTCCCCTTTCCTCCTACTCCTTCTTCTCTCTCTCTCTTTTTTTAAAATCCATTATACCTCTTTTAAGTGCTTTTGCCATTCTTCTGTGTGTGATAATTGATTATTTGTCTATTTTTCTCCTTAGACTATAAGCCTTTTGAAGACATATAATACTCATTTAAAAATTTCCCCCAGTGCCTATCACAGGGACTCAATAAATGTTTATCAAGCTCTCACAAGCTAATATTCTTATCTTGCAAGTTATGTAGGAGGTTGTTAAGGTCATTAAACTTTAGAATATGGATTTTTTTAGTATTTACAAGTATAAATTTAAATTCTAATTAATTTTGATGCAGTGTTTAAGGATGATTGGTTTGGATTATCAACACAATATTTATATGTATAACAGTCGAAGTTTGGCAAGTCGAGGTCTCCCGTACAGCTTCTTATTTATCAGATGTGATTTGTGATGCTTTTCTCCAAAACATAAGGCTGGAGATTAACCCCTTATTTCTTTTCTATAACAGCCAAGAAAGAATGGAATATAACATCTTACAAAGGGCTTTGGAGCTGTGAAATCTCAGGAGTCACTTCTCTCCCCTCCTCGCCATTCATAGGCTTTGAGAAAGTTTAATTAAACTTATTGGTGAAATGTCTAAGAAATGTAAGAGTTGGCTTTCAACAATTATTTGACTACTTATTCTGTTATGAAGTCATTTTTGGTAATTATTAAAATGTTCTCAGTTTATTGCTGGTTCATCTAATTTGAAAGGATAATTGGAGAGCTTTGATCAATGAATATTAAAATGTGTCTGATTTTCTTATATCTTCTGGTAAGGTTCTGTCCAGCATTTCTCTGCAGTGCCAAATGACCAGGGAGTCCTGGCAAAGAAAGTCTTCAGGCTTTGGCAATAGAAAATGGGCCTACATTTTCTCAACTGCCCAAATATTTTGTGACTTTCAATCTCAGCAGGCGTCCCCTTCTCTTCCATAGCAACAGTGCATTTGGGGGATTACTGTGTTTTTTCCCTCCTGCCTCCTGTGGGAGAATACCACTATTTCTAAGCTGGGATAAATCAGGTCACTGGCTAGAATTCAGTATGGCCCTATTAGACTCTACTTCTAGAGAGTAGAGTTTGGTACAAAAAAAGGTAGGCCATTATTTAAGGACCTAGGGAAAGATGTAACCAAATTAAATATAATATTAAGTTCTAGCTTGTATTTCTGTTGTGGGGTGTGTTAAAAATTATATTTTCCTTTAAGAGATAAACACAGATATAAGTAATTTGTCAAGAACTAATCCTCAATCCTAAAGTCATTTCCACAGAAGCCTCTTTTATTAAGCCAAAAATTTACAATGACTAATGATCAGAATCTAGATGATACAAAACTACTTTTTTAGAGGACTTTCCTAAAAGCATTTTATGGTACATGGATTATTTTACTGTGAACACTCCCAGTGATTGGTACAAACCTTTGCCAATGAATGGCAAATTTACATACACATCATGTCAGCCAGCAATATTTTGCAGCTTTAATTGCTTTAGCTTCAGGCATTCCATGTCAAAATAGAGTGTTTAATGTCCTGCAAGTTGCTCTGATTCTTTGCAGCTTTAAATTATTCTGTAATTTGCCAGTTTTTTTCTAATGCATTGTCCATTAAGTCATTTAATAATTTATAATATAAAATGTATGATGCAATTTTAAATATGTCAGCTTCTCTTTTAGAAGGTTCTGGGTGTGTGTCAATGAGACTGGGAAACCTGAATGCATTTATATAAAGTATTTGCCCCTACCATATATCTCAGTTAAGAGACCTTCTTCTATGTTGCAAAATTTTTGTCTTAATAATGAACTGTGCTGTTGATACTAATATGTATAAATGTAATATTACACTAATTTTTTTATTTTAGGTAAAAATAATACTTTTTACTTAAAAAACTCCATGTAGACAACATAGAATCCATTAAAAGGAAAAGGATAGTATTCTATGTAGCCAGCTACATTTTAATGATAAAATTGATTTTATTCAGTAAAGTCTAAGAGAGTGAATGAGATGAGAAAAGCTATTTGTGCCCATTTAGTTAATCCAATTTCAACAAAGATGTATCAATACATAAACACAATCTTTAATATATCTTTGGTTGTTAAAGGTTTGAAGTGAATTGAAAAATTAATCTTTATCTAGCTTACAGTGTATTATTATCATTTTCAACTGTTAAGATTTTACTTGTGTTCATTTGTAAAGACTTGTTCAATAACTGTTTTTGATGTGGTACTGCTATGCACATGTATATTGTGTCTTGGGTATTAAGATGATTAGCAAAATTCACATAAATGTGTAAAAACCAAAGAATGTCAAACAACTGCTTTTCTGTATTAATAATGCCGTGTTCAAAAACAACTCGTTCTTTAGTTATATAATATGTGACCATTTAAATAAGATTTAAATGAGTAACAATATATTCCTCAGTATACACTAAATATCTCCCTTTTCAAATTAGTATGAGTCATCTAAGAACAAAATGGATTTATCTTTCATGTTTTTGAGTATTAGTATTTGCAATGATGGAAAGTTTTATTTGCAAGATTAAAAATAAAAATTCACATATTCACGTTATAGATTTACCTTTAATATTACTCCCCTCTTCTGCCTTCCTCTAGTCATGAGGGTATTTCTTTAATTATTATATTTACTATTGAGTTCCCATCCAATAGTTTAGTGGACAAATTTAACTATAATTTAGTTATTGGGTATTTGTGATCCTTAAGAGTCCCAGACAATAACATAATTGGTGTCCTAAGAATTTTGGAGCACTGGAAGAATTTGTAGTCAAATCTGTTACCTAACAATATACTTAAGACTTTTTATACCTTTGATCTCATAGAGAAAAGTGCGCCAGGAAAAGGCTTGCCTCAATTGACTTTAACTTTGATATTTTATTTTTGGGAGTATCTCAAGGGAAGGGTTGATAGGGTATACATTTTGAGATGGTAGGATTTTCCTCCCACAATAAGCTTAATTGATCATTTATCAGTAAAGCACACCTTTTTTTTTTTTTTTTTTTTTACAAAGTCAGGAGGGTTAAAAGAGAACACTGTGGAAAACTAAAGCTGTACCTTACCTGGATTGGTGAGTTCAAATTCTACTCTGTGATTTAGTATGTGAAGTGAGGAACATGTTTCTACCATGATCTTTGAAACCCTGAATTAAGTGGCAGTTATAAGCATTTTCAACCTCATGTTTCCTGAACTTCTTGGAATACATTGAGAAGACATAGAACATATTCTAACAAACAGTAAGAACTCCTTTACTGCCTTAAGAAAGGCATATCTAGATTATCAAGTTAGTTGGAGTTGCTGGCAATAACATATATCTTCTTTCATTTCTCTATTCAATTTCTGATGGCTAGAAAATTTTATGAAGCAGTATTGAGATAAACATAGTCTAACAATTCTAAGAGGAAACTCCCTATAGCTTGCTAATTTTTAGAACGTCCATGGTAATTAGAACAGTTCTACCCAAAAAGGAGAAAGCTGTGTAAGTAAAAATCAGTTATTCTTCTGTTTGCTTCCCCAGGCCTGGGCCTTTTTTTTTTTCTTGTTATCTTTTTGGAATCCTAAGGAATAACTTGATACTCCATCACATGTGTGGGGTGGGGAGGGCGCAGAAAGGGTGAAGAGAAGGGTGCTTGTGGCTACATTTCTGTATTGAATTTAATTTTTCATTGATAATTAGACTCTCAAAGCCACCTGATATTTTTGATCAGCAGGAAACAAAAGCCCACTGATTGACTCAGGGGATGTGGGGGGGCGGCCCCCACTGTGCTCACACAGCAGCTCGACAAAGACTAAAAACAAGAGCTGTGGCAAATTGGATCACCATACAAGTTCCAACTGGCCCATTGTGTACAAGTAGTAAATTGGGAGCTGATATTTCTGAGAACTATTTATTAGCAAAGCTTGGTGTTTTACTCCCTCCCTCTCCCACCCCACTGCCCTTAGATTCCTTTTTTTTTTTTTTTTTTTTTTTTAGCAAACTGCTTTTTACCAAGTTAGATGAGCAATCTAAAGCACTTACAAAAAATTCAGTTAATTATCCAAGGAGTCGTCCAGACTAGAATTGTAAATAGAAATGAGGTGATTATATGTGACAAATTGAATAAAAATTTTTTTTCCAGTAATCTTAACAGGCATTTTTGTGTGTATAATTGTACAAAAGGCGAAAGGATGGCATTTGTAAGAGTTTACTGAAATGCAAAAAAATATTGAAAAATATTTTAAAAATTCAATCCTATTGCTGCATGTACTATTAAAATTTTTAAATTAAGATGTCTCAGTGACAGTTTCTGGTGGAGTGATCTGTTCTAACCATTTAGTACAAAAAAGGTGCGAAAATACTAGCCTGTGGCCAGTTAGCAGAAATTGTAGTTACACAAGCCTAGACTTGCATGTCTTACAGAAGAATTGAGAACTCTAGTTTTTTTTCAATTTGAGTAATGTAGAGAGGGAAAAATGGAGTCTGTTTCATTAGTTGCTTATATATGTTCCATCTCTGAAAGTTTTAGCTTTTGGTGAGTTGAGAATATGGTATTATTGCTACTACCAACATCATAAGGGAAATGTATACAGAAGTTTATATAACTGCAAAAAATATGTTTATATTAATCTTTCACAATAAGACTTTTATGATAATACCCATTCATCTTATGGGTATTTATTCATTTAATCTCTTACGAGTACTCCCACTTATGGTACATTTTTTGTTTCTGTGCTCTTCCATTTTCATCCAGTGCATAAACTAATTCTGTGGCTAATAAACTGATTTGGTAAGAAGAGCTCAGTCTAACATGGTTAAATATAATGAAGACCATCATAGAGTGGGTGCAAGCATGTTCTGGTCATTAATTTGTTTCCAAGTTAGGACTCAACCATCAAATATTAATAAATGCTTATGGTGCCCAATGACATTATAAGTGTTACAGGGAATAAGAGTATGCTTAGTTTCTGACATCTAGAAGTTTATCATTTAATAGGTAAACAGAAGTTACCAAAGTCAAACGATTAACAAACTATTCAACTGCACAGTGTGTGAGTATAATATTATAGTGCTATAGATAATTTAGGCATTCTTCTAGAAATAATTGAAGTGTAGCCTTCCTTAACCTGGTATCATATGAGGCGGACAGAGTTATTATGTATTTCTTATTTCAAAATACATATATGTTTATATAAAATTATAATTTATATTATATTATAAAATATATTATAAAATATTTTTATATTTTTTTGTGATAATAGAACTATGTATTTATATTATCAGAAAATTATAATGGAATTCAAAGGTGTCTTAACTTAGAAAAAGTTTTATGTGATTCTTGGGAAACGAAGTGGACAATAGAGACTCCAGATTCAGAGACACTAAACTATCTCAGAGACTAGGGTAATGTTTTTGAAATATGGTATGTTGTAGAGAACTTCATTTTTTTGCTATTACAGATTTTTTTAAATGTAGAGATACTGAAGAGGAACAAAAGGAGATATATCTATCACTGAATTGCTGTGAGGATTAAGTAAGAAAAAGCATACAAAATGCCTGGTTCTTACTAAGTTTTCAATAAATGTCAGTTGTTTTAACAAGAAAGCTGTCAATAAAGGTTGAATAGTTTCTCAGGACTTGGCAATTGAGAGTAAGTTGGAAGTGATGACACATGGTTTTTCTCTCTTGGTCCTCAGGGGCTCAGGTGGGCATGCATCTGTTGGACATGACCCTCTGTAAGTTAGCTGGGGCTGGACCCAGGTGCTCTCCTTACAATCTTAGCACTGACTTTTTTCCATCACCACAGGAAATAGACCTAATTTCCAGGTTCTGTGGACTCTTCTCTGTGGCATTTGACATTTTTGTTCTTCCTTTGGATCTTCTAAAAATTCTCTTCTTTTCTTGGTTTCTGGGATATTCACTCTCTTATTTTTCCCACTTTTTTCTCAGTTTCTTTTGGTGAATTCTCTTCTTCCACTAGCACACATGCCCCTCACTTTTTTTTCATACCTGAGCCCTATTCTCAACCTCATTTTCTTTTTACTCCATATAGCCTCCTTAGGAGATTTTCATCCTCTTGCATGACATCAGTTGTCATCTGATGACGGACAATTCTCCGTATCCAGCCCCAGTCTCTCCACTGGGCTCTGAAAATGCATTTCCAATTAGTTTCTCCTTGTATCTTCTGTAGTTATCTTAAATTCTTCAGCATGTCTACACAGAATTTATTTTCGACAGCAAAAATGTTCCTCTTTCTGTATTCTCTCTATAAGTTACTGCTATTCCTATCACAGGCACCCTGTATTCTCTAAGTTCATGCTATTTCTGTCATAGAGTGTCCTGTATTTTCTATGTAAGTTAATAGTATTCCTATCATAGGATGTCTAAAGGTACCAGTTTGCCTGGGACTGGGTGTTTTGCTGGGACATGAGATGTTCAGTCCCCAAGTTGCAAAAGTCCTGGGCAATCTGGGACCAGTTGTCACCTTAACCAGACATATCTGCGTTTTCCCCCACTTATTCCTTTCCCTCATTGCTACCTCTCACTAGTTACCAAGCTCTGAGTATCCTAGGTCAGAAGTTTCTCTTTAAACTTTCCTCTTTTTAATTTTCGGTATGACTGCCTGCATTCAGGCCTTTATTATTTCTTCTCTGGGATGCTAAAATAGAACCCCAACCGGTGTTCTTGACTGTACCCCCACTTACCCACTGCCTGAGTAATCTGCATAAATATAGATCTAATCATCATGGCACTATTAAACAATAAGCCAAAAAGTTAAGAAGTGATAAATCGATGGAGAAATTTGAGTTCTGCCATAGATTAGAGGGTTTTGGCTCTTCAACCTGACCACAAGAACCCTGTGACTCTGAAAGGAACTGATTGTAACCTTAGTATAATAGATCTCTGTTAGAGTTCAACACAATTTTCTCCTCAGCATCTGGATCAATTTTTCCCCTCTGCCTGGACGGCAGTGCTTGCTTTTTAAAAATTGCTATGGGAACATCGACTTGCATTATAGTTGAATCAAAAGAAAACCAAAAAATTTATGTGATTATCTATATACAAAGAACTAGGTACTCTTGATAGGATAAGGAGATAAGAAATAGTAGAAAATATAAATTTCAACCAAAAACAAATTAGAAATTGGGTTTATTATTGTATCTATACCCAAAGCAGCTCATCTCCCTGTACCCTACTCTAGAATCTGTTTCTCATTTTAAATACAGTCTCACTAATAGTGACATCATTTAATGCTCACTAATAATATGCTCTATCAGGAACGTAAACTTAGAGTGTTTTTTGGTTTTAAAATACATCTACGAAGTCTTTGATAGTCCACCCTTTAAGATGTGGAGTTTGATTCTCCTTCTATTGAATGCGAGCTGGACTTAATAACTTTCTTCTAATGAATAGAATATGGCAGGAATGCCAGTGTGTGTCTTTTGAGATGAGATCATAAAAGGCATTGTGGCTTCTTCCTTGCTCTCTCTTGGATCACTCAGTCTTGGGGAGGCCAGCCTGCATATTCTGAGGGCATGCACATAACCTTATGGAACTGTCTACATGGGGAGGAACTGAGGCTTCCTGAAAACACCCAGCATTAACTTGCCGGGCATGTGAATGAATGATCAGCTTGGAAGCAGATCTTCCAGTCCCAGTCAAGCCGTCAGGTGACTGTAGCCCCAACCAACATCTAGACTGTAACCTCATCAGAGACTGAACCAGAACTACTCAGCTAAGTTGCCCCCAGATTCATGACCCAGGAAACTAAGTGAGATGATAGATGTTTAGTTTTGTAAACCACTAAGTTTTGAGGTAATTTATTATGTAGCAATAGATAATTAATACAGAGTAGTTTTTAAATTATTTCTCTCATTTCTTTTTTTTTCAGCCCCTTTCCCAAAGATTCAGACCCTCAGATCAAAATACACTTTTTATATCTCAATTCTTCTGCAAAGAAGCTATTGTTTTTTCCTTGTCACTGTATTTACTGCTGTTATATTTCTTCATCTCTAAATTCTTGTTTTCCCATGCACTCATTCTCTGAATTTTTCTGTCCTCCACTTCTACAAAGACAATTCTCCATAAGTCTCTTGAGTTTTTGAATATTCTGTGAGCAGAAACACTAACTGCCTTGTTGTTCTGGACGATCTTTTCAAGGATGCAAGTTTGCTTACTGTCCAGTGTAATAGAACTATGTCTTCCTTTGGTTTGCTTACTGCCCATTATAAAAGATTTGGGTTTCATAAGTTCAGTATTCCTCAGTTCTGATGCAAACCTACTGTGTGTGCAGGATCCACATGGCACTTAGGGGGTAAAAGAGTAACTAAAGCAAAAATGATGCTCCTATGGCCAGCTACGCCATGAGCAATTAGGTCCTTTCTCTCTGATGCAGAATCTCATGACTTTTGCAGGCTAACTTGTCAATTTGCAAATAAGGTAAAATCTCAGACTTTTCATAGTTCTTGACAGTTTTAACTCATTCTCCTCAATCTCACCTGAAGTTGCAATTATAACCCTTTATAATTTTTTTCATTAATTCACCAAATGAAAACATTATATTGCCTCTCATTTTGACTGTACTTTTTTTATTTTTATTTTATTTTTTTATACGTTGGCCAGTGCTTCATTCAGCAAGGCAAATCTCAAGGACATTCTTCTCATTTCTGCCTTGGAACTTTTCTGTAACATTTTCCTCTTGTTCTTCTCCACAGAACCATGATACCTACCACTTAAAAGATAAAAGTTTAAAATATTGTTTCTGGGAAATATTTACCCATTGTTCTTTACCTGATTCTAGTTATTCTTTCTTTGCTTTCTCCTATTTCTTTCAAGTACCTAACTCTTACATGTTACACTACTGTGGTTAATTATACACATAAATACGTTTTTAAAAAATATCTTGTTACCCCATATTGATTGATATCTTTTCCCCTGTATAGAATGAGAAAATCCTTGAAAACAAGAGACTTGGAATTTGTTTCCTTGTAAGACATGCAGATCTGGACAGAGTACACTTTACATTGTGGTCACTTACCCAGTGCTGGCAGACCCAAATGTTCTGCTTTCCTGGGATAATCTGAATCTCATCGGATGACATTGCCTTGTGTTTTGAAGGTAGGCTTAGAAACGATTGCTGAAATAGCTCCAGTCCTAGGAAGCAGATGGCAGTCCCTGAAATGGCCTCTGGCTGCTGCTGTCGTTCCTCTTTTTTCGTCTGTCTTTCTTACCCATCTTAGCCTTCTTTATCCAAGACTTTTTACTGTTTCCCCCAGGCTTCTATAGTTTAAGTCATCCTCCAGAAAAAAAAAAAATACCACCAAAGCTTTTCAATCTTTTGTCCATTGAATAACTCTTCAGTTCTCTTTCTTTTGCCCTTTAATGTTCTCTCTCTGAGATAAGATTGGGCTCCTTGGTTTCATATTCTATTCTCTGTGGGAAAGCATTAAAAATAAGAACTAAACAAAAAGTTTTACTCTAAGGAGAATATTTTTTTTTGGTTTCTTCTTTTCTTTTTGATGTTTAATCTATTCTGCAAACACCGAATTTTGGTTAATCTGTCCTTCACTCTATATATCTGTACTCCAGGAATTTCAGTCCTTGTGGGCAGTTTTTTTTTTTTTTTGACAACTTTTATACATATAGCCTTTTAGGGATCATCTCCCTTCTCCAGACCCATTCTGCTGCAGGCTCTTGAACTTGAAGCCACACACTTGTGTGTGTGTGTGTGTGTGTGTGTGTGTTTCTGCGTGGATGTGTACACATCAGAAAGAGAAAAAGAATTTTCTCACCAAGCAGGCTCTTTCAAGTGTCCTCAGCTAGTTTTAGAATCTGTGAGCAGGGTGAGGAGGCAGAGAGTGAATTTTTCCCCTGATGATTCACATGGCCAACAGCTTCTTCAATTCTGTAAAGTTATAAGATAGCAGTTTTCCCTACCAGTTTCTTGACTTGCCATCCTGTAATTTGGATGGTCCCAAGTTGCTAATGTGTAAAGTAGTCAAAAGAGTGAAATTAAGGCTCATTTTCATGTTCTGGTCATGCAACATGGGAATCCTAACTAAACACATTTTATTGATAAAATGAGATAATTTATGGAAAATGCGATATGAACTTTTTGATACTGTTGTTCTTTTAAATTGCTATTAAAACCCAATAAAGAGACTCTATTATGTTTTAAAAGTCTTTATCATTTTGTTAAAATAAAAAATATTCTTTTGTATTCTATTCGTTTTATTGCAGAATTAAGTTTTTTTCCTAAACTTTAAAAATATTTCAGAAAAATGTTACCAAAGTATATGTAGACTTTCTCACTTGACATGTTAACATTTAAAATTTGTTTCCTTGGGCCAGATTATTACCTATATTAGATATTATGAATTTTCTAAAAATTACTGTGTAACTTGGCTTAAATTGCCATGACATGTCTCACAGTGTCTGCTGAAAGCATGCATATATTTATAAAAATTATAAAATGCTTTAAACATACAATAAAAGAAAATAATATAACAGAAAATAATATAATAGATTGTCTATTAACTTTTTCCCATTCTTGCCCTAAATCCCATCCTCCTTTCTCCCTTTCTAGAGATATACTTAATTTTACTATTTCACAGGTTGGTTTCCCCAGGACACAAGCCCTGAGACTCTGAGATTGATATGTGGAGGTTTTTGTGGGGTGCTCTCAGGAGACACACCTGTAAAGTGTGAGGGAAGCAGAACTGGGTAAAGTTGGGAGAAACTGAGCTGTAATGCAGTCACAAGAGACGTTTTCACCGATGCTGAAGCTGGGATGACCTTCCAAAATTGTCTCAGTTGAGGCAAGAAGGCCAAGTCTAAGTACCCCACATTGACGAGTCTTTGGATGCAGTTTCCCTGGGGAGGAGATGTGATCTTGGGCAAAACAGTTTTTTTTCTGCTGAGTCCTAAGTCTGGCAATTATGCTGCTAGTAAACATGTTTTTGTGTGAACATAAGTTTTTGTTTCTCTAGGATAAATGTCTGGAAACAGAATTTCTGAATCATATGGTAAGCGTAGGTTTAATTTATAATTAAACTAATTTGTTTTCCAAAGTGGCTGTATTATATTGCATTCCTATCAGCAGTGCATGAGAGTGCCAGTTATTCTGTCTCATTAGCCTTTGGTATTGTCTTTTTCTTTTAAACCATTCTAATATATGTGTAATGGTATCTCACTGTGGTTTTAATATCTAATGGTGTTATATGTCATTTCTTGGGTTCGACATTCATATGTTTTGTTTTTTGGTCATGTATCTGTTCATATCTTTTTTCCCATTAAAAAATTAGGTTGATTGTTTTTTTTTTTTATTGCTGAGTTTATGAGTTCTTTATATATTCTGGACACAAATTTTTTGTCAGGTATGTAATTTGCAAATATTTTTTCCCTAATCTATGTCTTGTCCTTATGATTTCCCTCATAGAACATAGTTTAATTTTGATGAAGTCTAATTTATGAATTCTTTTCTTTTATGGATTGGTCTCTTGGTATCTTATTCAAGAAGTCTTTAACTCAAGGTAATGAAGAATTTTTTAATGTTTTTTTCTAAGAGTTTTATATTTTAATATTTTACACGTAGGCCTCTGATTCTTTCTGAGCCAACATTTCTACATGGTGTTTGGTATAAGTTGAAATTCACTTTTTTTACATCTGGATGTCCATTTGTTCCTGTACCATTTATTGAAAAGATCATCCTTTCTCCAATGAATTTCTTTTGCACCTTTTTGAAAAATCAACCAACTATATTTATGTGAATATATTTTTGAACTTTCTATAATGTTCCATTGATCTATGTGTCTATCCTTTCATTGTTAATCAATGCCTTGATTACTGTAGCTTTTAGCACATCTTAAAATTGGGTAATGTAAGGCTACAACAAGAAGATAGCCATCTTCAAAGTAGGAAACAGGCTATCACCCAGCACCAGATCTGTCAGCATCTTCATCTTTGACTTCATAGCCTGTAGCAGTGTGAGTGATAAATGTTTGTTGTTTAAGCCACCAGGTTATGATATATTTGTTTTAGCATCCTGAACTGACTGAGACAGTCATATAGACAAATCCACGATTATAGTTGGACACTCCAGTACTCGTCTCTCAGTAATGAATAATCAGACAGAAAAGCAGCCAAGATATAGAAAGCTTGAGTACTACCAACCAACCTGACCTAATTGACATTTATAGGCCACCATCCAACAACAATAGAATATACATTCTTTTCAAGTGCTTATGGAATATTCACCAAGATAGACCTTATTCTTAAATTTTAAAGAATTGACCTTATCCAAATTCTGTTCTGTCATCAAAATAGAATTAAACTAGAAGACAATAACAGAAGGATATCTGGAAAATCTCCAAATATTTGGAAATGAAATAACACTACTTAATAATCCATTGGTCAAAGAAAAGTCTTAAGAGAAATTACAAAATATTTTGAACTTAATGAATATGAAAAATGACACCTCAAAATCTGTGGGATATAACTAAAGCAGTACCTAGAGGGAAGTTTATATTAAATATTAAATGCATATATTAGAAAAGAAGTATATATATCAAATCAATGATCTAAGCTTCCATTTTAAGAAACTAGAAAAAGAAGAGAAAATAACCCAAAGAAACCAGAAGGAAGAAAATAAAGATAACAGAAAAAAATAAATTATATTGAGAATACAAAAACAAAAGGGAAAATCAATAAAACCAAAAGTCATTTCTTCACAAAAATTAAAACAGATAAGATTCTAGCCAGATGGATCAAGGAATATTGAGAAGACAAATTACCAACATCAAGAATGAAGGAGAGGGTATCTGTACTGGACAGTGCATGCATATTCAAAATTGTTAAGTTTTCTTGGTGAATTGAGTCTTATATTAATATGTAATTCTTTGTCTCTGGTAACTTTCCTTGTTCTAACATCTGCTTAGTCTTATATTAATGTATCCATGCCAGTATTTTTAAAATTAGTGTTTGCATGGTATATCCTGTTTCATCCTGTTATTTTAATTTTTTTATCACTAGCTTTAGATAAATTTCTTTTATATAGCATATAGCTGAGTCTTCAAAGAAGAATCCAATCTAACAATTCCTGTCATTTGACTGATGTGTTTAGACTATTGATATTTAGTATAATTGTTATGGTTGGATTTAGATCTACTGTTGTATTCATTTTTTGTTAACTTTTTTTTTCCATATCTTTGTTTTGAGCTTCTTGTCTTCTTGTGATTTATTTGAATATTTGGAATTTATTTCATTTTTCTATAGTACTTTTTAGTATATATCTTTATACAATGTTTCTTTTTGTGGTTGTTTTAGGGACTACACTATATACAATAAACTATGCAATCTCTTTAAAATTAATGCCTCACCATTTTAGAAAAAAATAAAGAAACCTCAGGTCTCTTTCCCACTTTTGATGTAGTTGTCATATGTATTACATCTACCTACAGTGAAAATCCCGTTAGATAATATTATAATTTTTGCTTTCAGCAATTATATACATTATAACAAACTTCAGATGCAAAAATAGTTTATTTTAATTACTCAGATATTTAAAATTTCTGTTGCTCTTCATTCCTAACCATCTAGTTTTCCTTCTGTTATTGCTTTCCTTCTACTTGAAAACCTTTCTTTAGCATTTTTTTGAAAACGTGTCTGCTGGTGAGATTTTCTTAATTTTTTTTAATCTAAAATATCTTTATTTTGTCTTCATTCTGATGGATATTATTTTATACAGGATTATGCTGACAATTTTTTTCTTTCGACACTTTAACAATATTGTTTAGGTATAAGGAACCTGCCAGGGGGCATGGATGAAGACCTGTACCCTACATGCTCACCTGGAGAGTGTGGCAATCTTGGCCATGCCAAGTGCTGCCATGTGAGAGCATCAGAGTGCTCTATGGCTGTGGCCACAGTCCAGCCATAGCAGCTGGGCATGGAGGAAGAAGACCCTGGCTTCCTAAGGGTTCTAGCTGGGGCAGACATAGGGATCTGGGGGTAATGGTGCTTGCTGGCTTTGGTACCACCTGGGACAGGATGGTGAATTTGGAACCCATATACACATATCAAGATTAGTTAGTGGGCATATAGCACATTCCATGGATGCTTATAGTACTCTCAGATAGACGAAGACAGGTAATGATTGAGATGGCCTAGATTTCTATAGGCAGATACCAAAGCAATTGAAAAATAAGTACAGGAGCCTGATGCAAATTGAGCTGCATTGGAGATAATGATTTGTATGGCCACAATGGACTTTCAAAGACCTTGCTCCAGAATTAAATTTATCCAACAACCACAGATAGAGCTGGTAAAGAATAGATCTTAAAGTACTCTCCAGCCATTAGGAAGCTCTGAAAAGAGTGCTGAGAAGGGGCCAATTCCTAGATCCCCATTTTCTTCTAAACCTGTGGTTCTGAGCTTTATCAGACCCAATGTCCCTTATATCAAGAATTCTGTAAAGCCCCTTTAATACCTTAGAATGAGATTTACAGAAAATACAAATAAAATCAGTGAGTTAGTTTAATTTGAATAAAAGGAGAATAAAAAATAATTTAAAATAAAATACCATGCATTAAATAAATAAATAAATATTCCACTGTCTTCTGGACTCCATAGTTTCTAATAAGAAAAATGCAGCAATTAAAATTCCCTTTCTCCCTACCCCTCACCTCCAATATGTAATGTAATTTTCCCTGGCTACTTTCAAGATTTAAAACATTTATCTGGTTTTCAGCATTTTTATTGTGATATGTCTGGGTGTGGTTTTCATAAATTTTATCCCGTTTGGTTCACTAAGGTTCTTGAATTTATAAATTTATGTCTTTCACCAAATTCGGGGCATTTTCATCCATTATTCAAATATTTTTCTGAACCATTCTCTTTTTCTTCTCCTTCTGGAGCTCCAATGAGATAACTGTTATACCTTTTGATATGTTCTACTGGTCTCTGAGGCTTTGTTTATCTGAGTATGTCTGGTGAGCTTTAAAGTTTCTGTTATTGTATTTTTCAGTTATAGAATTTCCATTTAGTTCTTACTCTGTAGCTTCTATTTCTTTGCTGAAGACGTCTGTCATTTCATGTTTTTAGATTTTTTGCCCTTACATGTGGCATGGTTATAGCTGCCATAGCTTTTTTTGTTTAATAATTTCGATATTTTGGGTCATCTCAATGTTGATGTCTATTGATTACCCTTTCCTTTCTGTTGTTTAGATTTTCCTAGTTCTTTGTGCATCGAATAATTTTGGATTGTACTTGGCCATTACGAGGTTCTAGGCTTAGTTAAAATCTTTTGGAGAATAGCTTTTTTTAAATTTATTTATTTATTTATTTATTTATTTATTTATTTATTTATTTGCTTAAGCAAGCAATTTACACTATTAGATTTACACCATTAAACTGCAAGTCCTGACCTGGTTTCTGTGGGATTAGTTCTGTCAGTTTAGTTTTCAAAGACTGCAGTGTAATTCTGATTTTTACATCTCATGCACCTTCCATGGTGGTCTACACTGTAGTTCAGTTCTCAAAGACTTTGCTGTGCTGTTTTGGTAGATTTCACGTATGTTCAGATTGAGAATGAGTTCGAGGCTTCATACAGAGGTTTAAAGAGTTGCTTTCTCCCAGCTCTACTTTCTAGATTTATTCAGCATACTTTTTGGTTATTGTGCATGTATGTATATATGTGTGTGGGGGTCCATATTAACTTAGCCTATTATATTCAAAATCTGAAGTCTACATAATTTCACTCAGTGATTAATTACATTCATGTAATTTTTTATTTCGAAATTATGTAGTTTTCACTGTGATATTTTAAATCTTTTTTCAAAGGTTCATGGTCATGATGTTAATGTCCCACAACTATAGCCTGAGATCTCTTTACCATTTTTTATGTTGATATTCAGAGGTTTTCATTCCTGACAGCTGGAACCTGCACTGCTTTGTCAGAAAGCTTTTCTTATGCAATAGGAGTCTAGTTTGCCTGTGGATGTCTGAAAAGTCTGGGAGTTTACATCCTTAGGGGGCAGCACTGATACCAATGGCCAAGAGGGATAGGGGTGTAATACTCCAACTCCCTCACTCCTGATCTAGAAAACATTTAGGTATTAACTAAACTGTCTCCATAGCTCACTTGTGGATCTGAGCTAAAGTTATCTCCCATGGGACTTTGCAGGATGTTGGCATTCTTTCTTGTTTTTTTTTTTTTTAAACTTCCCTGATCACTTCCTCCTTCCTTTGCTGTTTTTTTTTTTTTCTTGGCAAACATCTTAATAAATAACTTTCACATCAATTTACATTCTAATTGCTTCTAGGAACACACTGTGGTAGGCAGAATTCTAAGATGGCCCTCAAAATTTCCTGGTCCTGTGTAATTTCCTCTTGAGCTTGAATAGGACCTATGATTCTGAAGAGATAGTCACTTCTTTAATTATGTTATGTTATATGGCAAGGGTGATGAGATAATCACTCCTTTGATTATATAGGACTCAGTTTCAGCGATCTGGAGAAAGAGATTCTCCTGCTGGACCTGAAGCTGTTATACTGTAAGAGAGTCACATGGAAAGGAACTTCAGGGTCTCTAAGAGCTAACAGTGGCCCTCAGTTGACAGCCATCATGAAAGGGAGGCCCTCAACCCTACAATAGCAACGATCTGAATTCTGCCAACATTCAGGTTCAGAAAGGTACACTGCATAGATGACACTTATATTGTTAGATCATGAGGAGAGGAACCAGTTAAGCTCTGCTCAGACTAAGAAGTATAGGTGTGTGTGTGTGTGTGTGTGTGTGTGTGTGTGTGTGTGTGTGTGTGTTTGTCTATGGCCATGCCACCCTGAACAAGCCCAATCCCGTCTGATCTTGGAAGCTAAGCAGGGTTGGGTCTGGTTAGTACTTGAATGGGCGACCACCTAGGAAGACCAGGTGCTGTAAGTGTAAAAAAAAAATAATAATAATAAGGGATTGTAAGATGACAAGGTCTTTATAATCTGTGAGGTCAACCAAGGTTGCCGTGTTAAAAAAAAAAAAAAAGAAATATAGATGTTTTTCATCAGCTAATTTTGTGACAATTTGTTATATAGTAGTAGAAAACTAATACAATAATTTAAAGTCATTTGTTATTTTGATGTTCTTCATTTTCTTGCTAATGTTATTAATATTGTAATATTGAGTGGTATACATGATGATCATTTTGAAAGGGCTTCTCTATTATCCAAGACCACTATGAATTTATTTATTCAGGAATCATTTTTTGAGTTACTGGCATATATAAGTTATTTTCCTAGGTTCTGAGGTGACATTAAGGTGGATATTATTCTTTTTGACATAAAAGAGTTAATGTTGTAGAGAGTAGGGAAGATACAATAGTACTTGAATAACAATAATATTGTAAAAGTGTTTTAAGGAATGTATAAAGGAGATTTTATGAGTAGAACCTCCATAGAGGACTGTGTTAGAATTAGATTTATGCATATAATGTGTCTATTTCAGTGTTGAATTCACAGTTGAGGATCAAAAAACAATAGCAGTGTAGTCTAGTGGATAAAGTAGTGATTTGGGAGTCAGATAGTCCTGAATTTAAATCTAGTCTTTTGTCCTTACTAACTGTGTGATACAGTCAAAATATATCATTTTTACTCAATTTTCTCATTGGTAATGTGTTTTATAAACTTTGTAACTTTACTATGATCAGGAGCAAATTATTTACAGCATGTCCCCCCAAATTATTATGATACCTTATAATTCTAGTGGAGAGAAGGAACTGGAAAAGTGAAGTGTAGTAATAATCCTGATAGGAGATGAAGAATGCCTTAAGTCAGGGGTAGTGGGAAGAAGATAGTGAGTTAGAGATATATGGGAGGTAGAAGAGATAGGAATTTGAACATGGTTGGCAGTGGTAGGGGATGGGAAGAAAGAGAATGAAAGAAAGAAGTGAAAAAATAATATGACATTCTACATTTGTAATTTATTATATCATTTTATCCTATTGTCTTTAATCTTATAGTAATAGAGAATAGTCATTGCAAGCAAGGGCTCTAGAGTCAGGCTACTTTGGTGAAGTCAAGCTCTCCACATTCTTGTAGTGATCTTAGGCAAGTTACTTAATCTCTCTTACCTTTCTGACTGTAAAATGGGTATACTAATAGTACTTACTTCACTGATTGTCGTGAAAGTTCACTGAGTTGCTGTATAGCTTACAATAATGCATGGCACAAAGAAACACGCTTTGTAAGTGTGAGCTATTATAGTAGATATTACCACTAAAATACATTAATAATTATTTTAAATAATATTTACAGTAATACTAAGTAAAAAATACATCAAAATATATAAAAATATTAACATTTTAATAATAAACGATATCAACTATTTTTTTTGTAAACTACATGAATGATATTAATCACTACTTTGAATAATAAAATTATGTTTAATAGTGGCCACACAGAAATACCTCACTGAAGAGGTCTGGAATTACGACCCTTCTTCCTATCTTACTTTCTGTCCACCTAATCTTCCTATTAGAGTCTGTCCATCCTCCAGGGCTCAGCAAAAAACATCTTTTCCATAAAGTCTGTACTGATTCCACCCATCCTCTGAAATTTCATTAGTATACTTGTATGTCTCTTATGGTATTAATAACTCTTCCCTCATTGTCTCACGTGGAAAAGGTCTTATCTTGAACTACATATGATAGAAATTCAATAAATATTTGTTGAATGGATGCATGAATTAAGAGCCTTAAAAGAACTTGTAAGAGCCCTTAAACCATTCACTTGCTTTACTGTATAAATTTTTGACTAGTGACAGAGTGTTGTTCTAATTCATAATAGGAACTCTCAGTAAAAAGGTGCCAACTACACAAAACAGCATAAGTTGTTCTTATTGGAAATTTGTGTTCATGGGGAACCTCTTTTTTTTTTTTGGACAAAATGGTGGTGCTGTGCAGAGTAGCTCAGGAGACTTGGGGTGGGCTAAAAGCATGATAAGTAAGTGGGGGCAATGCTACTGCGAATTCTGTAGTGGAAATGTTATCTGTATATTTAAAAATCATTCTGGAACTTTTTAAAAGTCTGACTTTAAAATATACAATCTACATAAGACATCCCTTTGGATTCAAAGTAGATGTTTGTTTTGTGCATGGTGGAGAATGGTTTTGAGTCTTGTATTTTGGTGCTCAGAAGATGCAAATTTTCTAGTTGGATCCTAGAGCATCAGGTGCTTCATCTCAAGATGTCAAGATGAGAAGACCTGTTTTTCCCTGATGAGAGTGTAGGAATGGTTAATATGTTAAATAGCTCTTAGAGTATATGAATGGTGTGCTTCCTTTTACCCAGAACACGTGCTTTTTCTCTTGTACAATAGTTGTAATTATCATATTACCTAGCCAGTTAGCTATTCTGTGAGACTATGATTATGCAGAGTGTAGAAAGAACTTTATTTATGAACTTATTCTCAAGAAAAAAAAAACAAAAGCAAAAAGCTAAGCCAGCACATCATCTAATTCTCAATGTAAAATAATGCAGAAGTGCGGAAGATGAACATCTGATTTGTCACATCTGATACACTAATGTTTTATCCAAAAGGAAGAACACACTGTAACTTGCTCAGTCATCTGCATAAACACCACCTGGCCCTTTACAGGCACCTACTCATGTAACAAGAGTCAACGAATGGAAGCTTTGCTCATAGCCTTTTCACTGATAGAAATAGAAAAACCTCTTTTCTTTCTTTAAAAACAAAACATTTATGTATCAAAGTAGCAACATCCAACACATTTTTTTCAACAGCATAAGATCTAGGTGATTAAAGTGAAGCCACTGGAACCTTCCATATGGGGGTATATATAATCACAAACTGCCTAGTTTTTGAACAGCTAAACAAATTTATTATCCTTTAAAAGATGGTAGATTAAACCAGACCTAGTGCAATAGGGTATTTATTGTAACATGAAGCCACTTTCCCCCTGGGAATATCACTTAGTAAGTCTTGCATTAGAATAGCTATAGTTTTTAGTGTAAAATATTTTGCCAGAGATGGGAGATTTTTTTCCCCTCTGAACTGACACATTCTGATTGTATGCCTCAGTGAGCATATCTTTGTGCTACATTACACAGATAGAGGTAGCATCACATTTTCTAGCTGTACTAATATAAAAATGAGGAAACTGGATCACTAAAGTTTATTGTACCAGTCTTGCATGTTGTTTGAAGGAAAATAAGTGGGAGGGTGAGTGATACTGATAGGCTGTTATAAGGAAAAGGTTAAGAAAAGCAAATCTCACTTGCCTTTACCTTTTAGATTCAAATTGGCTAACTGGAGGGTGACAACTACCTTGTCTTCCCCATTGAGAAAACCCTGCCAAAGTCTCAGTGTCTTTCTGCTAACAGAGGATAATTGAGTAAGTTAGTCTTTTGGGTGTACCAGCTTTTGGTTTTATTTTAAAGAGGAGACAGTGTTCAAGAGCCATCGAACTCCACCCTTAGCCCATTGTTTTATTAACTGTGAGACATCCCTAGTTTCCAAAAATTCCTGTCTTTAACCATATCTGCCAGTCATCCATCACCCTCAAATTCCTTCTGGGACCTCTTAAAAAGTGACAGTCTGTAGCTCTTTCATACTGGGCTTCTGGATCACAGGCCCTGAGTTAGTGCCTTCTCATGCATTTATATGGGGTGGGGGTGGTTGGACCTTTCCTGTTTTTGGATTTAATGCATTATGATTTTATGCAGTTTAATTGCCCAAGAAATCCATGTCAACCCAAGGCAAATGTTTAATTCTGTTTACACTGTTCAAATGCATCTTTCATTTGTCTTCCATTTGGCATAGAATCGTATCTTAATTGTATTCCCTGATTCCTGCTGGAAAAGTGTTCCTGGATTAGGGAGGGAGAAGGATATTATTCTTTTACCAATTCCCAATGCAGCCTAGAAAGTAATTGCATTCATTCATTTATTCTACTAATAAGTTTAAAGTTCTTACTATGTGCTAGTGTTGAGGAGAGAATAATAACAGGTAGACATGGTCCTTGACTTCATGTTTTATGCTTTATAGTTTAATAAGTTCGAACAGATATTCATGATTCTAGGAATACTGAGAAGTTTTCTGCTTCAGGGTCAGGGAGAGAATGTCATTTCAGAAATTAATGTGAGATTATATTTTAAAAAATACCTAATGTACACCAAAAATTATGTTATATGTCATCTCTTTAATCTGCACTGCAAACTTACAAAGCAGTTAATATTAGTCTAATTTCCCAGATAAGGAAATCAATATATAGATAGGTTTCAAAATTTTCTCAATGTTAGATATCTACCTAGGTCTACCTGATTGTAAAGCTCAATTGCTGAGAATTTTTTTTGGTATCAGGAGCTGAAAAACCTACCTCTACAAAGTGAATTTATACACATATCATTTAGATGAATAAGTCGAAAGTAGCATTTTCTTTTGCTGCTGACCAGAAGTTGTAAACTCAAATGTCTACAGAGAAACCAGGCAGGTCTCATAACATAGTGAAGCAGGGGGGTAATAATAAAGAGGGGTGGGGACTGTAGTAAATTCAGACTTACATTTTTTGTCTAAATCTTCTTCCAGATGACTGCTGCCATGTATGAATGAGGGCCCAGGGAGAGTATCATTGCTAGACTGACTCTATAGTACCTTTGTGCAAATTAGAAAAAGACACTCCTTTCCTGTAGTGGATAGAGAATTGCCCTGGCAAACGAATATGTTGGATGCCAACCCCACCTACTGCTTAGCCTGATTCTCTGTGTAAGGCACAGTCTATATGGTCTTGTTCAAGAAAAGCTGAAAATCTGGATTTTTAAGGTGAAATATTCTGGTTTTTAAATGTTGGCAATGAATTCAAATTTTTAAAAACTACTGTTGCATTGAATAAAACTCATCTATGTGTTGGATTTGATCTGCTTGCCACCATTTGAAACTTCTGAATTATAGGCTAAGCCCCAGGAGTGAAAAGTAACACTTTTTATTTATTTGGTTATTATGATTCTAAATATCTGGAGACAAAAAGTATTTTTAATTTTGATCCCAGAAATGAGAAACATTTTATGTATCTGAATCGTAAGGCTGATTTAAAGAGAAACCATCTTTGTTTCTGAGAAGTCTAGCTGTACTCATCATAAAAAATTCTCAGGTGGTTTGTTATTTGATAATTACTTATATCAAAAATGAGTACTTAGGAGTTAAAATGCTTCAAAGTTAATTTTGAAAAGTAAGTAAAAATTATATAAACTTCAAATTACCTTAAATGTTTCTTTTAGATATAGAAGGAATATTAATTGTGGCCTATGATTGGTGTTAAGATAATATTTGATGATGCTAATAAATTGAGCTAAGAATAGCATCAGAGAAAATTTGCATTATCTCATCTATATAACAATTTGCCTTTGGGTCATGGATTTATGTTGTCCCCAAATAATTTTGCCATAGCCTAAGGTAATTATTGCTCATTTTAGTTTTAGCTTGATTAAGTTTTATCTTTGTAATGACTTCTTCTTTTTATGTTATTTGATTTAGGCAAATAAAAGCAAACTATGCCTTACTTGGGTCATTAGAATCATGAAAGATATGTATTGCAGTGAAAAGAGATAGGTACCAAAGGTATACCTAACAACCCTTGTGCCTTCTAGGCTGATACTTCAGGGAAATCTTGTTTTGAGGAATGGTGGGAAGCTTCTCAGAGCGAAAGAACAAATTGACACTTTTTGTGGAGATGGGAAGAAAATCCCAGGTCTGTGTGATTGATTACTAATGACCTCTTTTGATGAAATGTAGTTCTTTCAGGCAGAGTTGTTTAGACTTTATGTAGTCATTACTTTTGTGAAACTCTATAAGCATAAAGTCTTTTTCCATTTTCAGAGAAAGTAGAGCATAGGTCAGCGAGAATTATTATTTTTTTTTATTATTTTCCTTCTCTTCTACAAATGAAATTTCTACTACTATGTGTGTAGGATCTCAATGAACCCAAGGTGCAAAACTGCAAAAATTTAAGCTATACACATGAATTGTCACAAACACATCTAGTTGTATAGACTCTATTGCATTCTGGACAAGAGTGTCCTTTTTATTCAGCAAGAAGCCTAGAACTAATTTCGATTAGGTTCCCAAACCCTGGTACTGAAGTGATAATGTTTCACTAGAAAATAAGTTGGAGCCACAAAATAAGTACATAGTTATTGCTCTTTTTTGCCTTTAAAATTCAGATTCTTGATTATTATGGCATCTAAGGACATGTTTTCTCTTGCCAGAAAAAGAAAAGTATCAATAAGACATGCCTGCTAGGATATTCAGCTTTAACTTTTCTCCTGACATGTTATTTTTGGCTAGAATATTAGAACTGGAAGGAATCTTAATGATTCACTTGATTTCAAAACTATGCTACTTGGCACTTCAAGGTGTTTTGGACATGTTTGGGGATTCTATAAGCGTTTAATTAAAATTTCATTTAAAAATATGTAGTCAATTCTCAATTATCTAGGCTATCTTAGGAAGTAAAGAGGAAGTTATAAGGCAAGAGCTTCAGAACCTCAACCACATTTCAGCAAAGGCAGTTTAAATTGTATTTATTCATTTATTAAGTAAGTATTTATCTAGCACCTGTGACATGGCTGGGCCTAATTTAGGTGCTGGGAATAAAGTGGTTGACAAGGTAGACAAAGTCCATGGTCTTTTAGAACTTATATTGTGGGATAAAATGTGACAAGGGACAATAACAGATTTCTAATGAGCATGGTGGAGGAATAACTAGAAGGTCTGGGGCACCTACCCACAATATATAGTGGGTAGTAGTGAAATTCTGTTTCACTGTACTAGACCACAGTGGAAAAGGGGGAGAAAGCTAAGAGATGAGAGGTCAGAGAGGTATCAGGGCAAGAACATGTAGATCCCTGAAAGCATGATAAGGATTTTGGATTTTATTATAAGTATAATAGGGATGATATGATTTGATTTATAACTTAAAAGGATCATTTTGGCTTCTGCGTGGCAAATAGCCTACACAATGGCCATAAATGAAAGCAGCAAAGGCTGTTAGGAGATTTACGTAGATTTCCACTTCTGAACATGATGTAGTTGGTTGTGCTAAAGCAATGCTTCTGCTGAGAACAATTAGAAAAAGGTAGGTAAATTTCAAAATTTATAATTTAAAAGCAGCAGAGAGCTATAGGAGCAACGAGGACAAAATGGACTGTAATTTTAGAGAGGAAGCTGATGATCAGGAGTGCTTTTTCCTCCTAGAGTATTTGATAATTTTGGTTGTGGCCTAAGAATCTGGCCCAGGCTGAAGGCTACTTCTGGGGAAAATAAATATTTTAGTGGTTGTATGGAGCTAGAGTGATGAAATTCAAAACTGAAAGGATATCAGCAGCATGGCTAGTTTTCTCCAGAAGATGTTTGCTGAAATTTGAGGTTTCATGGAGATTAAAGAGCTAGGTTGAAATCTTTTGAAAAGTAGCATGACATATCTTATAGTCTTATGATGTTCAGGAAACAAAGATTCCTCCAAAAGAAGAGGCCCAAAAATAAAGTAGACAAGGTATAAGATCCCTAGAAGGAATGGTGAATTGATCTACTGAGATTTTTCATTTGGGACATTTATTAAATCTGAATGCATTTGAAAATCTAGGCCTGACCTTTGGCAGAAAACCATTCCTGGAAAACAAAGAAATCAGCAGAAATTTGGAGTTTTTGGGCTGGAGTAACAAAATTGGAGACACATGGAATCTCAGACCCAAAGCTGATATTCCCTTGAAGATATTCGCCATATTTGAAGTGGTGGGGAATAGGAAGCTAAATAGCTAAGTTGTAAACATCTGAAGGGCAGAACTGAATCTCCTATAGTCTTTCAGATTGAGAAAGCAAAGTCTTACTAAGTTTACAATTAAAAGTCTCAGGGGAACTATGCCCTAGGAACAGAGTCAAGCTGATATAGATTGAATTTTACCGAATCTTCATCATAGTCCCAACCCAGTTCAACCTCTGATTGGCTTGAGATGATTAGTGCCTCTGAGAGCTGTCCTTGCTATTCTCAGAGAGAGGAAAGCCTTTCTGGTGGAAGAGAGCACCATCTGGAGGCTCTATGATTTTTGGAATTGGAAAACAGGCCAATAGAAAATACCCAAGCAGAAGCCCAAAGAGTAAAATAATGGAAAAAAAAAACCCAGATAAGATCAATGTGGAATATTCTAAAAAGAACATGTACTTGAAGTCCTGGAAGAAGAGAAGAAAATAGAGTATAAATTATATTTAAAGAGTTAATGGTTAACAAATTTCCAAAGCAATTAAAGACATTAATCCACAGATTTAAGTAGGATAGTACAATGGAAACAATACCTGCAATCTCGTATTAAAACTGCTGCAAATTAATAAATAGAGAAAGTCTTAAATTCGGTAAGAGAAAGACATTACTTTCAAAAAACATCAGTAAGTCTTACATATAATTTCACAACTGAGACCATGGAAGTCAGAAGGCAATGGAATAGCATCTTTAGCATAATGAAGGAAAATTGTTAAGCTAGAATTCTGTAACCAGTGAAAATATTCTTCAAAAATTAAGATGAAATAAACATATTTTTCAGATAAAAATGGAGAGAATTTGTTGCCACTAGGCCTGTACCGAAAGAAATATTTAGAGGAGATCTTCAGAGAGAAGCATGTAAATTTGAGGGAATGAAGAACACCAGAAAAGGCAAATACATAGGTAATTATAAATGAATATCGACTGTGTGGGACAATAATGGTAATGTATTTTAGAGTTTTAAATTGATATATAACTAGATGCATGACAAAATGATATAAGAACAAGAGAGGATTCAATAGAATTAAAATGTTCTAAGGTTTTAGCAGTATTGGGAAGTGATAAAAGTAATTTTACCACTCTAGTATGCATGATGTAATCTATGTAATCTGTAGAAGAACAATGAATAATATAACAATTAACAGAGGAAAAGACGAAAAAACATTTGATTAATCCAAAAAAAGATAGTAAAAAGAATGTAAGACAGAGAGTAAAATAGAAAATAAATTATAAAATTGTAGCTATTAACCTATTATATCAGTAATTCTATTACAAGTAAATAGACTAAACACTCCATGTAAAAGACTGAGATTGTAAGACTGGCTAAATATATAAAACCCAACTATATATGTTGCTTACAGAGAATAAAGGATGCAAGTATTTGAGGACATAATAAAGTTAAAAGTAAAAGGGTAGGAAAAGATGTATTTAAAAATACTAACCAAAGAAAACTGCTACAGCCATACTGATATCAGACAAAGTTGACTTTCAAGATAAGAAGCATCATTAGAAATGAGGGATATTTCATAATTGTAAAGAGTCCAGTCTAAGAGGAAGGAGGTTATTGAAGTAATCCATGCCAGAGGTAATAGTGACTTGGACTAGAAAGACAACTGTGGATGTAAGGTGAGGCAGTTGAATTCTGGATATTTATTGTAGATAGGTGCCAATATGTCTTGCTTCTGGATTTGATATAGGTTGTGGAAAAAAGAGAGTATCAAGAATGATTTCACAGTTTTTGTTATGGATGACTAGATGAATGGCAGTGTTATTTACTGAAATGGGGAAGCTTATTGAGATATGGGATTAGGAAAGATAAAATTCTCTTTTGGCCAAGTGGAACAGGATTTGGGGAAATAGCAGTAATTCAGTCTGAACATATACAATGATGCTGCTAAGCAGGCATTTGGATACACAAAATTTCAATCCAGTGTAACTCCCTCATTTTACAAATGAAGAGATTGAGGCTTCAAAACTTGCTTAAAGTCAATCACAAAGCGAGTAAATGGCAGAGCCAGAACTAAAACCCAGAACTTTTGGAGCTAAGCTTAATGTCTCAAACCATACTATTTGATATTTCTCAATTTGCTTTGTTGAACTGCAAAAAATATTTTATATAGAACAATTGTTAAACTGTAGTGAGTGTGTACTTTATGCCAGGTATTGTACTAAATACTTAAGATAACTTTTCTTGTAGTCTTTTCATTGGGGTAGATACTATTATTATCCTCATTTTATTGATAAGAAAACTGAGCTTTTGAGGTTAAGTAACTTTCCCAACGTCACATAATTGGTGAAGCTAGTGTTTGAGATAAACTGGTGTGTCAGATAACCTGAGAGTTTAATGCCTGTTTCCATGTTCTCAACTACTTTGCTTTACCTTTTCTTAGTGTGATAGAAAATAGACACTAAACTTGTGCTGTGTCCCATCTTGTTTTCTTGATTTTTTTTTTTTTTTTGTGGATTTATGATCAGTTTACACATAGACTGATTTTTTTGCCCTCCACCTTTACTCTATATTTTAAATTTGACTGAGGGGCTGTTTCCATTCAGTTACATTAGGGAACTTACTGATACTTTCCCAGGGCCCCAGATGAATGCTTCATCAGGACATAATGATGACTTCTTAAGTTTAAGTAGCTGTAACTGCTGTCTTTTTGGAACAAAGGAGTTATTAGAAATCATTTATAATAAAAGCCTCCTGAATTTTTCTGATACAAAAGCCTTTTATTTGTATTGACCTCTTTGAAAATTACAGAGAAAATGAAATAAAACCAGAAAAAAAACCCCAGAAAACCCAACACCTCATCCAAATTACCTCCTCAGCCAAACTAAGACATCCTCAGAAAAAGGAGTCTTTTTTTGGTCTTTAATCTAAGGGCAGTGAAAAAGCTGAGGTCGTCTCTGGGACTACTTTAATCAACTTAATGGAGTCAGCAGACTTCAGGCTTTGGGCTAGTACAAAGAGACACTCAGATGTAAGCCGGTGAGTGAATGCTTTCACAAGGCATTGGACTAAAAACAGCTCTATGCAGTCAGAGGAGAGGTCCAAGAGGAGTCAGTGATATGGTCCATTCTGGCTGGATTGATACAGTCTGGAAATGGGTTATGTTACTAAAGGCATAGTGGCAAAAGCCAGCTGGTTCCTCCATCTAGCATAATTTCTTTCATAAGGCTCTTGTGAGGAAAAAAGTGCATGATGATGGACCTTTGTTAGTTCAAAGGGTTTTACCTCTTTATTCTAAAGCCCCATTGTGAATTCACAGGGCTTAAAATATGTATTACTGTCCCTTTCATTTTATCACTCTAAAAGAAATCAAAGACAGAAAACTTTTTTCTTCCCAATGAGCTTGTCTGTTTGAAATCATAGGGTGTTTGTACGTATGGTCTCCTAATATCTTAACTGAATGTTTGTGATTTCAGTGGGAGCTGGTGAGACATCATTCTTTCTTAAAGAGTTACAAGGAACTTTTACAAAAAGATAGAACTTGCTTTCTCTTCCTTTTCAATAATTACAATTTAATTTATTGTAAAATAAAACAGAAAACTACAAGCATATTTTTAAAAAGATCTGAAAGACTGTTAACCCCATCTCTTCTTTTCAATTAAAGTTGAGTAGTTTGTCTTGCTATAATCTCAACCCTCTTTCCATTTATAACTTTTGCTTCAACAAAACTTCTGACTAAATTGAACAGGTGCTGTATAGGGTGATGCTAATAAAAACACTGAGATTTTTACTGTACAGCTAAAATAATACTCTATTGAATGTGACTAATTGGTGTTTGTTATTGGCCTGAGGAATTTTTCCTGCAGGCACATATTTCATTTTGTGAATTGCTTGCTCACTGGAGTTTCTATGTACTGTATTTTCTTGTCTGACCCACAATCCATACTTAAAATCTATCTTTTATCCATCCAATTCAGTTTAAAGTATAATTTCAGTGATTGACAGTTTAAAAAAGGAGAAACACTTATTTTTTTTAGACTTGGAAAACAGAATAATCTCCTAGCAGTACAAAAACATTGGTGACACTACCTAGTTTTCCAGAAATATGCTGTTTATTGTCTCCTGAAATGTGAATCAGAACATTCATGACAGGTGAATGAAGAGAGAAAAATTAAGATACAAGCACAAACAAAAGCAGCATTAATAATTCAGGTAAATAAAATTTGTATACAAAAGAAAACTGTCAAGGTGATAGAAAGATATATCTGTAAGTACAGGACATTTAGGCAATAGGAAAAAGAGTTGAAGTTTGAATGGTTTATATTCCACATAGGGCTTTATATAGTTGAATTTTCTTTCCTGATTCCATTGTTCTAGCAAACATTATTTAAACTGTTGTTAATATTTTATAGTTTATTTATATTAACTTTAATTGGTTGAAAACCATTACTTTCTTACTTGAGCCATGTACAGTAATTTTGTCACATCTCATTGGTAGTTCCTCTCAGAGGGCCTCTCCATGTAATATGGCTACTTGAGTATTTAAGGCACAATGTAAAAACATTATTCGCCATAGGCATTATTAAGATGCCAGTTAGGAGAACAAGTTGCATTGACAAGAATCACTGTTTTCAAGGAAGATCTTATTTTAGGCTGGAAGAGTTGTCATTACTTGCATTAGAATGATACTTGGTTTTTCTAGCTTCATTTTTTCAACAATTATTTACTGAGAAACCATTATATCATGGAATGTGCTAGAATTTGAGGATCCGAAAATAAAAGAGACAATATGAAGAGGTTCATAATTAGAGTAGAGATACTAAGTAAAACAACACTAAGGAATAATGGGAGTTAGAGGAAGGAACAAAAACGTTTCAGGAAGAGGGAACAACATGGACTCTGTGTGTGCAGTTGGGAGGCTGAAAGTATTTAGAATGGTAGGTTTGTGTTTTGAATGGGAAGGGAAAGAAAGAGAGGAGAGGTGGTAGATGAGGTAGGCAGGGAGCAGATCACAATTATGTAATAAAACAAAGAACTCTTTAAAAATATTAAGCAAGACAATGTATGGTCAAATTGGGGCTATTGAGAGATCGCCTTGGCAATTCCGTGGACCATGGATTCAGGAAATACTGAATGCAGAGTTAGTAAGAAGGGTATTAGAGTCACTTGGGGGAGGTATAATAACTGTGTTAATTAAAGCAGAAGGGATGATTGGTTGGGAGATTTGTGAGCATTTTAGGAGGTAGAATTGATAGTATTTGGTGATCGGATTTGGGGGTGAGGAGAAAGGTGAGTCTTATGTAATTTCTAGGTTTCTGACTCAAGAGATTGGATGAAAGGTGATCCAATTAGGAAATGCAGGAACATAAACATGTTTAATGGTGGTAAGTCATGGGTGAGATAGCTGGGTCAGGATCTTGGTTTTAGATTTATTGAATTTTAATTTTATATGTCCCAGTGTCAAGGGAGATTCTTGGTCAAGGATATAGATTGGGAATATTTTATTTCTAATAGTAGCTAATGCTTCAGATAAAGATACACAACTTTTTAAAATGTCTTTTCAATATTTTATTTTTAAATGAAAAAATATATGCATAGGGTAAAAAAATCAATCATGCATATACAATGGAAAACAAGTCTTTTCTCATACTAGAATATAATTCGTCTCTCCAGATGTAGCAATTGTTAGCAATTTCCAGAAATGTACCCAATATTTTCTTTTTAAGTATAAGCATATATGGGTGTATATATAAATAGGTATGAGTATATACAAATATAAATGTATATATGTATTTCATATAGATGGTAGTATATCATATTTACTCTTCTGTACTCTATTTCTTTTCAGTTTTCAGTATACTTTGGAGATCATGCCATATCAATACATATAGAGCTGCTTCATTTTTTGTAAAGTTTGCATAGTATTTCACTTCATAAATGGACCTAGTTTTTTAAGCTATTTTTTTTTTTTACTGGTGGTTAAGTTTTTTTCTTCCAGTTTTTATGATAAACAATGCTTCAGTGAACATCTTTGCACGTATAGCTTGGCTCATTTTTGCAAGTAAATTGCTAATGAAATTGCTGAGAGGTAAATTGCTGGCAGTTAAAGTGCTGTGAAATGTATAGCCAGATTGCTTTCCAAAGAGGTTACGCCAATTTACATTCTCACCAGTCGTGTGTGAGAAAATCTATTTCCCTATATTCTAGCCAAAATTAGGTACTGTCACATATTCTAAGTTTTGCCAATCCTGTAGTGAATAATTGCATGCCATTTAAAGTGGATTGGCAGCTCTAAATCCATGAGCCTATGACTTCGCTGTAGAGAGATCTACTTGCTGAGAACCTCTAGTGTCAGTGTCTCTAATATTTTCCTTTTGGACTGGTCAGATTCTAGTGGGGCTGCAAAGACACCTACAGTCTCCTGCCTGGAGGGTGAATGTTTGACGGCCAGTGTTCTGGGAGGGAGCCAAGAACGTAAGTCTGTTTTCATGCAGCGTTCATGTCCTTTACTGTATATGGTGTTCCCCATCAAGGACCCTCTTACCAGTCCTGTTCCTGAGAATAAATCTTATCTTTTTCCCTAGATGAGACAGGGGCAAGAGTGGAGGAGGTGGCGTGGGGATCTTATTGCTTCCTGAACAAAAGTTTCAGCCAGTTCTTACTTTTAGTCACTCTCCCTCTTCACCCTGACTTCCAGAAAAACCTAGAATTCTAATTCCCCATCATTGCAGAAATTCTGCTTTATGGTTCATTCCTTTCCTCGCTCAGTTTAAGATTCAGTGTTCTGGGGTCTGCTCAGTCCTTTGCCAATCTCAATTTATTTACCAAATAAACTGAGTTTCCAAAAATATTGCCACCTTTCCTGTTTACCCTATCTTATTAAACATGATGCTTCTGGAATGAGCTAAAGGGATAGATGTATGTTCCATCTGCCATTTTATCTAGTAGTCTATTTAATTCCTCTTAACTCTCAAATTCCTCATCTGTGGAAAGAGATAATAATAGCATTTACCTCAATTGTGAGAACTGAACAAGATAGTACAGGGAAAGTTGCAAGTCAGTTTCTCAATAAATGTAGGCTGTTAGTATAATATTATCATCTGTATGACTATGTCTTCTCCCACATTTGTGGAATACACTGCAAATGAATTACATCTTTTTTCCTTGCCTGATTGTCATAGACAACCATTATCAATGGTTAGAGTATTTGCCATTTTTACTATAGGTGCCGTGCCAGATATTAATCTGAGAGAAAGAATGCACACTTCTCTGATTTGGGTCAGATTTGTGTGCCTTACTCTTTTTAGCTGTTGAGATGCTAAAGTGATCAGCTGACTTTATTGGATATCCCCAAATGTTAGCATGTGCAGATCTTCTTCTCGAGCTTGTTGGTTTCCTCTAAGGGGAAATTCTGGGAATTCCTGGGAATGAAGGCCCGTTGCTAGACCCTGGAGAGCTGAACAGGATAAAGGAGCTGAATGCCTTGCTCTTCACTGTGTAGTTTTGGATAGAAGCTGTGTTCTTTGTCACTTCACTCCTGTCTTCATTTATGTCAGGGTCCCTGAGTCTAGGAGCTCTCAGGTTCAACCTTGTCAAGGAGAAAGCCTCTTATCTTCTGCTGGGAAAGGAGGAAGTGGTTTCGTGGCTCTATGGCATGGCATGTGGGGACAGTTCTAGGAATTGAACTACTCTTTATATCAATGCCTCTCAAATGTTAATGTGTTTACAAGTCACCTAGGGATCTTGTTCAAGTGTAGGCCCTGATTCAATAGGTCTGGAGTGGGGCTTGGAATTCTGCATTTCTAACCAGCTTTTAGAGATGCCTATGAGGTTGGTTCACAGACTTTGAATACAAAAACTTTATGTAGAATATCCATCCAACCTTCCTGGTGTCCTGAATTTCTTCGCTTTCCTGGGGTTCTGATGGTATGAATAAAGTTACTTTTTGTTAGTTTTTCTCTCTGGATCAGGCTTCAGGTTTTCCTGCTTTGCTAAGTGAATGACCACCTGTTCTTATTCAAGTGAGATGGAAGGATCTCTCTCTTCTGTTTTTGTCTTCTTTTCTGTTCTCTTTGTCCTTGTAGGTTTACAGCTTTTGATTCCTCTTTTATCATTTTAGTAGGGTGAAAGAGGAAGCAGAGATAAATACAGGAGTTCAAGTTGCCACCTTCTCTGAAGTCTATGTAGACAATTGCAATGTCTGAAAAACATTTTCTGACTGTAAAATTCTATAGAAATTAGTTTAGAGGTTATTTGTTGAGCATACCAGGAAGGAGGTAAAAGAAAGGTCCTTTTCCACTCTTATTTCATTAAGTATATAACTCCTGAGTACACATAACTAGTATCCATCAGGTACAGAGCTGGGCTATTATGCTACCTTGAAGAATAGGAAGAGGGTGAAAATGCATGAGAATTATGAATATGGTGAATTTGAGTAATTATGGATTCAACAATCATCAGTTTACTCTTGCATCTGTAGGAATTTTTCCACCTTGAATGGTGTAATAATACAACTCAGTTCTAATTGAATTTAAGATCAGAGGTTTCACTATGACTAGGTAGCATCAGAGAAACAACTACAGGGTATGAGCTGTAAAAGACTCTTCCTATCTATCATCTATCTGTATCTATCTATCTATCTATCTATCTATCTATCTATCTATCTATCTAACCACACATATATGTAAATGAATATATATCCTCTCTATATTTATATACATATCCTCTAGAATTTATGCTTCTGAAAGCAAATACAGATGATATTCTTCTTTTTCTCTGCGTTTTACACAAAAGATAACTGTTATATGTACTGTTCTACATATTACTTTTTTTCCATGGCAGTATTTGGTATACATTCACATTCTTTATGTAGTTGCATACTATTTCAGTATTTGAATGTACCATAGTTAATTTAACCCACTCCCTATTTAACATCTAATATTTGAGTTGTTTTTACAAATTTTACAAATTTGCTCTTACAAATGTTGCTGAAATCTATGTAATTCACATATATGCGGATATATTTTTAGAAAAAAATTTTCAATGAGGGATTTCTGGCATTTGTAGACATTGCCAATTGCCACTTGTTCTCCATAGTATTAAGCAAATTTATACTTCTTGAATATATTGTCTGGAACTCATATATTTCAACTGGAACTCATATTTTCTTTGCCAGTTTTTCTGTTTTTTTTTTTTCCCCCTTATAGATTTCTTGGAACTCTTTATATATTAAGGAGATTTGACACACACCTAAATTGATCACTATTGAGTAACACTGTTGTATAATTTCCTCTCATTGAATGAGGGCAGACCTGTGATTTGCTTCTAACCAAGAGAAGATATCAGAGATGAAGAGACTTCACAGATCTAATTAAAGTTCCTAATCACATGACTTTAAGTTAATCAAAAGGGAGATTGTCCTGGGTTGGTCTGACCTAATTAGGTGAGTCCTTTAAAACCAAGTCTAAAAGTCTAAAAGAGGTCAGAGATTGGAAACAGCAGAATCCTGCTCTTTCTGTTGCTGGTGTTGAAGAAACAAGCTGCCATGAATTCTGATAACCACGTGAGGGAGTTCGCAAGCAGATCCTTCCCTAGTCAAACCTCCAGGTGAGAACATAGCTTTTAGGTTTGGAGTCACAGTTAGAAAGAATTTCCCTATTCTAAGATTATAAAAAATTATTCCCCATGTTTTCTTCTAGAGCTTTTGAGATTTTATTTTTGTACATTTAAAAATCTTTGATGCATTTGGAATTTAATTTGGCTTATAGTGTATGGAATGAATAAAAGTTTGCTTTTTTCCCAAATTACTACTCAGATACCTCAGTACTTCTTATTTAGTGCTCCAACCTATCGCCCTGTAGTCTCAGAGGCTAATTTTTTTCATGAATTCTCATATATTTGGATTATCTAAACTTTTAATATTGTGATAGCATTATTTCTTGAATGTAATTTGTTACATTATTTCTTTGAAAAAAATTTTTGGGGGGGCTTATTTCTTAGAGGTTAGGAATTTTACATTGTTCATCTTTGTATCTCCATGGCTTAGCTCACTGTTTGGGTCAGAGTAGCAGACTCTCAATAAAGGCTTGTGGAATGAATGAATAATGATTTTCACACAATGCAGAATGTAATTTAAGGAATGCTTTGCTCAATGTTAACCTTTCTTAGTCAGCAGCTGGATCTTAATTCAGGTAATTATAATTCCAGGCTCAAACCCTGTTCCTACAAATGAGTCTATAGATACATAGTCAATGCATATCTGTAGACTTATGATTATAATATTGACAAGTGGAACCAAAGAAAAATGGAGTGTATAGCAATGTGTTTATATCCACTTTGCAGTTGAGAGAAAGCAAAAGAAACTTGACCGAAATCAGTTAATAGGCATTTGTATTTATTAGGAGGGATATGAGTTACTTATCGCTCAATCCTTTAGTTTCCATGGGGAGAAATTTTTCTTTTGCCCCACCCCTCACTCCAACCCATGGAGGTACCATAATTATTCACTTAGTGAGTTTAGGAAAGGAACCGGGTGTACAAAGCCTAGCCACTTGATTGCTGTGTGTGTGATTTTGTATGTGCATGTGCATGTGTGTGAGCATGTGTGTGCTCTTACAGATAGCACACATTTTAATCTAATTTTCCATGTAAATTTTCTAAAGTAGAAAATGAATGAGCAAATGATAGTATTTACACAATGTCAAAATGGTATTTGGAGAATACTTTCCTTCAATGCCTGATCTTTCTAATGGCCAGCTAGGCCTGCATGTCAGCACCTCATAGGACTGAGTAAATGAGTTTACTTCTACCCATTATTGACACACACCTAAGCCATGTCCTTCAACCTGGACTGGCCTTTGTTGGTAATACTACTGATAATTTGATCTCCATTTCTTGTTTAGTTCTCAGTTGGTTCAGAACTCAGGCTGAGAAAAGGTTCTCTTTAATGAGCTTTCTTAAACTTTATCATTGTTTAATCTAGATTAAACAATTGTTTGCTTCCCCTGACCCCATGCCTAAATTACATCTATTGAAATTAATTTAACCAATTTTGTTTTAACATATTGTGTTTTAGCTCAACTCTAAGATTAAACTTAATAAAATTGACTACTTTTATTGATGGTGGTATGTTTAATATAGATTAATATCTCCTTTCTATATACTCATTGAAGGCAGTACATATTATGTATATAGATAGGTTCATTCAATATTTTCAGAGGGTGAGCAGAGCCTGTGAAATTTATTTAATATTACCACAATAAGAAAAAAGGACAAGCCACAAGAGAAAAACAATCTGTACATGAGATTCCACTGCAAACTAAACTGTTTCAGTGTTTATAAATATTCGTCTGTGGAGAGAAGTACGTGTATTATAATAATTATGCATTAGTGCCTCATTAGTAGGGGGTTACATCCATGCTGTTTCTTTTCCCTCTAGTGTATTTCTGATAAGTTAGCATTTTTAAAGTCTTATTTAAAATGTAATAAAAACAGAGGAGAGAGAGAGTGTGTATGTATTTGAGAGTAGATCGTTTGTAATTCCTTCAGCCACAGGCTTCTGAGCCTACAGGAAGTGTAAAAATTGCCATGCTTATTCAGAATCAGAACCTAATTACTTGAAAAGTAGGCGAGCAGGTCGAATCAGAACAGAACTTTGATCATATTGACATTTTATTCATATATATTTGTATTCTTTAATTCTAGGTATGTAAGTACATTTTGTAAAAGGGACGCTTTCCAGATCAGTTCCTAGAAATGCTTTCATCATGCTCTTTGTAGATATATTCTGATTGCAAAATCCATGAACCTTCTTCTTTGATCTTATTTGATATTTCTGCCGAATTTCATAGTTAATCAATTTTTCTTTTTTGAGGTTATGTACATCTTTGGCTTCTAGATATTTCACATTACTTATTTACCTTCAACCTCTCTAACTGCTGTTTTTCTTTTCCTTTTTTTCTTTCTTTCTTTTTTTAAAATGACATCTTTGTTTTCTTTGCCTATCCCTAACATATTCTCCTGGATTTCATTTTTTCCTTTTCTCTGCTCTGCTCATATTTAATACTCTCCCTAGATGATCTTCATTCTCTTGATTTCAATTTTCATCGCCTAAATGCTGATAATTCCTAAGTCTTTATTTCTGCTCTACACAGACTCTGTGAATGTCAGGTTGCTATTTCCAACTACTTACTGGATACCTCCATCCAGAAATCACATAGGTACTCAGAGCGTAACTAAAGATTAACTAGAATTCATCATCTCTCATAAGCTTGCTCCCATTTCTTCATTCTGTCTTAGATGGTGATAGCACCATTCAGTCACAGAGACAAGAAAGTTGGAAGTTACCTTTGACTGCTTTCATTATGTCCTCTCCCATTATGTCTTTTATGCTAAATTTAACTCTGTTTACTTTCAAATCTATCCGATTCTTTGGCTCTATCTTACCTCTTCCCTAGCTGAAGCTCCGATAATAAACTACTGGGACTATAGCAACTGACTTTTTACAAGTTCCCTTGCATGTAGTCTTGTTCTTTTCAAAGCCACTCTCATACTGCTTTAAAAGGAATCTCTGTCCAGGCACTGGCCTTCTTAGAACTCTTCAGTGGCATCTATTGTTTGAAGAATAAGGATCAAGATTTTAGTATGCAATACAAGGCTTTCTTTTTTTCTGGAAGGAAAAGGAGTGGAAACTTTCTGAGGCACAAAGTTAAAACAATATAGAAATGTAAAAAGTAACATAAAAAAATCACCATTTCCCAAGTTTGCTCCCCAGGAGTAACCACTGTTAGTATATGTCAAGATTCTTACGTGTAATAACAAAACATGCTGGCTGATTTAAGCAGGGAAGGAACACAGACGGTCTTGGACTTATGATTTTTTGAGCTTACAATGGTGTGAAAGTAATATGCATTCAGTAGAAACCATACGTTGAATTTTGAGTCAATCTTTTCCTGGGCTAGAATGCAGCACAATGCTCTCTGATGATGCTGGGCAGTGACAGTGAGCTGTAGCTCCCAGTCAGCCTTGCAATTGTGGAGGTAAACAGACACTCTACAGTGTATGGCATTGCCAACATTTTTGGGGTTTTGTGTTCTGTGTTTTTACATCCCATCATGTCTACAAAAATGCCTGTCTGAGCCTCCTGATTCTGATGAGAAGAAGAAGAAGGCAATTACTCTTAAGATGAAGCTCAAGATAATTGTCCAACTGTAGGGTAACAAGTACATGTTTAAGTCAGGCCAGGCTAAGCTGTGATGTTCGGTAGTTTAAGCATATTAAGTGCATTTTTAACAGGATATCTCCAACTTATGATGGGTTTATCAGGCTATGACCCCATGGTAAGTTGAGGAACACCTGTATGTTAAAAAGGTATTTGGTAGCTTTCAGAATCTTCAAAAGGGAGAACCAAGTTGAAGACCATGCAGCCAGGAGGGAACAAGGTACAATACCCAAAATAACACTGAGGATATCACTGTCATGGCCACTGTGTGATAGCTGCTATGGCTTGCTTCACTGACACTGCTTCTCAGTAGAAATTGGACATTGGGTCTGGCATTTCAGTCATTGCTTTCCAAGAAATTGATCTTTCTGCCACTGCCACCACTGCCAAATATACAGATGTCCTGGTCTGCAGCTCTGGACTGGGTGCTTTGCAGTGAAGCCTGGGAAAGCAACTATCTGAAATTTTCAGAGACAAAATCGAGAAGAAGTTAAGAGTAGGAACTCTGGAACCAAATTTCTTGGGTTACAACTTGTCCCTCTATTGATTGATTATAACTCTGGGAAGGTTACTTGACCTCTCTGTGTCTCAGTTTCCTTTTAGTTAAAATAGAGTTAATAGTCGTAATTACTTTATGAGGTGTAGTGAAAATTAATAAGTTGTTCTAGACAAATTGCTTAGAAAATTCCTGATACATAGTCAGTATATAAAGTGTTAGCTATTATTAGTGGTTCAGATTATATAGTGAAACTTGTTGCTACTTCCCACTAAGATTTATGAGGAAGGGGAGGGTTACACAAATTAGACAAGGAGTTCATATAGTGGGTATACAGAAAGAATAACCACTGTCATATGTATCCTTCTGGACTTTCACCTGTACATTTGTAATTAAACCCTTTATGCTTGTGTGTGTGTGTGTGTGTGTGTGTGTGTGTGTGTGTGTGTATTTCAGTTAGGATATTCAACTCAAACCTAGCTCAAACTGCCTCAGACAAAAAAGATAGGAATTTATTGGCTTTTGTAATCAAATCACAGAGACTTCAGTGTCTGGAAGACTTCAAACTAGAAGCATAGACTTCAGTGTCACTGACTTTTTTTTACCCCTTACCTCTGCTTCTCTTGGTGTATCTGTATCACTCTCTTATGTCTGATTCTTTTACAAGACTGAAAAGTACCATCTCTGGCAACATGTATGCTTCATATGTCTCTATTTCAAGATCAAAGAGAAAATGGAAATGTCTTCCCTCTGATGCTTAGGTAAAGAATTCTGGGGATCGGCTGTGGCTGGGGTGGCTTGAGTTAATCACTGTGGTGGGAAAAGTCATACCATCAGGGAACATGAAAGCTTTTATTAAGAACATTCGTTTGAAATTTGGGACAAACATTTTTTAGAAGACATGGGGAGGGGTACTTGACAGTTTTATGTATTTTATTTATAATTAACCCTTATGGAAAGCTAAAAATTACACTTAAAAATCTTTTTAAAATGGTAATAAAAAGCACACATAAGTGCAAGGTACTGAATTTTAAAAACTTGGAGATCAGCACTGTGTTAACTGGGGCTCCAGGTTAACTTATACAGTTTCTTGGAATAAACTTCTATTATCTTTTAATTGTAGAGTATCCTGAGTTTGCAAGGGAGCTTTAAAAAAACTGTTACAATTTGCAACCACTTATCTGTGTGAATCAATTCTCTGCAACCAAAGCAAAATACAACAAACAAAGAAAACTAAAACCAAGGATACCGCTATGACTGTAACTGCACTTTTCATTTCCAATTTAGTGTTCAACAGGACTGGTTGTTCTCATTGATTGATTTCATATTAAGTAAATGTTTTACATTTTAATTTATAAAATTAATGTTTACTAAAGATATTGCTTTTATATATTTTATTTTCTTGTAAGATTTTTCTTGAAAGGATTCTACTGCTAAGAATTTAAAAACTAGGATATTAGAGCAGAGGTGAGCAAAGTTTCTGTAAAAGTCCAGATAGTAAATATTTTAGGATTCGCAGGCCATATGGTCTCTGTTGCAGCGACTCAACTCTGCCATGGTAGTGTGAAAGCAGCCATAGATGATATATAAATGAACTATGATGATTGTGTTCTAGTAAAACTTTATTTATAAAACCAGGTGTCAGACTGGATTTGGTCCTTGTGCTGGGCTGTAGTTTGCCCAGCTGATAGATTGGATTATCCGAACTGGTTATCTGGTTACCTTTAATGAAGAAGACAAATGAGCTGCCCTCTCATTCTGCCTTAAGAGTTACTTTCAAGAGGGGTCTTCTAGTCGTGATTTTAGTAATGTTACTTTGTAGGTAGCTTAATTGAAATTTGTTTTGTCAAATTGTTTTTGAAATCTACTAACTTTAAATTTGGCTAAATATGTAGCTTTTTATATGTACCTTAACATAAAATAATCTGAAAGAGTTTGTATGCCTTATGTTCGATGGTATTTTTTATGGTGGGGATTTACTCATTAACTAATCTTTACTTCTGATCTCTTTTGCTAGAGTAAGTGTAAAGTTTAAACTAGGCATATTAATCTATTCTTCCAAATTGATGTTTCTTTTTCTTTTGCTCACAGTAGCTTAGATCATCTGAAAAAGGTCTTGAATAAATGTATCATTTGTCACTAGCTAAAAACTGTCATCATTAACTTGATTAATCAAATGCTGCTCTTCAAGATGGATTGAAACACAAAATAGGCAGCCTGGTTCCATATAATCAAGAGATTAATTTGACACACAAGACAACCAATTTAGTGTTACTCAATGATGATGCTTTATTTAGAAAGCCATCAACTGGTATGTTTTTCCTTGATGTACTATTTTGTCTTTCTAACAAGAAATGATGGTTTTCTCAAAAGTTAATCTGCTTTCCTTAACCATAAAAGGTTATTTATCTCAGCACTCCTTAAATTCCAAAATGTGAAACTCTGTTTTATGAGTAAAGAGAAAATTAATGATGGATTAAAAAGCTTAGAGTGGAATTCTTTATTTTAGGATTTTGCTAATATTCTTTTTGTAACGTGATTAGGAATATGGTAGTAGAAATCACAGCAACAGAGACCCCAAAGACCTCTGTTCTTCCTTCTTCTGGCTGGAGATTAAAATGGCCTACATACACATACTGAGATGTAAATTGTGCACTAACCTGCAAAGAAGTTAATTAGATTTTACTGCTTTTTTTTGTGTATGTGGTGGTTGGGAGAGGTTTTTGGTAAAGTAAAAAGAATGTTAACTCACAATATTAGTTTTCTTTATATGATTGATACTTAAAGCAACTGAGAGGCATATTCATGAGGTTTATGTGGCACATGGATTTCTAAATCATCCCTGAAGAAATAAGCATTTCTTATTATGATGGGAAGAAACAGCAGCAAACTTTTCATTGATTAACTTAGGACTAAAGATGCTTTCTGTACATTGTGTTTACTGTGAGTGAAAAGTTGGATTTGATGTTTAAAGAGTTCTGAGTTGGGTTAGATTTCGAATGCTGATTTGAGGAATTTTTGAAAAGAGAGAAATGCTGTTTCATTAATAGTTCATGGAAATTTACCATCTGATGTGTTTTAGAACCTATTATGGGTTATTAGATGACATGCCATTTGTGGATTTGACAGATTGTTGAAATCTGTTTTGTTCTGTTTCCTGTGTGTGTGTGTGTGTGTGTGTGTGCACGTGTGTGTGTGTGTGTGTGTGCGTGCGTGTGTGAGAGGAGGGGCCCCAGCAGAATGCTATGTGTATGATATGTGTATATTTCTTGCATATGTGTGAATGGTTGGTGTTTCTGCTTAAGTATGTCAGCCTCCTGATGATGGTGGAAGTTTTCCAGAATTTCAGGAGTCTTTAAACATGGATAAAGAAACCATGGATGATAGCCTAAGCTAGAATTTGCTGGTTCTGCAATTCATCTTTCAGGCTTCCACCCTATCAATGAAGCAGTATAGCAATTGAATGAAAAGTAGTTATTAAATATTCTTTAGGTGCAGTGTATTGTGGGCCATGCTGATATTTACATAATGATTTTAATGTATCTCGGCCTCCGCAAGGCAGGAGTCCTTGGAAGCTGTTTGAATTTGGGTCCACGATTGAAGTCAAAACTTTCCTTGTTGCTGATTTGAAGGAAAGTACATCAAGATTAAATGTTTCAAAATGTTTAATGGGTTTTAGAAGTTTGTTTCACAAGAAGATAATCCTGGACTGGGAGCCAGGACTATTGTATTCTAGTCCAATGCCACTGATACGCAGTTGCGTCACCTTGGGCAAGTTTCCTTGCTCTTTTAGAGGTTGAAAAAGTATAGATTTATTACTCAGAAAGAAAGTGGGCAACATGAGAGGACAATATGAGAAGAATATATTAATATTTTAATAGTCTTCAGAGGCATAAGCACGAACTGTTGTAGAAAATATGTACTTGAGGGAAAAATAAGCTTATCATTGAGAATGAATTCTCACAAAGCTGAGAGAATCTGTTAAGGATTGATGGTTTCAGTCCATCCATTTATTTCTCATTTCTTAAAAGCAAAAACATCTCCTGCTGCCTTTTCTCCTAATTACAAAAGAGAGGTTTTTCTTTTGTAGAAAATTTGGAAAATATAGAAAATCACTAGGAAGAAATGAAAACAGTTTTACTTTCCAGAAACAAAACCCCTAAGATTTTAATAAAACCTGATAATTTTCTTTTCTATGTATGTATATGTGTCTATCACATAATTGGAATCACACTGTAGTATTTCCAGTGCATCATTATTATTTAATAATATACTGTGAACATTTTCTCACATTGAGCATTCTGAAATAGTTTTTAAATAAGTGCATAGTATTCCAGAACATGCAACTTGTTTAAAATATTTTCTTCCCCATTACAAAATGTTCTTTGCCAAAAAAATTGGAAAATATAGAAAGATAGAAAAAAAGTCAATGATAATTCTATTATCCAAAAGAAATTAGTCTTTTCTTCCAGTTTTATTTTTCTGTGCATAGTCACTATATTTATAATATTTTTTGTTTAACAATATGGCATATATATTGTTATTAAAATTTATGTTACATATGAACACTAAAATTTATAGTTGTTTTGTATTATAGCTTAATATTTGTAATTAATATTTCTGTGTGATTATGCATATAGTGTATGCAATCATATTTTTTAGTTTATCCACTTAACATTTATTGAGAGCCTATTATGTGCCAGGCACTTGGTATAGACATGTGAACCCAACAGATGGTATAAATTATGAATGATAACATATATTCTTTCATAATATTTTTGTTACCATTACCAACATATTTTTACATATGAACTAATATTTTGATCCTGTCATTGTGAGTAGCTGCATTGTAATCTGATTGTATCATGAATTAGATTGTTGTCAATTTTTTCCTAAGAGTATTGTGATGAATATCCTTATAGTCAATTCTTTTTCACATTTTTAATTGTTTACCCAACACAATTTCCTAGAATGTAACATAGTTTTTAGAAGGCATACATATTTTAAAGACTTTTGATCTCTCCCACCTAAATGCTACTCAGAAAGTTTCTATCAATTTTTATTCCTAACAACAATGAATAGGGACATATTCTCAGGCAAAAAATGGCATATTATTGGTGTCCTAATTTTCATATCTTTAATTATTAGTAAGTTGGTTCTTTCCTAAATGATTATTGACCAGTTGTATTTCTTCATTAGAAAATTATTTTTTAGGTCATTTGGTCATTTTTTTTGGGAGGATAACTTTTTGTGTTGATTCATATGAAATTTTAGTATATTAAAGGTATTAATCATTTTCCTATTATATATAAATTTCCATTCTTCAGCTTGATATAATTTTGTTTATTGCATTTTTGAAATTCAGAACTTGTATATTTTAATGTAGTCAAATTTATAAATCTTTTCATTATTTTGCTGTCTTTAGTTTTGCTCCAGAAACCCCCACCCCCCATTTCCTATTATCTCAGCTTATATATATTTAAAATATAGATGCTTCCATTTTAAAATTTAAATTCTTTACAGATGGCTAACAGATACATGAAAAGATGTTCGAGGCTGCTAACATCAGAGAAATGAAAATTAAAACCACAATAAGATATCACCTCACTCCTGTCAGAATGGCCATCATCAATAAATCAAAAACCAACAAGTGTTGGCGAGGATGAGGAGAAAAGAGAACTCTTGTATATTGTTGGTGGGATTGCAAATTTGTACAGCCGCTATGGAAAACAGTATGGAGATTTCTCAAAAAAATTAAAAATGGATATACATTTTGACCCAGCAATTGCACTCTGGGTATTTAACCAAAGAAAACCAAAACAATAATTTGAAAGATCTATGCACCCCAATATTCATGGCAACACAATTTACAATGGCCAAGGTATGGAAACAACCTAAATGCTCATCAACAGATGATTGGATAAAGAAATTATGATTCTTATGTACAATGGAATATTACTCGGCCATTAAAAAAAAATGAAATCCTACCATTTGCAATGACGTGGATGGACCTAGAGGTTATTAAGTTGAGTGAAATAAGTCAGACAGAGAAAGATAAATACCATATAATTTCACTTATGTGCATAATCTAAGGAACAAAAAAACAAACTAATCAAAGACTCACAAATATAGTGGACAATTTGGTTTCAGACAGAGGGGAGGGGAGGTTGGGGGGCTGGGAGAATGGAATGAAGTGTGAAAGAAGTACAAATTAGTAGCTGATAGATGGTCATGGGGATGAGGAGCACGGCATAAGGAATGCAGTTAGCATTAATACATTGGCTAGGTGGAGGGCCTGGGGAGGGAGAGAGCAATTGGGGAAATCATTTTATGAACTATATAATGTCTAACCAATGTACTGTATATTTGAAACTAATTAATATAAATTAATTTAAAAAATTAAAATTCCTAATCTAGGTGAAAATTACTTGTTTTGGTGAATAACAGTGTAAACATCAACTTTTTACTCCTCTTAAGTAGCTGACCAATGATCTCAGTACCATTTATTGAGTAATTGATCCATTCCACACTACTTTGAAATGGCATCTGTATATATGCTTGGATGTATTGATGGGTTTTCAGTACCACTCTCTTTTATTTACTGTACAGTTATTGCTCATTTTAATATTTAGCAGCACAAATTTTCCTTTTTTTTTTTACCTTTCAGTGTTTTTTTTTTTTTTTTTTACTTCTTTATTTGGATATTCTCCCTCTTTGTTTTATCTTTTAAAATTTGAAAGTTTATAAAAAGGGTGTTATAAACTTTTCTTCCTATCTCCTCTTCTTAATTTTCTACTTTGGATCTCATTTAGAAATTTTGGCTTTTATATTTTAAATTTTATGAAAAATTTTTTGAGGCCTTAATATATGTATGTAGTCAACTTTTGTGACTGTTTCATTAATTTTTGAAAAGAATGTATTTTCTGTTGGTACAAAATTCTCTCATGTACAACTCTAAAGTCACACTTTTTAAAATGTATTCAAATATCCTATTTAAAATTTTTTTTTTATCTTATTTAACCTGTCACTTTCTGAGAGATATGTTAAAGCTTCCTTCTATAATTGAGAATTTGTCAAATTACCCTTTGATTTTTAATAATTTTAATATTAAAATTGTTGGTACATAATGGTTCACAATAGTTTCATATTCTTTATAATTAGTGATATTATTTGACTTATTTTGAATTTTAAGTTTGAATTCTATATTGTCAGATATAGCCAGGCCTACTTTTGTTTCATGATTTTCCTGGTTTATCTCTATTGTTTCAGAATTATTTTTATCTTTAATAAAAAACCGAAAATAATTTTTTTGTTTGTTTTTGTTTTGTTTTTGTTTTAGTTTTTTGAGGCAAGGCAACACTTGGTGGATCTCACAGATTGCAAGGACCTTGTCATCTTACAATCCCTTATTTTTAATTTTTTTTTTACGCCTACAGCACCTGGTCTCCTAGGTGATTTCCCATCCAAGTACTAACCAGACCTGACCCTGCTTAGCTTCTGAGATCAGACGAGATCGGGCTTGTTCAGGGTAGCATGGCCGTAGACTTGAAAATAGTTTTACTATCAAATACTATTAAAAAGATTATACTAAAAAACTTTAGGACCTGTTTTTCCCCTGCCACCACTCTCCAAAGATACACATTTTCTGTTTTTTTAGCTGTTTTTTTTTTCTGATATTTACCCCCAAGTTTCTAAATAATGTACTTATATGGTTGTTGACTTCTTATTATCCAATAAAAAAATAACTATTTTCTTTCAATATAGTTATGTCATAATTTTTGGTTAAATAAATATTCAGTATTTACTTCACATGTAGCTAACAAATACAGCTAAATTATTGAGTTCTCAGTATGTGCCAGGCATATCTTTATGTGCTTACATTCACTAATTAATTCTACCATTACAATAATCCTGATGGGTAAGTGCTATTATGATTCATTCTCTATTTTATAAATGGGAGAACTAAGGCTCTGTGTAACTTAACTTACAATGACTATGTAAGTATTTTTACTATTGAGCCAAAACAAGAACTATGACTGTTTTCTTTCTTATTGAACTTTTTAGTTTTCTTGCAGTTTATTCCTGTCTTATTTTAAAATATGCTTTATTTGTTTCATTATTAATCCCCCCCCAAAGTGAATTTCTGAATATTATTTTCCTCATGGTCAAAATATAATAACTACCCAATCAGGTGCTCTTCCTCCCACTCATTCCTGTGGAATCTTACACACTCTTGCTCCAATCTAGAATGATTTTTATCTAAGCCTGCACTCTTGTATTAGGTTCCTTATGTCCTAAATCATGTATGTTTTTCCTTTCTTGCTCCTGAATTTTGATGGAGTTCTTTCTCTAATAGTTTCCTAATAAATGGTACAGAAGAGATATACTCTTTTCAGATTGTCCATGCATGTATATTTGTTTTACCTTACACCAGTTTTGCTTGGAGGTAGACTTCCAAATTAGAAATAATTCTCTAACAGAATTTTGAAAGCATTGATTCATTTTTTCCTAGTTTTTAATATTATTCTTGAGAAGCCTGATAACATTTGATTTCCTTACTTTTGTATTTAAGCTTTTATGACTGTTTGTATTCCAATTTCATGAAGGTATATTTTTGCATTCATCTTTTCTCATTTAATATGCTGGCTGCTGTTTTTTTCTCATTTATTATTCTGGAGCTTTTTAACATAGAATTTTGTATCCTTATTTTCTGAGAAGATTTCTTACATTATTTCTTTGGTAATTTACTCTCTACCCTCTCTCTCTCTCTCTCTCTTTTTTTTTGAACACTTTGTTAGATATCACCTGTTATCCATCATTTTATTATTTTGTTCTACTTTCAGGTAGATTTCACAAACTTTATCTTTCGATTATTTTACTGATTAAAAAACATTTGCTATCTAATTTTTAGTATTGTGATTTTTAAATGCTTCTTATAAAACATTATTCTGGTCTTGTTTCAGTGATGCAACAACATTTCTTATCTCTCAGAGTCAATGTTCACTTTTTAAAAAAATTTCTTCTGCTTCTTACATTGTTCATATTTCATCTAACTTGCCCTCTCCCACCCCTGTTATTATGTTTAGTCTCTTGACTTTTCTCAAATATCTGTTGACTTTTGGTTGTACATTCCCACTGAAGAGTGAGGATAAGTAGAAACTTAATTCTTGGGTATTTATGTAACTGGGACTTGTAGCCTGGTAGCTTCACCATAGAGTAAGATTGATTTGATGACATTGCTTTTTCACTGGAAATACAAAAAGTTGAAATCTGTAGTTCTTTTTTCTTAGGTTAGTCAATACTTCACGAAAGGGATCTTTTCATCTACTTTTTGTGGTTGTAAATCTGGCTGCCAAAGTTCTGGGGTTGTGGGTCTTGCCATGTTGGTATGTAGACTTTCACTTAGTTTTCCTATTTTTAGTTTGATGACTCTCCCACTGTTGTGAGCACATTGGACCCACCCAAAAAATCCAGGGTAGTCTTCCCATCTCCAAAGCCTTAACTGAGTCACATCTAAAAATTCCCCTTTTCCATGTGAGGTAACATATTCATAGGTCCTGGGGTTTAGGACATGGACATCTTTGGGAGGCCATTATTTTGCCTAACATTCCCTGGCTAGGATGGTTGTACAGCACTCCTTGTTCCTTTTTTGTGGCATTTAAATTAACTGGAGACTCTCCCATTTCTCTGCCTTGCACCCAACCCAGGAGTCTCCCCTGTCAGAATTTTAACTTTAGAAATCAGTTCTCATGGCTCTATTCTGGAGACAAATTTTGAAGTCAGAAGGCCCAAGAAAATGTGTGTTCTCTCTCTCTCTCTCTTTCTCTCTCTCTCTCTCTCTCTCTCTCTCTCTCTCTCTCTCTTTCTTTCTTTTCATTAGTTATCTTGCCTACTGCTCATGCCCTTCTCTTTATGCTCCTCTCTGTGCTTCTAATCTTTACAGGTCCTCTATTGGGTTAGAGAGACTGGATGTGAGGGTCAGCACTTCATGCTTCCTTAGATACCTTAAAGCCAATTCCTTGCTACTTACTTGTCTTTGACCCTTGTTATTCCAGCATGCTCCTACTAACAAGATATAGAGGATGAAGATGCAAAAGCAACTTTGTAATAACCTTTTGGGGTTACTGAATATAGGAGGAGAAGCAATGTAAGTCAAGTGTTATGAGAACCTTTCAGCACTCAGGCCATACTCTCTGTTGGGACATCTGCCTGGTGGGAGGGATCCATGGGATTTGATAATATAAACTGCATTTGAAGGGTATATTAACATTACTTTCTGAAATAAGTGTTTTGGGAGCTGCAAATTCTCAGCACTTGTTAATCTTCTGTCATCATGACATAGAAATAAACCCATTTTTAAAATTACTACAGCTAGGAGGCTTCCGTGTCTCATTGCTTGGGATTCAAGTGTTACATATACTTTTACAGTTCCTGCATCACAGGAGACAGTGCCAGTGAAAACAAAGTCAAATAGTGGAGAGAAGCCTAACTCTGCTTTGTCAGCCTTTTCTCACTGGCTTTATATTCTCCAGAAATTCCTCCTGTTTCGATCTGCAGGTGGCACCTCTCCTCTGCTTCTAGCACTGTAGAAGATTAAAAAAAAAATTTTATTCTGTAATTTTTAGATTTGGGGAAAGAAAATTTATCGTTTTGTCATTTCTTAGCCATGCCAAATAGGAATATTCACCCCAGTTTTTAAAAGAAAAGTGAGAATAGTTATGAGCTGTTACGAGTAGTAAATAGACAGAAGTCTGTGTCATGCCTGCTCAGCACCTCAGGCCTGTCAAAGAGATGCGCATGAGTTTGTTTCCAGCTCTTGGATCACTGAAGAAACGCCACAAGCTTTAAACATGTAATTGTTACTGCCATGTACGAGAAGGAAGACAAGAATGAAAATTATGACAATGTGGCATATTTGTTCTTTTTGCAGCAGTAACTTTGCCAAAATTTTTCTGGATGACGTATGTAGCAAATGCCTCTGGGGGCCCATGTCATGTCTCCTCAGCGCACCTCTGTTTTTAGCTGCAGCTTCATGAGACAGTTCCCATGCAAGTTCAGACTCACCTTGTGCTGACAATGCCATGCTTCATGAGGACGCTGTGTGTCTTTCTGCTTTCTTCCTCAGGGCTTTCTCAGATGCCACAGGAGCCTACTCATTCCCCATGCAAGTGCAGCCTATGTGTCCAGAGATGTTAATGCTTCCAAGGTCAACCCTCATTCAGTGAGGGAAAGAACCCAGTGGATAATGCTTCAGCCTGCTGCCCTTTGGAGGCACAATTCCAGGTGGCATTGTGTGTGCTTCTCAAGTGGTCCTGACTGGATCAAGTCCTCATTGCTCTAAATGGGGAGCTTGCTAATACAGACTTATTTTGATATTTCCTTCTTTCTTCTTTTATTCTCCTGGTTCCTTTACTTGTGGAAGCATCTCTCAAGAAATTGCCTGTACCCAAGGCCTTGTCTCAGACTCTGCTTTTGGTGGGACCTAAGCTAAGACAATATCATTAAGTGGCTACGCTAGAATTTTAATGAAGCTTTAAATGAGCTTGAGATGGTTTACAGCTGTGTGGCTGTGAAGCGAGAATCATGGCTGTATGGGGGAACGTAGAAAAAGAGTAGGGAACACCATTGGGGTTCTCAATGTGTTTTATTGACATTCAGAAACATTATCACATATGAGTTTAACTGTGGAGAAATTCTTTCAGTTCATCAGCATCCCAGGGCCATAGCAGTGTAGATAATGAGAATATGAATGAGAGAAATAGCTGTATGTCTTCCATGGGCTCTTTTTATAGATTACATTTAACCCACTGAACAACCCTTAAAGATGGACATTAGAATCCCTACTTTACAAAATTCTGAGGATAAAACAAATAACTTGACCCAAGCCACAATAATCAGTAAATGGCCAATTCCAGTTTAAGTAATTTCACTTCAAAACCTGTGCTTGTTTATATTGCTTCACTGGTACTAATTTAAAATGGATAATGTTGTATATAATCCATTCATTCATATGTTCAAATTTTAAAAAACAATTTAAAATTGTTTATTCAAGGTAATATATATGAATGGTACAAAATTCAAAGATCCAAAAAGGTATACAGTGAAAATCATATCTCCCTTTTGCCTTTGCTCTAGGCTTATTTAGGACATATCTACAGTAAATCAGTTTCTTGTATATTCTTCTAGGGATATGCTCTATGTATATGTATTATCTAGTATATTTTTACATATACCATGTGCATTGCTCTTTTCATTGCTTTGCTATTTTCGATTGAAATATCTTAAAGATCCTTTTAATTGATTCACAGAAAGTTGATGTATTATTCTTAACTGTTGCAGAGTATTCCTTTGTATGGCTGTATCCTCATCTAATTCATCTGTTAAATTTTATTATGTAAAAAATTAATAATTTTTGATACTCATTGAATCAATTATTGAAAAATTCTTCTAAAATAAATTAGTGGCATAAATTATCTATAACTTATAAAACATAAGGAAATATTTTCTGAAAATAATAAATGGTCCTTTTATCGGTTAATGTGCAGGAAATTTCGAACTGAGTAGAATTTAAATTCCTTCTAATTAGATATCTCTGTGTCGATCTCTCTGTTTCTTCTGTCTCTCTGTTTTCTGTTTTTTCTCTCCCCCACTCTTGATAACCATCCTTTAAAATTATGCTGTGCTTACTCTTAGAAGTCTAAGGATTGATCTTGGAACTTGTGAGTGTCAATTTAACTCCATGTCTGTTGGTTTAGAAGTCTTTTGAGAAACAGGCATCAATTTCAGAAACTTTTTTCCCATTAACATTTATATGGTAGATATTGGTTACAGATTTTTTTTTCAGACAGCATAAGAAAATTCAAAATGTGTACATTAGATGACTTTAAACAGTTATTCTTACTTTTCAGAGATTCATAAAGCCATCCTAAAATTTGGGTTCAGAGCATATCTACATCTATGATTGATGGAAAATTTCATAAGCCTCCTAATGAAACTAGTAAACTATAATTTGCCAAAGGTTCAATTTCCATGTTATCTTTTATTCTATCTCATACATTTTTTTTCATTTTTTAATTAAACATTTTTTGAGATAATTGTAGGTTCCCAAACAATTATACAAAATAATACCAAAAGATCTCACATTTCCTTTACCCAGTTTTCTCCAATGGTTATAGTTTGCAAAACTAGTACAATAATCACAACCAGGATATTGATATTGATATAATCAAGATGCCAGACATCTCCATCACCACAAAGATTCCTTATGGAAACAGTTTATAGCCATATCTACTTCCCTCCTGCTCCCATCCTCTCTTTAACCCCTGGCAATCACTAATCTGTTCTCTATTTCTATAATTTTTGTCATTTCAAGAACATTATATAAATACAATCGTGTAGTGCATACATACTTTTTTGTAGGCTTCTTCAGGAATTAGAGCTAAACTCATAGATAATAAATATTTCTAAACATTTTGCATGTCGTGTTGGTCTTATTTTTAAAAATTGAATCACCTCTTAAGTATTCTACATTTTCATGTATAAAATTCATTCAAACTTAACTGAATTAAATTGGATTCCCTAGAAACTGACTCTGAGGTGAAGACTTGTGTATAGAAGGTCCACAGGGGTTTGGTCTTATTAGACACATCTATAAGGAAATGAGGAAGGCAGGACTGAGCAGGAGAAGCTGCCTTACACAGTAGTTGCAACTGTCTCACCTCATCTTACAGGGAGCTGCTGCAAAACCAGATGTTCCTTCAGAGTTAGGGCAAGAGGGCTGAGCCTATATATCTCTATCCTGTTCCTTTGATTCTTCATATATATTTTAGAATCAGGTTGTAGATTTCTACAAAGGATCCTGCTGGGATTTTGGTTTGAATTGTATTGAATCTATAAATCTATTTGGTAGGAATCAATGCATTAAGAATATTTAATCTTCTAATCGTTAAATATGTATATGTATTTATTTAGGTTTTCTTTGATTTCTTTCATCAGTGTTTTATAGTTTTCAGCATAAATGCAAATCTTGTATATATTTTGTTAGATTTATAGTAGATATTTCATGTTTTTGGTGATATTGTAAATGTATTTTTAAAAAATTCAGTTTCTAATTGTGCATTGCTGGTGTACATTGTCCTGTGATCTTGCTAAACTGACCTATTAGTCATACTAGCTTTAGAATTTTTTAAAGAATTTTCTCCTTAGATAAACAATCATATTATCTGCAGAAAAAGGCAGTGTGTTTTCACTTCTTCCCTCCTAATAGATATGGCTTTTATTTCTTTTTCTTGCTTCCTCTCACTGGCAATGACCATCATTTCTGTGTTACACAGAGATGGTGAGAGCAGATATCCCTACCTCATTTCTGATTTTAGGGCAAACCATTTAGTCTTCAACCATTATATATAATGTTAGCTATAGATATTCTGTAGATGCTCTTTATAAGAGTGATGAATTTCTCTTCCATTTCTAATTGCTGAGGGATTTTATGGTGAATGAATATTGAATTTTATCAATTTTTTTTTGCATTATTGTGATTATAACAGTTTCTTCTTTAGTCTTTTGATATGGTGAATTACTTGCTTGATTTTTCAAATGTTAACCTTGCATTCCTGGAATAAACTTTATTTGGTCATGCCATAACTAATTTTATAAACGTAATGCTGGATTTGATTTGCTAATATTTTGTGAGGACTTTTATATTTATATTCACCAAAGATAATAATTTGTTCTATGTCTTTGTCTGGTTTGGGTATCAGGGTAAAGTCCTGGCTTATAAAATGAGCCAGAAAATACTCATTTCTCTTCTCTTTTGGAAAAGTTTGTATAGAATTGACATTTTATATATATTTTGTTTATTCCTTAAAAGTTTGAGAGTCTTTGCTGATAAAGCCACCTGAGTCTATAATTTTCTTTGTATGAAGTTTTAACTACAAATTCATTTTCTTTAGTAGATATAGGAAAAGTCAAATGATCTATTTCTTCTTGAGTAAGCTTTGAGTTTGTGTCTTTTAAGAAATTTGTCCATTTCATCTATTTTGTCAAATATAACCCAAAGTAGACATTTTATTTTATTTTTAATTCTTATTTTTCAATTAGAGTTGACATTCCATATTATTTGATATTAGTTTTAAGTGGACAGCACAGTGGTTAGACATTTATGTAATTTCTGAAGTGATCGCTCCAATTATTCTAATACTCACACAGCACTATACATAGTTATTATAATAATATTGACTATATTCTCTATGCTGTACTTTATATCCACATGACTATTTTGTAACTACCAATTTGTACTTCAATATCCCTTCACCTTTTTCACCCAGCACCCCAACACCCCTCCCATCTGGCAATCACCAGTTTATTCTTTGTATCTGTGAGTCTTTTTAAATTTTGTTTGTTTATTTTGTTCTTTAGATTTCATAATAAGTGAGATTATATGGTATCTGTCTTTCTCTGTCTGACTTATTTGATGTAGCATAATATCCTCTATGGTCATCCAGGTCATTGCAATTGATAAGATTTTACTTTTTTATGGTTGAGTAATATTCCGTTATATATATGTACTACAACTTCTTTATTCAATTGTCTATTGATGGGCCCTTAGATTGCTTCCATATCTTGGCTATTGTAAATAGTGCTGCAGTGAACATAGAGGTGCACAGATCTTTTCAAATTACTGTTTTTGTTTTCTATGGATAAATACCTGATAATGCAATTGCTGGGTTACACAGTAGTTCTATTTGTAATTTTTAGAGGAAGCCACAAACTGTTTTCCATAGTGTCTATACCAATTTGCAACAATGCATGAGGGTTCCCTTTTCTCCTATCCTCAACATTTGTTTTTTGATTTATTGATGATAGCTATTCTAAAAATTTTCTTTTTAAAACTTTTTTAAAAAAATTTAAGCATAGTTGGTATTCAGTCTTATATTGGTTATATTAGTTTCAGATGTACAATATAGTGATTCGACATTTTTATACATTACAATGTGATAATCCCACTAATTCTAGTAATCATCTATCACTGTGTAAACTTATCTCAATATTATCCATTATATCCCCCTTCCCCTTTTCACCTCTCCCCTACCCCCACCCTTCTAGTAACCATTCCTTCTGTTTCTGTTTCTATAAGTATATTTTTGTTTTGTTTTGTTTGTTTTTTTTAGATTCCACATATAAGTGAAACCATATGGTATTTTTCTTTCTCTACCTGACTTATTTTACTTAACATAATACCCTCTACGTCCATCCATGTTGTTGCAAATGGCAGGGTATTATTATTTTTTATTGCCGTGTAATATTCCATTGTGTGTGTGTGTGTGTGTGTGTGTGTGTGTGCGTGTGTGTATACACACACATATATCTCATATCTTTATCCATTCATCTATTGATGGACACCTAGATGGCTTCTGTATCTTGGCTATTGTAAATAAAGCTGCAATGAACATAAGGGTGCATATATATTTTCAAATTAGAGTTTTTGTTTTCTTTAGATAAATACCCAGAAGTGAAATTGCTGGGTCATATGGCATATCATTTTTAATTTTTCGAAGAATTGCTATAATATTTTCCATAGGAGCTGCACCAGTTTGCAGTCTTTTCAACAGTGCACAGGGTTCCTTTTTCTCCTCATCTTTACCAACACATGCTATTTGTTGACTTTTTGATAATAGCCATTCTGAATGGTAGTATCTCATTGTGATTTTGATTTGCATTTCCCTCATGATTAGTGATGTTGAGCATAAAAATATTTTCTAATTACTCTTCTGACTTTCTCTTTGATTAATGGGTTATTTAAAAGTGTGTGGTTTAATTTCTGAATATTTGGAGGTATTTTTCAGATATATTTCTGGTTTTAATTTCTACTTTAATTCTATTATTGCCAGGGAACATACTTCATATTGTTTCATTATTTTAAATTTTTTGAGGCTTGAGTAGCCTGGAATAACTTTTGGTAATCTATCTGTGCACACTTAAAAGAACATATATTCTGCTGGTGTTGGATGCCAATTACGTCAAGTTGGTTAATAGTATTGTTCAGGTCTCCTATATTCTTACTGAGCTTCTGTTTTTTGTTCTATTAATTACTAGTGAAGTCAGTAACATTGAAGTCACCACCTATAAGTGTAGATGTGTCTATTTGTCTTTTAGGCTTTTTCAATTTTTGTTTTATGTATTTTAAAGCTCTGCTGTTAGGTATATAAAAATTTAGAATCATTTTGTCTTACTGAATCCTTTTATTTTTATGTAGTATCCCTGTTTTCTCTCTTGCAATATTCTTTGTTTTGCACTCTATTTTGTCTGGTCTTAGTATAGCCACCCTAGTCTTCTTCTGATTTTTATTTTGCAAGATATACATAGTTATATCATTCACTTTTAACCTATTTGCATCTTTAGATTTTAAGTGAGTTACTTGAATACAGTGTAGAGTTGGTTCTTGCTTTTTTTTTTTTATCCTATTTGGCAATATGTGTTTTTTAAATGCTTTATTTATATCATTTACATTTAATGTAATAATTTATATGATTGGAATTATCTTTATGATTTTGCTAATTTTTTTATTTGTTCAATTATTCTTTGCTCATCTTTTCTGTTTTTAGATTGAGTATTTTTAAAAATTTCACTCTATTGCCACTATTTAGCTTATTGCTTATAATTCGTTTTAAAGACTTTCTTTGTTGTTGTTTTAATATTTCCAGTATACATATTCAAATAATCAGTCTACCTTCAAATAATTTTATACTGCTTCACATACTACATGAGAACCTATAACAGCATACTACTAATCTGTTCATCTTTCTTTCCAATATGCTATGCTGTCATTGTCATATATTTTATTTTTCAATATACTGCACTATAAACTCCAGTTAATGACTAGTATTTTTTATTTAGACAGTCGATTATCTTTCAAAGCTATTAAAATGAGAAAAAATTAATTTTACTTTTATTTTTATAAATTTTGGAGATATAATTTCATTGTGTAGATTTAAGTTTATTTCTAATATATTTCTCACTACTAAATAACTTCTAAAAACATTTCTGGTGGTATAGGTCTGCTGGTAATGAATTCTTTTAGCTTATGTTAGAAAATTATTTTTATTGCATTCTGAGGATATAGGTTATTTTTTCTTTCCATTTTAGCATTTTAAAGATGCCACTCTATTGTCTTCTGGATTGTATGGTTTATGACCAACAGTCTGCTATAATTTTTGTCTTTTTTTCCTCAGTATATGTCTTTTTTTCCAGTTTTCTCTTGCCTTTCAAATTTTCTCTTTATCTTTGATTTCCAGCAATTTGAATATGATGTGCTTAGACGTGTGTGTCATTTTGTATGTGTGTGTGTAAAGGGGCAGTTTGTTTTTTGTGTGTCTTGTTTTTAGAGTTCATTCCTTTTGGGATTTTCTGATTTTCTTTGATCTGTGGTTTACTATCTTTCATTTTTTTAGAAAAAATTTTGGCCATGATCTTTTAAAATATTTTTCTAATTTTTCTATTCCTTTTTTTCTGGTATGTTAGATTATTTGATATTGTCCCACAACACTTGGATGCTCTTTTCTACTTTATTTATTGTTTTTGCTCACGATATTTGGACAATTTCTATTAACCTATCCTCAAATTCACTGATTCTTTCCTTGGCTGTGTTGATTCTACTAATGAGCCTCTGAAAGGCACAAGTCATCTCTAATATCATATTTTTATATTTCTATTTTTCTCTTTCTTATACTTTCCAACTCTTTGCTGAAAGTTGCTGTATGCATGTTCACTTTTTCCATTAAAGATTTTCCATATTAATCATAGTCTGATAGTTCTAACATCTCAGTATGATTCTGTTGTTTTCTTAGTTTCTTGACAGTTTATTTTCCCCCATTTGCTTTTAATGTGTTTTGTAAGTTTTGATGACACCATGAGTAGAATTAGTACTTATGCCTGAAAAGCGTCATATCTCTTTTTAATGCTAGCTTATCAGTGTGTGTGTCTGGTGGGGGAAGTTGAGTCAATATAATCAGGAGCTGAGCTGGGTTTAGATTTGGTCATTACTGTGATTATATTTAGTGTATCAGAGACTTCATATTCTTCTAGGGTTATTTTGTATTTAGGTTGAGATCTGAGTTACTGTAAGGTTTTTGTCAATATTCATTTTCATATAAGCTTTTCTTGTATAGCTGTGCCTCATAGGTGGTCTCGCTCTATGTTCCCTTCCCTAGGGGTGATAAATTGTTTTTATTTTTGCTTGTTACTTGAGGCTTTCTAGCCTAGTTGTGGGAGTGAGAGGTTTCTGTAGTGTCCTTATTTGGCCTTAGTCTTAGGTAGTCCCTGTATCCTTGAGTTAAAGGTGGGACTTCCTCTGTGATTGTGTCCATTTTCATCATTGCAGCCAAACTCTGCTTTGTGTCAGATGTGTGTCAGATCTTGTACAGAAGAGAGTTTCTAGCCTTTTTCTAGTGATAGGAGACCTCTAAATGTCTGAATCCAGGACAGTTTATTACCCTCCTCTCAGCCATAGTGGATCTGTACATGTGCCTTAGGGGCATCCAGGTTTGCTGCTCTTACCCCAGCAGCTTAAATATTTTCTTATGGAGATAAGCAGGATTAGGACAGGGCTCTGTTCCCTTTTTGTAGTAGCAGCTGTTCCTATCCTCCTAGCCTGCACCATTGAAGGTAGCTGTCTCTGGTCTTCTGCTCTGCTTTTAATCTGTTTTATGCATACAATACAAAACTTATGTAAGCTCTCTCTTTCTGCAGTGATCAGGGATTTGATTCTACATACTCATACTAATGTACACTTAGTTTAACAATTTGTTTAAAATTTTAGTCGAATTCTTCCATTCTTGTATGGTACCTTGAGGCTGTCCTCTTTTGCTTTGCCATAAGTGAGCCAGAATGTGTATTTCTTTAGAAAGGCTTGTCTGTCCTTACATTTTTTAAGCTACTGGGTTTCCCTATGACTTTAACTCTATGATAGATTCAAGAAGAGTCACAATCTTGTACTCTAGCTAGATTTTTCTTTTTGTTCTGTTAGGAGTGATGCTACTTTCAGCTTACTACATCTTGAGTGGAAGTGGAACCCCTTCAGCTGCATCTTTAAAGACCATTCCATTGCTTTATAAGGCCAGTGCTTCTAGATAGTGTGGTATATGATAGGTCCAGTGGATCCCACAGTTGTATACCCATTGCCTTATACAACTGCTGTAGAGTAGTTCCCTTGGTTTGATGCAATGTTTTGTGGGTTCTTATGCTGGTGAATCAAGTACTCCTTAACTCTTTGGGTAGTAGTGCTGGCTTAGGTAGTGGGAACAGGACAGTTAACCCAAATACTGATTACAAGTTGATCCCACATAAGATAAATCTCTACCCCTTCAAGGATAGAAGGCTTCTAAGCTAATCATCTTGCCACCAAGGGATATTTGGTCTAGAAGGATGGAAGGATAGAACCATATTGGGAGATTAGTATTCATCTCAGTTGCTACTAGGTTGAACATTCAATCGTGGCAGTAACTAGATCATCCTTGGTAATTTGAAGCCCATGCTATTGGACCCATGCATATCCCCCATCCCTGCTGCCATATTTACTTTATTAATGAACTGTGCAAATGCTGGTATGGGAAATAACAGAGAAGTTGGATGACATTAAATGGCTAGGTTATACTGTCTCTTTGGTTATTTAGTATCTTTGCTGTGATAAATACTCCCTGGTGACAATTAACATGTAATACAAAGATCACTATACTTTGTGCCCACTCACATGTATCCATCCATACGCCTTTTTTTAGACTTCCTTGTTACCAATCTTCCTATCCATTTCCCCTTTCCCAAGCCTCTAAAAAACCAGCCAGGCCATTCTCTACTACTCATGGGTCTATCTATGTATGTTCTTATTTTGGGCTGCTACTCTTATCACATGAAGTGGGTGAAAAAATACACTGCCTGGAGCTCTATCCATTGGGAGTATTTTACCTCACTGCTCTCTTTCATGATCACTCTTGAGTGGAATTGTAGTGCAGAAGTCACTTTTTGGCTTTTACCCACATACTGAATTAACTCATCTGTAAACAAAACCAGGCATTTCCCCCCCTCCATCTGCTGGCCAGTCATAGCTAAAGTAGTAAAAGATGTCAGTGCAGCAGGGAGGCTAAAGCTTATCTACGTGCAGCTTACTGTGTCCTCTGGCCTTGCTTATGCCTAGTCTTGGATGTATGACTTCCAGCTTACTTTGGATTGTTGCTATGCCTTCTCAGCCTAAAAACTTTGTGGATCTGACATAAACCAGCTAATGATGGGAAACTTGGCTGCATGGTCACTTGATGTTTCTATCAGAAGCTTGAGCATGATAGGAGTTGCTTTTTAAATGGTGTGTATTTTTCTGCTGCAGATGGCATTCTTTGCTCCAAACTCCTTGAGGTCTATGCTGTCTTGTGGGAGGGATGTCCTATTCATTTAAGGATATTTAGAAGTTTCTCTAGCCTCTACCTACAAGATGCCAGTAGTCCTACTCTCTACCTGCCTCATCGGTAATAAGCAAAAATGTCTTCAGATTTACCAAATGTTCCTTTCAGAGCAAAATTTCCTGTGCTTGAGAACTACTGGTCTAGACAACCCAGGTCCCTTTGGACTATATTATTACATGGGAAGGGAGAGTTAACCTAGCCCGAGGGCAAGACTGTAAATGTATATCATTGTTAGTCCCATGTGAATGTGAACTTCTTCTGATCTTCCTTTTATAGGAATGGAAAAGAATACATTCCCCAGATCAATAGCCTCATATCAAGAGCCTGAGGCTGTTTATCTACACTAGCAAAGATATCACATCTGGCAGAGCAGCTGCAGTTGTGGCTACTGCTTGGTTATGTTTGCAGAACTTTACTCTCATCCACCATGTTTCATGAGGTTTTTGTAGGGGCCAGATGCTATTTGCTCCAGGATTGATATTATTTTTGATATACTGTCTTGACTGGGTGTAGGAGGCAGTTTCTGAGACTTTTGCAATGGCTTTCTGCCCTTACCCCACAGCCAAACAACCAATATGAGGGTTCTGCCAACTACAAGGTATGTTTGGTTCAATTATATATTCGGTGACCACGAAGTGATTACCAGTTGGGTCAAAGTACCTAGTGGATTGAGTTGACCCAATTTATTACCTTGATGCCTTATGTTCCTACTCTATAAGGGAAGCCGTGATGGCGCTTTGGGTCCGTGGATATCAGTGCTATTTCAGACCCTGTGTTCAACAATCCTCAAAAGGTCTGAGCATTCCCCTTTCTCCAATGGATAGTTACCCAAGTAGATAGCTATACATTTATTTTGAGAAAGACTGAGAAAATTGCTACTGACTACAATTTGATGCATTATTGCAGGGTCTGTCCTCATAGGGATCTGGCTTCTACTTCAGTCAACAGGTTCTAGATTAGAGAACTAGCTCAAGTCTAGGTAAGAAATTGTAACTTAACTAGTTTCCTGATAATCTATTCTTGATTTTAAAAAAATTGCATAAATTAAGCAATACTCTTGTTGCTGTCCCACCTTATTGTCCCTGTGAACCGTTTGTTCCAATACCATCTTCATATGTCTCTGGGGGTTGAGGTGCCCTGATTGCCACTCCAAGCTTGCCATTCATCACAATAATTGGTCTCACTTTGCTTTTGATGGTTAAGTGTCATCACTTGACCTCTTTTATTTTGGGATTCCAGAATCCATGTTCTATAACAGCATTTTCTGCCATCAACCCTGGCCTACATTGTGTACCACTGAACTTTTTGATGATGCTGATGCCTCTTTCTCTGCCACGTTCCATATCATTAACTGGTAATTGACATGTACTCTGGGCTCTTTCATGAATATAGTTGGCTATTGGTATTCTGGATTTAAGTAGTATATCCATCCTAGCATACCTATTTCTATGATATTTTTAATTCCCTTTTTACAGTATTATAACAATTCTGTAATTTCTAACTTACTTAGTATCGACCATTGATTTTCTAAACTTCCGAGAGTTATCGTAGCAGTGTGAGCATTATTTCCTAGAGTCCTTACCACAGTGTTTAGTCCCCGCCCCAGTAGTTAGGGGATGGGTAAATCAGCCCTGAAATGGGGACTTGTGTGGAGCACCATAATGTCTACTCACTAACTTACTCTGAATCGCATTATGCTTGACATTATCCCCTGTATTGGTTTTGCAATGGCTTTTGTAAAAAGCAATGAAATTTTACGTGGTGGCATCGTTTCCAAATAAGTGACTCAAGCTACATAGTAAACAAAATTTAAAGACTATAAGCTAGGGCTATCAAAGAAACATAAGATATATTTACTGAAAGAAAGATTTAAACGATATGACAGAGTTATGAGGAATGGCAACTACAATCACCAGACTCACCAGTGAATAAGTAGGAGGGTTGTCAGTAGCCAAAGAATAGAGTCAGTCAGCTCCTTTATTTAAATAATTGTAACAAAAGCACCCAGAAACTGTATTCATATATGGAGAGTGTATTATATGGAGAGTGTGTTGAGGCCTGTTTATTATTATTTGTCCTTTGTAATCCAATAGAGAGATTATAGTCACCATTGCTAAAGCTATCTTTTATTATATAATATAATGATAATAGCAATAATTTACTGAGTGGTTATGATGGTAAGTGCTTTAAAAAACATTGGCTTCCTAAATACCCTTGTATTCTTGTTAAAGGGTGATCAGAAGGAAATGTGACCCTTGTCAAAGCTGGCATCTTCGTAGTTATATACTTATTACAATGAAGTCAATTACCATCACTCAAAGAATTTTATCATTCTTGTTTGGGAATTGCTGTCAGAAACTGTGGAACATTACTGTGAAAATGTGGTGCACCGTCATTTTCCACAAGAGGATTTAATTTTTTGGAAACAGCTGAGTCATTCTGGGCCAAATTTGGTGAATATTTTATTACTATTATTATTTATTATTTATGCCTACAGCACCTGTCTTCCTAGGTGGTCTCTCATCCAAATACTAACCAGGCCTGACCCTGCTTAACTTCCAAGATCAGACAAGATCGGGCTTGTTCAGGGTGGTATGGCCATAGACCATGGACCGTGGCTCCACTAGGGCATGAACCCAGGCCCTTCTGCGTGTAAAACAGATGTGCTGACCGCTACACTATGGAACCACATCCATGAATAATTTAGAAAGGTATTCAAAGTGGGTAACAGGAATTCTAGCTCTTTAAAATAAAAGATTTGATTTCTTGATTATTTAGCTGCAGTAATATCAGTTTTCTTGGATGTTTGTAAACCAACTCTAAAGCATTTCTTCAAAAAAGTAGTTCTAGAATATTCACTGAACAATGACAGCATTGCTGGAATGAAAGTGACCTCCTAAGGTGAGTACCTGAAGAGCAACACTTATTTGGGTTAAATTCTATTAATTGAATTTATTTTACTTTGTACACAGGAAAACAAATGGTGAAACATTATATTGATTTAAAAATATTAAGTCATGTTTCCTCAAATTAAAAAAAATGAGCTTTATCCATTTTCTACTCTTTAGTCATAATTGCTTTACCCATCTATTTTATAATATAAGGTTTTGATATATTTGTTCTCACATACTATATCTTTGCAATCTTGAATTATGTTACCAGAGCTTAGCAAATGGAAGCTATATTCTTAGTTTTCTCTATATATTTCTTTATTTTAAATGCATGTTCTAGTATTAAGATATTGATAATAAATAGAAAATAATCTTCATATTAAATTATCTTAAATTTATAATATTAAATTATATATTAAAAATTTTTTATAAGTAGAGCATCACATTTTGATGACTTCTAACATTCCCCATTAAGTATGTCTTGTCACCTTTTATTTTTATTTCTAATAGTTTTCAGATATGTTTTTTTATAACATTTGGTGACAAAGTATCTGCCAGTTACAGTCAAAAGTATACAGGAAAATTTATAATGTACCTATATGCTAACAATGAAAATTTAGAGCATCTTGTACACAAGTAAAAGAGAGACAATTAGGAAAATAAACCATATCCATGTATTTTAAAAACAAATTCTTTTCTCAAGGATGTGTCTATCACAGGTAGACTGCTGTGCATGTACGATGCTGTATGTTAAGTTGCACTGAGAATTTACAATTTTCATAGGTGTGAAGATGTGCAGGTAACTTCAAACTTGATTGTGTCAAATGTCAAGCTTAATTAAAAGGTGTTTCTTGCAAAATCAGATCTAAATATAGACATAAGAATTTATCCTCCCTCCCCCATCATTCTTGGAAAACCATATCCTGTAATCTTGAGACTTGCTGAATAACCTGAACAGAAAAGGTATGTTTTTTGTTTGAAGGTGAGAAGAATGTCACTTTTCTTAGCAATGTGTACAGAGAGCTTACTATAGCAAATATGAGTTCCAGGTTTGATTTGGGCATTTATCCTCATTGGCTGAAATCCTCATTGAAAACTGTTATTATTTTCCCCTTCAATTTCCCTGCTTCAAATTTGTTGGGTTGCACTGCTAAAACAGATCCTCTAGCCACAGTCACTTATGGGCTAAAAAATAACATCTTTTATTATTCTAGAAATTAGTTACTACTTTTAAACATAGGTACAATTGATTGCATAAAATAGCATGGCAAATTTGTTTAGATATAGATAAGATATTATTTTGCCTATAGTTTCATTAGCATGGTTTATTATGTTGTGAATATAATAGTTTAGTAGTAGTAAACTCAATTGTCATTTAACATGCTGAAATATATATTTTTGTGTTAAAAGATAGCCAAAAAAGTGCTGATAATCGATGTTATATTCCCATGCCTTGTATCATGCTACTGGAATTTGTTAGATGCTGAAAAACAAACAATACACAAATAGCAGATTTTTGTGGTAAATATCAATATGAAGAGTTTTTGCACACTTTCTGGTTAAACTTAAAATTTCCATGTTGGAAGAGAAAACCATAAAAAGGAATTAAACTTCCTGAAAATAATTAAAACAAATTAAGATGCAAATGTGCATTTTAAATTTGGCTACCTTTTTCCAAGCCAACAAAAAAAGTTATCCTATTCTAGCAGGCAATCTGTTGTAAAACTTACTTTGTTGCTTCTACTTGAATCATAGAACAAGATTGCCTCATTCACTAGACTTTGGAAATAAATCAAGGACCATTGTATGTGTGATTAAATAATGTCTTCGATATCACACACCCAGCAAAGATGACTTCTTTTTTAGTTGCTTTTCTAATTTGCTCCATATACTAATGTGGATTCTGTGATGATTGAGGGAGATGTTGATATTTGCGAATGCTGCTGATCGGCTTTCTGGTTTCAGAAATCGCACCAAAGACTTGAGGTTTTAGCGGAATTGATAAGAGGAAAGCCAACATAAGAGCCCTTGCTTTGATGCACGTTATAATAGCCAGCAAAACCCACCATGGGCAGCCTTGAGAGCAGACGACTACTCTGAGGAGTACTCAGTTCTTTGGGGCTGATTATGGCTTATTGAGGCAGAAAACTTGTCCGAGTTCAAACTCTTTGAATTCCTTGTTCACTCAATAGTGTGTCAAAAAAGAGCATTCAATGTTTCATGTCACAAAATCACCGCCGGCCTAAATTGTTCCTATTTCTCTTTTGCATATGGTGTGCAAGAAAATTTTCAGCCCTCTTCCGTAGCACCATAATGCTTTGATATGGGTAACATTGCCATAACAGCCTGCATTAAGGAACTTATATTTTATTCTTCTTTTCAGTGTACATAAAAATCCCAGCTTAGTCCTTTTTTGTCTTTTAGTTCCTTTGAACTCTTTCAAGCTACGTTTCAAGACTTTCTGGGCTTTGACGGGGCTGGGCATTCACTGTAAAAGCAGTCAATGCCTCAGTGAGACCACAAGCAAAACTGTGAGTGTCTTAAGCAGGGACCACACAACTCTTGTGAGTATTTGCATATTTTAGCAACTCTGTTGAGTGTGAATCTCAAAGCAAAGAATGCTGCTCATTAATTTCCTTCATTAAATATCTTGGACCATATACTTTTCTGAACAGAGCATTACCTGTATTGGATTCTTTGGTGCTGGTTTGTGTGTGTGTGTGAGTATGCACTAGACTATAAGTGTGTGTTTGTGAGCATGTGTATTAGAGTCCTGGCTTGACATTATCATTAGAGAATATGTTTACACTGCAGTGTGAGATTCTAGAATAAAGTGCTGATTCAGACACAAAAGTATATACCCTGAGGTAGCCAACTGTGGGCTCAAAGAGAGCAAGGCCAAAGCTGGACTGCTCAGTTCATTTTCCAGTTCAGTAGCTGTAGTAATCCAGCTTCGCCAGCTGCTAACAAGATTGGGTCTGAAGTTTACCTCCACAATGAGATAATCAGATTACCAGCCACAAAGATCAAATAATGACCCAGCTTTCGAGCAAGTTCAGCAGGCCCTTGATAACACTGTGTGGTCCTTGAGGCTTGATTAAAAAATTAAATGGCTAAACTTTGCCTCAATATTTTGCATTGGGATTTTTGAGTGACTTGATGATTCTTTTCATGGTGCACTTTCCTATTCTTCTGTTGGTTTGAAATTAAGAGGTAGGAGAAAAGGAGGATGCTCCCGCTGTGCAGTTGTTCCTGAGCTGGGCTTTAAATGAAGCATGTAGAATTTTTAATTTGGTGGCGTAGGGAAGACAAGGCAAACTCAAAATCATTCTCGAGCAAGGAGTTGGGCTGTAACAAAAACAACTTTTGCCTCTGCTCAGTGTCTGTCTCCCAGCACTGTGCTTCTGGACCAGAATGGATTTGGTCTTTCTCTCTCAGGCCAAAAATATTTGAAAGTTTTGGTTTTGGCTACTATATGATAGCTGTTTTCAGTAGTAAAGGGATTATTCTGAGAGGCATACAAATGTGATTGTCTCACAGCAGATGGTGCGCACTGCTTCACCTTTGAGAAAAGTTAATTAAGCCAAGCATATTGTGCCCATAGAGAGGAAAATGTAGATGAATATTGAGCAATCAAACTCAGTGTCTCCTTTTTTCATGCCTTTGCAATGGGACACAGAATCCCATTGAAAGAGAATTATGTACAGAATCAAATTAATTCACATCCAACTTTACTCTCTTCCCACGTTTTAACAGGGGTGCACACCAGGCCCTTCAGAAGTTTTGTCCACAATCAATGGGCCACACTGCGGTGTCCACTAAATTAAATGAACCAGTGCAGAAGAATCTCTTGTGAGATATTAAAAGGGTGAAAGGCTGTTTAATTCAAATCCTTCCGTAGAGTCTTTTCACAGCCCCCTTTCCATAGTACAGTATAAATTATTAACTAACTCCTTTCATCTCAGATCAATTTACAAAACAGAAACAATTACCCCTTGTTAATGAGAGCGAACACTTCTAATAATTATGAAAGTTGCGTTTGATTCTGTTTCCTCACAGGTCCTTGTTTACAATCTAATTTAGAGTTGCATGCAAAGTGAAATAAAACAGGAATTCTCAATTTGAAAAATGGCTGGTTGTAAAACAAATGGGCTTTGCATGTTAATGATTGTTGTTTGAGGAATACATTCAAATATCATTCACTGATACCTGCTTCCATTCTATTAATTCTACTCTTCAATGGTGTTTGCAAATATCCGTGTTTCTAAGGGGCTGCTGTTTAGTATGGGGATTAGGGGAGGGGTAGTTTGGGAAGGTGTTCACACCACTATCTCTACAAATGGTGGGTAATTGGTGATGGACAGACTTACCTCGAGGAGAAGAAGGAGAAAGGGTTTTACTGTGGCCTCCTGCCACGCTGAGTGGTTTGAGGCCTTAGGCAGGCTCCATGAGCTTAACTTTATCTTTCCCTTTAGAATCAGTGACGAATCCAAAAGGATAAAGGTAGACTTTAGACACCAAAGGAGCACTGAAATTCAAATAGAAAGGCAGATTTTCATCTCAATTGGATAAAAAGGGGCTAGCGGAAATGACTCAGATCATTGAAAGAAAAGGCCAAATCTGAGGTAGTCCTAGCAGCTGGGTTTCTGCACCTGCCCACCCCTATGACCAACCCCCAGTCTCAGCTATTATTTTGATTTCTCAGGGTATATTTGGAGAGTTTAGCAGTGATTGTGGAGCTTGAAGAGGAGAGGGAGGCAGTCACTGAGAAGAGAAGGAAATGATAACATAGGCCAGCAGTGGACAGAGTAATTACTAGGAAGTCATTCCTGGCTGTGAAAAAAAATCCAAAGTAGGAAGAATTTCAGTAACCACATCAATCACTGAGAAGTAACTCTATAGAGGAGGCCATACAAATCATATCTCACAGTGGGATAAAATAGCTGACTATAGGAAAAAGAAACAAAATTATTTGAGGACCTAGAAGTAATCGACATAGCAGGCAGTAGTGGCTGTCTAGTTGCTCTGATAAGAGGACTTTATTTTAGAAGTATTATCGGAGAAATGAGTCTTTAGTAACTCATTTTTTGGAGATTGACTTCACCAAAAGTTCTTGTAAAGAAGCACCAGAATATCACTGTAACTATGCTATATCTTTTTTTTTACTTCAAAAAATAAGCTTTAATTTTAGAACAGTTTTAGTCCTGAGAGTGTACAGAAAGTTCCACATATACCACACCCAATTTCCCCTATTATTAACATCTTGCATTGGTATGCGACACGTTGGTCAATGAACCAATACAGACACATTTTTCTAATAAAGTTCATAACTTGATTTTTCCTTAATGTCTTTTATCTGTTCCAGATCCCATTCAGGATACGTTACATCTATTTGTCTTCTTGTCTGTGATGAGTTCTTTTTTTTTTTTGACTGACTTGACTGTTTTAAGGAGCACTGGTCAGGTATTTTGTAGAATATTCTTCAATTTATCTGATTTTTTTTCTCATAATTAGACTGGGGTTATGGAATTTTAGGAGGAAGACTACAGAGGTAAAGTATCATTCTCATCACATCGTATCAAGGGTATATACTACTGACATGACATTCTTTTTTTTTTCTCCCTCTTTAATTCCCATCCTTCCACTTCCACCCCTGACCTATGGATGTTGCTGTCTCCCTTTTTTTAAGAACTGGATCTCTGAAGGCTGGGCATCTTCCCACACATGCTTGCAGCATGCACCCGGGGCCTGGTGCACTTGGGGTATGGTCTGTGGCTCCACCTGGGGTGCGAACCCAGGACCTTCTGCATGTAAAGCAGATGTGCTAACCATTACATGACATCTTTATTGATGTTAACCTTGATTACCTGGTTGACATAGCTCGTCATGTTTCTCCACTATAAAGTTACTCTCTTTCCCCCTCTTTTCATACTGTACTTTTCAGAAGGAAGTAATCATGCTCAGCCCACACTTAAGGTATGGAGCATTATGCTCCACCACCTTGAGAGTAGAGATCTATATAATTTGTTTAGAATTCTTGAGCATGGAATATTTTAAAATAATTTTTATGTATTTTTAATTTTATTTATTCAGTTATTTATTTTTATCAGTAGGACTCATGAATATTTATTTAATACTTTGGATTATAAAGCAATGCTGCTTTTTTGTGTTGCTTAACTTTGGTCTTTGCGGGCTTTTTCATTTGGCTCCTGTGTCCCTTTGATAAATCTTCATCATTTTTTTTTGAATACTTCCCTACTTTTCCATACTATAAGATGTTCCAGGCTCACCTTGTATATTCCCTGTCTCAGCCCTAGAATTAACCTAGAATAATTTCTCTAAGAATCACTGATTCCTTTTATTGAACGGTGGTGTTAGAAACCAATACCTGAGTGCTAAGTGTGTTATGTCTTTTTAAAATGTTACAGACCATTAAAGAGAAAAATTGTGGTAAGAAATCCTAAATCCAACATCCACCTATCCATCCATCCATCCATTCATCCATCCATCCATCCATCCATCCATCCATCCATCCATCCATCCATCCATCCATCTATCCATCCATCCATCCATCCATCCAAACTGTCATTTAAAAAAATTTTTGAAAGTGTATGATGCATCAGGCACAGTGCTAGATGCTGAGAATACAAAATAAAGAGTAATATGTATTTTCTGGAAGCTCACAGTTGGCTAATGGCAGGAAGTTAGACATCTGCACAAATGACATAAAATTTTGTTTGTCTAATTTTATTTGACAAATATTTATCATATGTTTAGTTGATATTGTGCTAGGTACTTGAGATGTAAAGAGAAATAGCTCAGTTATGGCCTTCAAAGAACTTACATATTAGGGAGGTGGGAGTGAGATTTTCAGAGAACACAGGTAAATGGTCAATCAAAATACAATGTGATCTGTGTTGTGAATCTTTTCTGAAGTTACAGTTTGAGACTTGAATAATATACTCTCCCCCAAGTAGCTTTCCAAAGGACAATATCCAAGAATAATACCCAAGTCCCCAAAGGCCTGCATTAGCAGTAAATCCAGCCTCAGTCTCTCTTAGTGTCTGCCTTCCCTAATGTACTCAGCAGTCTTTCAGGGTTTTACTCACGTACCAAATGTTTGTCCTATCTCACCATTACACCTTGGCTTGTATAGGATATTCTATAACTGCTCCCAGAAACTGCTCCAGAAAAAGTGCCTATGTCCAACTTTGAAGAGATTGGGCTTTTTCTCACTGCTGCCACTCCCTGGAGTTTGGAGTGTATTACCTGCCACCTTCTATGAAGCATTATGTTGGGGCTAGGTCCACTTCCCTGGTCCTATTTACTCAAATATGAAACTTTCTGGTCACTTAGAGATTTTCTGCAACTGAATTAGCAGCCCAGATGTAAATATTTATATTGTAATGGAATAAATTAAAATCTATGAAAGCTTCCACTAATTTAGCCCAAATCTGTACGGGATTGATAGACTTGGAGCCATTTCACCTAAATATACAAATGAATGACTTTGGCCAAAGCTGTTGATAGTAGGAGTGTAGGAGCAAGCTTTCTAGTGACCTCTTGATCTCTATTTTCTAGTTATGTGATCTTGGACAAGTCATTTAATCTCTCAGACTCTATTTTATCATTTATAAGGAATAGAGGGCCTGATACATTTGCTAACTCCCTCCTGGGGCTGTTGTGAGAATCTAATGAGTTAATGGATGGAAAATCACTTTGTTTCCAAATGGAAAGTGTAATGGTAACAATAGTATATTAATAACTATTTTTATAAACAAAATATTCATTAAGTTTATAACACATAACTTGGAGCCAGACAGAACTGGGTTTAATGCCTAATTCTGTGACCTTGAGAAAGTTATTTACCTTACTGAGCCTCAATTTCCTCACCTAGAAAAGGGACGATAGTACCAGTTTTAAAAGGGAACTAACGTGAGATTGAATACTTGGTGTTATTGACTGCATGTTTGTGCTCTGACAAATTCATTTGTTGAAACACTAACCACCAACAGAACGGTGTTATGAGATGGGACCTTTGAGAAGAAATTAGGTCCTGAGGGTGGAGCCCCCACGAAGGGATTAGTACTCCTATAAAAAGGGGAAGAGCCAACCTTCTCTCTATCAGGTGAGGACACACTAAGAGGGCTTTCACTGGAGTCCAACTTTGTTGACACTCTGATCTTAGACTTTGAACCTCTAAACCTATGAGAAATAAATTTGTTGTTTAAACCACCAGCTTATGATATTTTATTATAGCAGCCCAAGCTAAAACACTTGGAGTAAGGTTATTTTTCATCATTATTATTGACAACACTGATGGCAGGATTCACACCTAAGAGAAGCATTATAAGATGTAATCTTTGTGAAAGTTATGTGATATAATTGATTTACTCCACAAATATTTACTAGATGCTAGAGAATATCAGTAGGGAACAAAGCAGTCAAAAATTACTACCTTCATGGAGCTAAAATTCTAGAGATGGAAGATAGATAATAAAAAAATTAACAAGTACAATATGTAGCCCGTTAGATGGTAGTAGGTGGTATGGGCAAGGATTCAACACAGGGGAAGAATTTCTAATTTATGTAGGGTGGGCAGAGAAGGCCTCACTGTACGGGTAGGTGGCCTTTGTGTAGTGACCTGAAGGAGGTAAAGGAGAGAGTCAGATGGCTATTGAGGCAGAGAGAAGAACAAATACAAAGGCCTGAGATAAGAGGTGATAATAGGCATAGCTGCATCTTGAGCTTCTTAATTAGGGCAACACTCTGATGAAGAAGTCTTTGTTCAAGACTTGGTTCTGATTTCTTCCTAGAAGGCTCATCTCAAGCAGCTGTTTCCAGGCTGATGCAGGCAGATGTGCTATCAAGTTGGCACCATAAACTAGCCACAAAAACTGTCACAAGCCTGTTCTTGATGGCATTCCTCCTGGGCTGGCTTGGTTTAAACCAAAAATATGACAATGGCACACCTCTTTTAAATCCCAATTTCTAATAAACATACTTAACCATCCCAAAATGCTTACCATAGTCTAGGATGAGATTCTCAATTTCTTTCTTTCATGGATCCTAAATGAAGAAAGAGAACGCTTGCATACTCTTAGAGGCCTGGGGGCACAGCCTGCAGTGACATTGCAAACTTAAAATTCCCTGAAAGCTTTGAGGTTAACAACTATTGTAAAATTTACAATATACCTGCTCTATTTTTGTAAAATATTAAACCTTCAAAAAATGAACACTCCCAATAAGCTATATTTATCCTAAAGCTTCATATATCCATTAGTACACTGCCATATACCCTGTAGGGACCCCATCTTGAATAGTACAGTAGATTTGTTTTTTGGTTTTCAGGTTCAATACTCTATTCAAACTGTATCATAGCTATAAACCTTGCAAGTGAAAATTTGCATGCAACTCATAACCCATGCCTGATTTGCTTCTAGTCATAATGTCTCTAACACAATTTCCCAAAGTGGTTAAGCATTGCCTATTTTTGACACCCTTCTCTTTTGCCTCATGCTTTCTTTTTCTTTTCTTTTTAAAATTGAAATATATATAACATGTAAGCTTAAGGTGTATGACATTTTGATGTGGTATATTTATATATGGCAATATGATTGCCATTGTAACATTAGCTAGCACCTCTATCATGTCACATAATTATCATTTCTTTTTTGTGGTGGAAATAATTATGATCTACACCCATCCCTCAACTGACACAAATTATCCATTCTATGTCTTTTTTTTTTTCTACATGGAAGAAAACCATGTAAAAAGAGTCCACTAGTATAAAAAAAATTACTAAAGAAATAGGTCAATATAAGTCACAAAAATATTTAACGCATTTTCACAAAAAATGCTAATGAAAATTCAGAAAAACCAAAATAAGTTTTATTCAATGTCGGTGTCTGTACTGCAATCTAAAGCAATCAACCTTCTCTTTTTAATTGGCACAGAGTCACTATCTTCACCTCTCGAAATATTTGGAAGTACTACTTCAATTTCATTACTTATGTTTATGTTTTTGGATGATCTTTTTCTAAATTCATCTTTTGCTAAGTTTTCATAAATTCTTTGATATTCACTGCAACATTATAAAAAATCGTTTCAAAATTCTAAGTCTTGTTGAATGTTTGAATCAATATCTAGAATTGCAGTTTCCAATTTTGTGGCCAGTTAAAGAACTTTGTAAATATTTTCTGCAGTGAATGAAACTGGCTCAAGTTCACTGCCGTATTCATTGGCAGGATGGGCTTCAGATATTAAGTGAATTAATTCATTACCAGTTAATTCATGATCAACCAGTAATTTGTCAATATCATTTGCATTCAAATTGTTGAAGCCTTCTTAAAATTTATTTAATAAGTTAATGCCAGTTAAACACTCTTCAGTTGTTGGAACCATATATCCTGGTACAACCACTTCTGACCATACTGCTTTCCAGCAAGCATTTAAAGTCGATGACTTTAGATCACTCAAAGCTAAAGCAATATTCTTGATACAGCTTAAAATTGTGTATTCATTCCTTGTTTTTGTAACTGTGATTCAATATCTTCAAGTTTATTAAAAATATTATTAAAACTCTTCATTATAATTCATCTTAAAGGTGGAAATAATGCTTTGATCTAAAGGCTGGATCAAGGAAGTTGCATTTGGTGGCAAATATACAACTTTTATATTTGGATGTTTGAAATTGTGTAGATGACCAGATGCATTATCTGAAAGTAAAAGTATTTTAAAAGGAAGACATTTTTCCTTCATATAATTTTCAGTTTCTACAGCAAAACATTGCAAAACCAATCTCAAAAAAGCATCAATAGTCACCCATGCTTTTTTATTTGCCATCCAATGAATCATTATTGTGTATATTAGTTCTTTGAACGTTGCTGAGTTAAGCTATTGTTTTTACTAGAAAGAGTAATAGCCAATAATGGAAATGAAAAAGAAAGAATTGCGTAAAATGAGACTTCATAAATTGAGGAAAGGGTCTAGTCTCTTAGCAAGTTTGATGTTTATAACTTATGTGCTTACTTTTTCCTCTGTGTTTTCACTATTGGTGGTACTTATCTTTTTTTTTTCTTTGAGTTCTAATCTCTGTCTTCTTACCTGTATTGTTTAAAAATAAAATTTGCTGAAGCCAGACTGCCTCTCATTCTTTTTATCAGCTTTATTAAGGTATACTGCCTGGATTTTGAATCTAAACTCTACCATTTACTGGCTCTATAACCTGGCCAACTTACTTAACCTCTCTATGCCTGTTTCCTTATCATAAAATGAGGATAATCATGAAATCTATCTCATAGGGTCATTGTGGGAATTCAATGAGTTAATGTCTGTAAAATGTCTAGAACATTTCTTTGTGTCAAAGAAAGCGCTCGATAAGTGTTATCTGTTGTTTATTATTATTATCCGCTTTTTTACATATTTGATCATTAACACAAATAGAGACATTCATCTTTCTCCTCCTCCCCTCCAAGTTATCTAGTTGCTCTCTTTTGAGTCCTCCCACAGTACTTCTTATAAACTCTAGCCCTTCTCATTGCATTGTGATTATTTGCCTATAAAACCTTGTCTCACCTTTTAGACCAGTGGTTCTCAACCAGCTGTGAAATTCTGCCCACGCTCCTCCAGGGGACCTTTGGCAATGTCTGGAGACATTCTCAGTTGTCACAACATTTTGATAACACAACTGAGGCAGAGTGCTACTGGCATCTAGTGGGTATAGGCCAAGGATGCTGCTAAACTGCTAAACATCCTGCAATGCAGAGGATAGCTCAACGAAGAATTATTCTGCCCCAAATGTCAATAGTGTCATGGTTGGAAAACCCTGTCCTAGACTGTGAATTCCAAAGGGCAAGTCTCACCCATCTTTATATATCTCATTCTAATGTAATTCCTGATTGATATCAGGCATTCAAACTATTTATAAATCAGTCATTGCATGAAAACTGTTAATGCAGAGGACATGGTATTTCTAGTGAAAGTTCTGCCTGCATAAATACTTATAGAAGGACCCTGATGTTTGTATATTTATCAATGTTTGTTCATAAGATTAAAAAAGGTAGCACCAATAGCTTAGTTTAAGAGACTATGTCTAATGCTGTATGTCTAAGCATATTTAATTTCCATCTTTCTTGTAGGTTCTGGCCATCAGTGAAGGCCTAATTTGTATAGATACTTTGATGTAGAACCTATGAATAAGATTCTGACTTATTTTAGATCTCTACCTAAGAAGCGTCTTAAGATTTCTAATCTTTTCTATTTACCCTTTCTCTCTTTTAGCTTCCCTCCCTGTGACTATCAGGAAATGGCAGGAAGGGCCAAAATTTTCTTCCTTTTCTTTTTCTGAATTGCTAAGTGGATCAGCACAGAGGCATAGCCTTTCCCATTTTTTTTTCCCCCTGCCTCTCCAGTTGCTAACCAGTCTGGAGACAGAGAGGAAATGACTAAAAATTGAACGGAGGCCTCCAGCAGGGCTGTGAGGAGATCTAGCCCATTTTTAGCACCTTTTAATGTGAAAATGTCTCTCAGCAGGACTTCCCCCCTCATTGTTTGTTTAGTTATGTGATCAGGAAGTGAACACAATTTTGTTGAATTATTCCTGCCAGACACTAAATTATATCTCAAAGAGCAAAGCTTTTGATTTTTTTTCACCATTCATTTTAATTTTTGTTGTCACACCAAGGCTATCTGATTCAGTTGGAACCATTTTCTCTCCAAATTCCAGTGAAAGAGAAAAAAAAAAAAAAGAAAGAAAAAGAAAAAACAATCAATTCAGAGAATAAGCAAAAGGATTGAGCAATTTACTACTATAATAATGAGATCCAAGATTAAATTCAATTAAGTTTCCTTAGCATTCTGAAATATCCACATGGATCCAGAAGAGGGATCCCAGTATCCTTTTAAACTACATAAGGATAAGGGGACCGTAGGTGTTGGCTCAGATCTGCCAAGTATAGGATGGAAATGTGGGACTGGTTCACTATTTGAAGTTGTCACTGAATGGAAAAAGAAAAGGGTTGGGATCAGAAGAGAAAGATAAAAATTATGTCCTTCTATGTAAAACTATTAAAGTTCGCATTGGTTATAAACTGAAAAACTTATATTAAGGAAAGGAAAAATTGATAAAATATGCTTTAGCTATGAAAATGGGATTTTATACTAACCTTTTATATAGATACTGAAAGAAAGACCTATTTGTGTCCAATTCGAATGCTGTTTATACACAAATGTTAGTTACTTCATTTTATAAATGGACAAGTGGCTTCAGGCACTGATGGGGTGCTGGGACACAGAAATGAAAGACACGTTGCCTCAGAGTCATCCTCTTACCTGGTTGTGACTAAGATTCTTTATCTATAATCATGTTTCTGATAATACTAACTCTAGTTCTTATTACCTGTGGGAGTTAAATGAGATAATTTATATATGAAAGCCTACTCATTGGGAACTATAAAGCACTGCACATGTAGATTTTTATTTTGTTTTTGGGGACCCAGTATAGAAAGTGGCTTACATCACTTCTACCCACATTTACTGGCTACACATAGTCAAGTCGACTGCCAAGGCACCTGAGGATATAAAGAAGCACATGGATGTTTATTTGGTTAAGCACTGATAAACTCTGTTTTAGAGGGATAGAAGGAGAGAAGTTCTAACTACCTAAATACTTTAGAGAAAGATGATACAGGACTTCTCAGAATAAAATTGTGATTATCCTTTATACAATATCCTTTATACGATGAACATTTGTACCACACGATTCTCTGTAATGCAGAGACCAATTCTAAATTTGAAACTTATTTTGTTACTTTCCTAGCTATGTCTTATCAGACAATTTATTCATCCTCTCTGGGCTTCAGTTTTCTCATCTGTGAAATGGTCCTGGCAATTCCTATCTTGGAATCTTTTTTGAGGACTGGAGAAAATATGTAAAATGCCTTTGCTCAGTGTTCAGCACCAAGTAGGTACTCAAAAATAGTACATATTAATGTTTCTACCAACTTTCTAGTGTTATTATGAATAAATAGAGACCTGTAAAGTGTTTTTGCTAATGATTCTACTAATAAATGGCAGAGCTGGAACTACAACCCAATTCTGTTTATCCTAGTCTGATGTTCTTTCCCTTAAATGACTTCTCCCACATTATTTGTCACTGGGACTCGAGTCATCTTTGGTAACGTTTCTCTGAATTGTCATCTCCATTTCTTATGAAGACCCCTGCTTGAATTTATGCAATATTTTAACTGGTGTCTTTCTTTCAGGTTTCTTTCCATTCTGCTCTCATTCCTGATTAATCTTCCAGATTGATCATTTTTCTATCCTCAAATTTCCACTTTCCACTACATCAACTCTCAATCCCTCTGCCTATTTGTAGAGGTCTTCTATAGCCTGTCCTTTGTCATAAGACCTATGGAGCCCAGGGAATAAGATGTATTATATATGTATGTGGCTGGGACAGCAAGGAAATATAACATACCTGTTGGAAGTCTGGAACTCCACATTTGTTCTCTCTGTTCCTCCCAAATACTTGTTCTATACCAATGATTGACAAACTCTTCCTGTAAAGGGCCAGATAATAAATGTTTTAGCTTTGTGGGTCTTAGAGTCTCCGTCACAACTTCTCAATGCTACTGTTGTGTAAAGCAGCCATAGACTATAAAATAACGAACGTGGCTTTTTTCCAATAACACTTTATTTACAAACATAGGCTGCTGGCTATAGATTGACAACTGCTATACTATACTGCAGTTTCTCTCTGTACTTTTCTCTTGTATGTTTTCCTGGTACGTATCTTCTCTTTTACATA